>CM066034.1:112864692-113360228 GCA_033557465.1 Ichthyophis bannanicus
GCCGAAGCCAGACCAAAGGGAAGAACCCTGTACTGGAAATGTTTTCCCCTGAAAAGGAATTGTAAGAATTTCCTGTGATCTGGATGGATCAGAATGTGAGTATATGCATCCTTTAGATCTAGAGAACAAAGCCAATCCTGACTTTGAAGGTATGGCATAAGAGTTCCAAGAGAAATCATTTTGAACTTTTCTCAAAACAGATATTTGTTCAATTCTCTGAGGTCTAGAATGGGTCTGTGTCCTCCTGCTTTCTTTGGAATAAGAAAATAAGGGGATTAGAACCCTGTACTCTGTTGAAGAATGGGCACCTCCTCTATTGCTCCTTGAGCAAGGAGTGTTGAGACCTCTCGATACAGTAGATTGTCTGTAGAGGTTTGGGAATTGAACTGTCTTACGATTGTAGGAGGGGGCTAACTGTGAAAATGAAGCTTGTACCCCTCTCCCACAATGGGCGTCAAATCTTCTGCTGTTATTTGGTGCCATCTGTTGGCAAAATGACACAACCTGCCTGGAATGTTTAGGGGTTCTGGGCCTTTCAGAGGCAGGAAGGCTAAGTTCTCTATGAAGGAGTCAAAGCCCTTGAGGGGGCTGGGCCTGTGGAGCTGGTTGAGCTCTAAGGCCTTTTGACTTCTTTTGTCTGGATTGTTGTTGATCTTTCTGGGCAACCTGACCCCGAGCTTGCCCTTGCTGGGTATAGGACGGATAAAACTTCCTCTTTTTGCTGAAAAAGGGTTTTTTATAGGGTTTCTTTTTGGCTGGAGCGGCTGTAGATTTTGACAATCTATCTAAAGTGATATTGTCAGCATCTATCTCATTAGTCTTTTCCTGCCAATTCTTGCCAAAGAGGTTTTCTCCTGTGCAAGGGATGTTTCCCAATTTATCCTGTACCCAAATCTCCAAGTCTGATGCCTGAAGCCAGGCAATCCGATGTGCACCAATGGCAATAGCAGGAGGTTCTGCTGATGCATTCAAAGCAGTCAAAGGCTGCATGATTTACAAACTTACTGACATCTTGAGACATCTTGAGCATGCTTGACAAGAGTAAGGAAGTCTTGTCGTTTGTGATCAGGGAGAAGGGGGCTTATAAACTCCAAATCTCCTGTGACCTCTTTGAAGAACATTCCCATATATAAAATATATGAGCTGATCCTAGCTGAAAGCATGGAAGCCTGAAATGTTCGACGCCCAAAAACGTCAAAAGTCCTGCATTCATGACCTGGAGGATTGGATGCATGTCTTTTTGCACTTTTCATCCTACCCATGGCTGACTCCACTACTATTGAATGGTGTGGCAGCTGAGTCTTTTGAAAACCAGGACATGGTGTAACTCAATACATGGTATCGAGTCTCCTAGAATGAGGAGATGTGGTCAAAAGGTGTCTCCCACATTCTGAGCATCAAATCATGAAGAATTTCATGAATGGGCAGAGTGGCTGCCTCCTTGGGAGCCTTAGGGTATTGGAGAATTTCCAATTCCTTTGCTCTAGGTTCTTTTTCAGGAGCTACTGTGATTGAAAGGCCTCGGGCCACATCACGAATAAAATCCTGAAAAGACATGTCTTCCAGAGGAGACATTCTGCATTGGGGAGGACTCTTCTGGGAGAAACACTCTGGTACCGGCAGAATTATCAGAGTCATCGGAATCGGAAGATTCAAAGTATCTCTGATCCCGATGTTCATACAAAGCATGGTCTCGGTATCGATCAAAGTCGGTACCGAGTTGGTCCGGTACCGATCTGTTGATGCCAGAAAAGATCAGCATGGGAAGAATTCCCACTGGGGCTGGTACCGGTATCTATACTGGTGCTGGTACCGGCATCGGTACCGGTGCCCGTTGAACCGTCGGTAGCGGTGTCAACAGTACCGCAGCTGTAAGGAGAGCTGCAAGACTGCGTTCGATAGCGAGGAATCTCTAGTCTATCGACGCTGCCGATGACTGGGTATCGGTACCGGTAAAAGCGGCCGGAACCCCTGAGCATGGTACCAGTAGTTCTGCCGAGGTCGAAGCCTCTAGAACATTCTGGAACCCTGTTGATGCTTTGGAGGCCGAAGCCTCCCGCCGGGGCTGTTTTTCCGGTGTAGTTTCCTCAAGGGCAATGCCAATGGCCTCTCGATGCTTTGAAGGAGAGCTACCCTTTGAGGACTGGCTCTTATGTTTAGTTACCTGAGATCCATGGGAGGGAGACGAGACTCTTGAAGACGTCGATGCAATGGACCTGGCATCCAAAGAAAAGAGGGTACCGAGCTTTGAGCTCGGTTCTGTCTTCCTGTTTTAGTCATCCCCATACAAGAGACACACTCCAGACACACTTCGATGGAGAATGGTCAGGGCCTAAACATTTTAGACACCAGTCATGGGTGTCGGTGACGGAGATGGTACCGCCACACTTTGTACATTTTTTAAAACCACTAGCTGGTTTTTCCATCTTTTAGGAAAAATGGGGCCTAATGTCCAAAATGGCGCCTAGCACCAAAAAGAAAGGTTTATGAGAGAAATAGTTCAGAAGTATATATATATATTTTTTTTTTTTTTTGAAAAGAAGAAAAAACAACTGGCGGTACCGGTAGGTGTCATGCGGAGGCAGACACGACCACAAAACAAAAAAAGTTTAAAGAATACATTTTCTGCAGTGACAGGAAATGTGTCCTGTCAGCTCTGTGGAAAACAAAGAACTGAAGAGGGTCAGTTGGAAAGGCAGGAAGGCAGCATGCATGTGCTGAGGGATGCTCCCAAAATCGTTCCTATTGGACGCAGGGGAGCATTCCCGCGCGGACTCCGTCGGTGCCGACGGTACCCATATGTGAAGACTACATTCCTGCTTGTTCTTGGAGACTACCTGTTACAGATGAGTAACTATTCTTTCTCCAGGAACAAGCAGGAAGTCAGTCCTCACATATGGGACTCCCCAGCTCCAGGCTGCCAAGGACCGAACCATGACAGCATCAAAGACGACCAAGTGAGGTAGCTATGAGTTGCAGAAGGTGAGTCTCCACTGAGAGACTGCAAGACCGTAGCATCCAGCGACACTATCATTCCGGTAGCCTGAACACAGAAGGGTCAGAGGGCAGGAGTTCCTACACCCCGAGAATATTACGGAGAATTGCCTGACTGAAGGCACTGTCCCTGCAGGACTCACTCTCCAGGCAATAGTGAGTTGCGAACGTGTGAATCAAAGACCATGAGGTGGCCTTGCATATCTTTTGTCACCGGCACTGAGCGCAGGTTGGACATTTATTTATTTATTTATTTACAGTTTCTTTTATACCGCACTATTCGACATCAGCGCGGTTTACAATGAACAGAAACTACACTTACCAAATATTGATCAGTGCTTACAATGAACAGCTGGGTATACATTAAACAGGTTTACATTCAACAGGTTTCATAAACAGAGGAACATAATAACTATGTACAAAAAGCAACTATGTACAGAACAACTAGGCGCAGCTATATGGCCATGGCCATCACCCTCACACGGCCATCACCCTCACATGGCCATCACCCTCACACGGCCATCACCCTCACACGATGCGCTGTTTTTTGGTGTTCAAGGGAGAGGCCAGCTTGCTCATAAGCAACGACAATACAGTCCACCACCCAAGTGGACAGAGTTTGCTTAGTCACAGGGAGCTCCAGTCTGCCAGGTCATATGACATGAAATGCTGAGGAGCTTTGAGGTGGGCATGGGTAAACTGTAAACAGAAGGACAGGGTCCATTTGCAATCCTCTGTATGAAGTACTAGGTTCCTCCCTGCTAACGTGAGGCCATGGGAAGAAGGTGGGGATAACTACCTCTTGGTTGAGGAAAGGAAACACAACCTTCGGGAGGAATTTGGGGTGTGTGCAGAGCACTACCCTGTTCTTGTAGAACCTTGTATATGGTGGATCCACCACCAGGGCTTGGAGATCACTCATTCTTCGAGCAGATGTGAGGGCCATCAGAAAGGCTGCTTTCCAAGATAGGTACCACAGGTGACAAGTGGCTAGGGGCTTGAATGGTGGTCTGGTTAGCTGTAAGAGCACCAAGTTGAGGTCCTACTCCGCTGCCGGAGAGCAGGGGGGGGGGGGGCTTGGATAACAGGAGGCCCCCGAGGAACCTGGAGACCAGGGGTTAGCCCGAGAGGGGTTTTCCCTCAACAGGGTGGTGGAAAGAGGCTATAGCGCTCAGATGTACCCTCACTGAGTTAGACTTCAGCCTGGTGTGGAAAAGGTGCAGTAGGTACTGGAGTACTAATTGCACATGGCAGGAGAAGGGGTTCTCCCTTCTTTCCGCACACCAGGCGGAGAACCTTCTCCACTTAAAGGCATAAGCCCGTCTAGTGGATGGCTTTCGGGAGACTAGTAGGATATCCTCGACTTTTCTCAGAAGATTGAAAGGGGGAAATGCTACCCTTTCAGCAGCCACACTGTTAATGTTAGGGACCCCAGGTTGGGGTGCAGGAGTGAATCCCCCTCCTGAGACAGGAGGTCTGGGGCTTGGCCCAGCGGGCCTGGGAGTGCCACCAACAGGGAGAGCAGTAGTGGAAATCAGGGCTGCCTCGGCCACCTGGAGGCAATTAGTATGACTGACGCCTCTCACTCTGGATCTTGAAGAAAGTCCTGGTGAACAGGGGGGGTTGGTGGGAACGCATAGAGACCATGAGATCAAGAAGGCATCTGCCGCTGGTGCGAGCAGAAGGAAGCTGTGTATTGTCTGGAGAGGCAAATAAGCCTGCCCCAAAAGTGGAAGAGCCTCTTGGCCACCCTGGGGTTCAAGCGCCATTCATGCAGCCGATGGACTCTGCTCAGCCTGTCTGCTAGGCGGCTGTCCTGGCCTGGGAGGTAAACTGCTTGCAAGAGCATGTTGTTGCAAGCTGAAAAGAAGAGGAGGGCCACCACCTCCTGGAAGAGGGAGTATGAGCCCGTGCCCCCCTGCTTGTTGATATAGAACATGGCGACTTGATTGTCCTTCTAGATCAGTACAAACTGATGTCACAGGCGGTGGTGGAACGCTCATAGGTCTAGAAAGATTGCCAGGAGTTCCAGAAGACTGATCTGTAGGAGCGACTCCTCCTGGGACCAGCTGTCCTGTGTGTGGCATGTCACCAGAATGCATCCCCCAACCTAGGAGGGAGTCATCCATGGTCAGGTTTCTCTGAGGTGTGGGTGCTTGGAAGGGCATTCCCGCTCGGAGGTGGCGGAGGATTTGCCACCAGTTGAAGGATTTTGCCAATTGGCGGGTAACCCTGATCCTGTCCCGTAGCCTGCCCATGGTTTCAGTCCACTGTGAGTGGAGGCACCACTGGGCTGTCCACATGTGTAAGCAGGCTGAGGGCATCACGTGAACCATACAGGCTATATGGCTCAGAGATGGAGGAGATGATGAGCTGGCTGACTGGTGACATTGTATCTCTCCTGCCAGTTGTCTGAGATGTTCTGCCCTTTCTCTGGGGAAGACCACCTTGACCTGTAGCATGTCGAGCTGAGCACTTATGAACTCCAGATTTTGGGCTAGAGAGAGGTGGGATTTGGGGCAGTTGATGATGAACCCCAGGTGCTGCAGGAGGGACGCACGTTCTGCTGCCTGACTGGCCTCTAAGGCTGTGCAATCCCTGATTAGCTAGTCATCTAGGGAAGGGAAAGCAAAGATCCCTTGCAGACGCAGGTGGGCAGCCACCCTTGTCGAGGAGGCAAGGCCAAAGGTTAGTACCCTATACTGGTAGTGCCCTCCTCCTACCACAAACCTTGGGTACTGCCTGTGGGAGGGGTTGATTAGAATGTGTGTGTATGCATCCTTTAGATCCAAGGAGCACAGCCAATCTCTCTGGTAGAGGTAAGGCAGCAGTGTTCCAAGGGAGAGCATCTTGAACTTCTCCCTCACCAGAAACTTGTTTAAGTTTGACAGATCTAGAATGGGCTTGAGGCCCCAGTTCTCTTTGAAGCCAGGAAGTACCTGGAATAGAAGCCCATTCCTCGTAGGTGTTTGGGTACAGGTTCTATTGTGCTGTCCCTGATCATATCTGCAAGCTCTGTGAGCAGTTCCATGGGAAGAACCTGGGTGGTATCTGCTGTAGGTGGAGGAGGTACCCACTGGTCCAAGATGATGTTAGCCCATCTATGGGCAAAGAGTGCCAAGCGCACCCCTGTGCCCTGGGAGTCAAAAGCTCCCCCTGGGTTGGATGGGAGCTGGGGCCTGAGGCTTCAGTACTTTTGCCTTCTGAGACCCATGGCCTTGCCTCTTGGGGTGAGAACCTTGTTGGTGGCCTGAAAAAGGCTGGTAGTGATGACCTTGTGGGAAAGAACCTTTTTCCCTTGGGAACAGAGGTCTTTTCCCTGGAGGTTTCATGCGGGGAAGGAATGAGGTCTTTTTAGAGAGCCTCTGGCAGGTCACTACATCGGCCTCGATCTCTGCCACCTTGTCGGCCATAGGTTTGCCGAATAGGCTCTCCCCAGTGCAAAGGATGTCAAACAGCTTGTCTTGGACCAATTGCTCAAGGTCAGAGGACTGCAGTCAGGTTTAGCCCACGCGCCAATTCCGGCTGCCACGACTAGAGCAAATGACTCAAAGCCATCGTAGGCTGCTTGGGAAAGAAACTTGGAGCAGTCCTTGATCCCCAAGGTCAGGGACTGGAACCGTTGGAGAGGTTTCCTTACTAGATCAGCTGAAAACCCTGACAGTTCCTGGGTTAGAGCCTTCAGGTACATACCTATGTAAAGTTCATAGGCTTGGGTCCGGCACCCCATCATAGAGTCCTGGTAACACTTGCACCAGAGGGTGTTGAGGGCTCTGGCCTCCCCTTCCAGGTGGAATGGAGGAGTGGGTCTTTTGACTCTTAGGTTTTTGCATGGTCAACCTTGACAACCAAGGAGTTATGTGGGAGTTAGGGTTTGTGAAACCCTGGCCCTTTCCAGAGGCTGTACACGGCGTCAAGGTGCCGGCTCACCACTGGTACTGATGCCAGGGTTTCTCACATTCGATGATCGGCTGCACAGGCATCAGGAGGGTTTCCTTGGGTGGAGACTCGTATTGGAGGATCTCCAGCTCCTCGGTGCTCGGGTCTTCCTCCACCTCAGTCTGCACCAAGAGGGCTCTGGCCAAGTCCTTGACAAAGTCATGGAAGGCCACATCCTCAGGAAGAGAGTGGTGCTGGGGCACCGGGGGAAAAAGGCCTGAGGGAATATCTCAGTGCTGTTTAGTTTCCGGGGATGCCTCGTCATCGGTCTCCCATTCGGAGTCGTGTGGTAATGATGAATCCGAGGCCCTGCAACTCATTGTCTCAAGGCCGGCATCAAGGGGTCGGCAGCCTCCGGAGGATCCGAGGTCCGAGTCACAGAAACTAGCTGAGGAGGATCGGATTCTTGACGAATGGGACCAGGACCAGGACCTCGATCGGCGCCGAGGGCTTACCCAAGGCCAGTGGCACTCAGAGCTCAACAACTGGAAACTCCCCCTGGTCCTTGGGGCAGATGATGCGGATGAAGCAGTCATCATTGCCTGCTGCAGGGCCAGGATAGCAGTGATGTTCTGCTCCAGGGCCACCATTCTAGTTTCCAAGCCAGAAGGCTCTGCAGCTTTTGGCATGGGCACCAAGAATCTCAGGCCCAACGCCGGCACTCTCGCAAGTTTATCCTTGATGAGGACCATGGCTTCAAGGAACCTTGCACGGTCTCCGCTAGCCGAGGAATCCTTCTTGAGGACCTTGGAAGTGCACTTCTCGGTGCCGCCCACAGTCCCTCCGTGTGGCTTTACAGGGTTTCTCTGGTACAATCTTAGCAGACTTCAAGGACCTTTTTTTCTCTGTGTCTGAGGTCTTCTTGGAGGAGCTGCCTCCGCGGGACTCCAAGGACACTTGGGCCTCATGGGAAGTGCTGGGCCGAGTTGGACCAGAGGAACAGTTTTTCCTGCAACTCTTGACCTTTTTTTTGTTGGTCTTAGGCATCATGGCCTCGCACAGGTCGCAAGAGGTACTGTCATGGTCTGGTCCCAAGCAGCACAGGCAGCAGTCATGGGTGTTGGTCACTGACATGGCTTGACTTCAGCAGTCACATTTTTTTAACCCACTGGGGGACATGGTGGAGAGCACCCAGATGGGGATGACAAACCCCGGGCAAAAAAAAGATGCGAAAGCCAGTCGAAGCAAGCCTTGATCAAAAAAGGAAAAGGGACTGAAAACAGTGCCGAAATCAGCACCTGCTTGAGGTGGAGAGAGGAACCGGTATGCAAACCAGGCAAGCAAATTGTTAAGGATTAGCATGGATTTTTCCAGGGAAACAGGACAGACGTCCACTGGGCTCCATGGAAAAAAAGGAGACTGAGCAAGATGGCAACCTTGGGCAGGAATGGGACCATGGATGTGTGGTGGCATACCTCAAAGGCTTTCTTTGAAAGCTAGGGAAATGCTCCGCATGGGCTCCGTCGCCTCCGACGTCACCCATATGTGAGGACTGACTTCCTGCTTGTTCCTGGAGAAAAACAAATATTCCAACAAATTCAAAATTTTAATAAAGAAATTGAACATACCCTATAACCTGGTCCCACGTTAATGCATCTGAGAGTTTTACATTATCTACCAAAGGACTGCAAGAAAACAATTGCGAACACTATGTGCAGTAAAGAAATCTCTGGTGACTTATAACCTCTCTGTAAAAATACTACTAAAATTATTACATAGGGTCATCCAACCAATCTTCTTATATGGGAGTGAGGTCTGGGATATATCATTAAGCATGTGGAGGCCGAATCTGATCTCTGCACAACTGGGCCATCCAGAATTGCAGAGTATGTATGGCCCCGAGAAAAACCCAATTCTGCAACCTCGGAGCTAAACATTCCCACGATTGCATAAATAGGGCACTTGGACAGGCTGGCGTGAACAGCATTCCATGCTTGTCTACATCCAAGTGCCTGCCCATCTCCCCTGCTGAGTGCTCCTGCATGTGTGCTGGTGCCATGGCATCCCATCACCATGGCACCAGGATGCACAGCAGGAGCAGGCCAGGCCTGGCAGTGCACAAGACCACTTTTCCCCAGTGGGATTGGCCAGGGCCAGGCGGCTTACCTGCCTCTGCACCATGTGTTGGGGGGCTGTTCTGGGCCCGATTACTGCCATCCCTCAGACTTATTCCACCTCCGAAGTGGAGTAAGTCTGACATCCATTTATTTATTTACATTCTCTTATATACCGCTCTATTCTGCATCAGTGCGGTTTACATTGAACAAACTGAAATTACATTGAACAGGGCATTATAACTTGGAGATAACTATTTTACAGGGAACATGGACTATGGAGGGTTAAGTGGCTTGCCCAAGACCACAAGGAGCACCTGTGGGACTAGAACCCCCAGTCCTTCTGGCCCAAGGTTGCTGTCCTCTAGTGGGATTTGAACCCCCGACCTTCCGGCCTGAAGTACCTTGCCCCAACCACTAGGCCACTCCTCCACTCCTTTATTTATCTCATAGTGGATGTGCAGGGCCCTGGCCAGAAGAGGCCCTGTACGTCCAGGTGCTGCAGCCTGCCCCCACTCCGCCTCCGTCCGTCCCCCTCCAACCTGGACATACATCCCCGCTATTCGCAGGTCAGAATCTACCCCAAACTATACAGAACAGAACCTTAACAGGAACCCTGCACTTCATTTTGCAAACAGGATTATCATATCCACAGAAACACTCTTGATAGTGGGTACAAGCAAACCCACATACTAACATAAATGATGGCTGATAAAAGACCAAGGTGACCTACCAGTCTGCCCAATAAAGTTGTTAGTATTGTAACTGTCAATCTGTGGTTATTCCTGCTAATGCCTCCTTTAAAGTGCAAAAGTCATTTAGCTATTGCTTTAAGCAAAAGTGTTGTTTATTTGATTTGCCTCTTCTTGCATTTAAGGATCCTTCTTGTTAATCCCACTCTTTTTTAAATTCCATCACTGTTTATGACCCCACCTCCTCTTCCAGGACAGCATTCCAGGCATCCACTACTTTCTGTGGAAAAATATTTCCTAATGTTGCTTTTAAGCCTACCTACTTGCAGTTTCATATCATGCTTTCTAATTCTAAAACATCCCCTTCTTTGAGAAATGTTTTGTTCATTAATATTTTTTTTGCATTTAAACATCTGTATTATATTGTCCTTGTTACTCCTCCCTCTAGGATTAGGCCCTCAAGTCTCTTTTCATCTATCTTCTGGTGCAGAACCCCACACCATTTTGGTAACTTTTCTCTGGCCCACTTTGAGCCTCTTTATATCCTTGGTACAGTGCTTCTTAACCAGTGTGCCTGTGGGATGCTTAGTGGACATTGCACCTTCACACTCTAGATTATTCCTTCTAATCCAAGGTTCCTGCTTCATACTCTCATACTGACAAGATCTGGTAGAGGAGGATCTGATTCGACAGCTCCATTAACAATATAACATGGTCTGACCATGCTTCAGTGTGGGTAGATTTGGAAAGAGGGAAAAAGACAACAAAAGAAGCACTTGTGGTATTAAATGATAGTCTTTTCAATGATAAAGATGATAGGGAACAATTTAGCAGGGATATTGAGCAATATCTGGAGATTAATCATCTGGGTGAACAGTCCCAAAAGGTGGTCTGGGAGTGATCTATGGGAAAAGGTTTGCACTGGGAACTCAGAGGAACAGAAAGAAACTGCAGAAAATGAGGGATCTTAGGACCCTTATTGCACAATGGAGAGTAAGCATAAGAGGGGCATGAAAAATGGGAAAACTTTGGGGGAATTAGAGATGGCCAGGAGCAAACTTAAAGAATTGCAGTTAGAAGAGGTTCATTTTCAGCTCATGAAAATGAAGCAAAATATGCATAAGCAAGGAAATAAAGCTAATCCATTACTAGCCCGCAAGCTTCATAAATATATCTATTAAATCTGAGACCAAAGCAGAGAATTGGTTTAGGATAGCATTTAATGAGGCAGTCGTCTGTAGATTTCTACTGGACTCTGCACATTGTGGAAAAAGAAGCCTCTCAAGAGGAAATAGCTAGTTACTTCCAGAGCGTTCATCTATCATAATAAGAGGAGAATAGGGAGTTCTTGAATAAATCCATGTTGGCTATAGAGATCCTAAAGGCTATTAAGGATATACTTGTTGGAAAAGTTCCGGGGCTTAATGGCTTTAAAGTCAAATTTTACAAGCTCAATGGTAGCCAGTTATTAATGCCTCTGGAGAAATCGTTTAATGCTGTTTTAGAGGGAGGGGTTCCCACATGTGGATTGCAATTTTAAAGGAAGGGAAGCACTCAATCCACTGCAGACTGTATAGATCACTCTCATCCGAGTCAACTTTAAGATCTTTAATGAAAGTTTTGGCAAGGTGGATCAATTTGGACATATGACAAAAGTCAGCCGGATCAATCTGGTTTTGTGCCTGGTAAATAGGCCTCGGATAATATCCGGAAGGTACTGAATCTTATGTGGAAGGACAAAAGTAGCACGACACAGTGAGGGAAATAATTCAGTAGGATATTCAGCGATACTAACACGGTGAATATCAGCGGGTGCCGCCACTATATGCCCCTCTGCTAACTGGTAACTAAACAAAATGAACCCCACCAATGATGGAAAATCTCAAATGACTAATATGTAACCATCATATAATTAAACCCATAAACTAATCACAATTTTTCTTATGTCGGAGCCCACCGGGGGAGGGCTAGAACAGTATACCTAACCTCCTCCAGACGGTAGACTACTTTTATTTTATTTTTCACCCCAATGTGTTAAATAACCACTTATCTTTAAAAATAAAGCAACTCCTCTTATTGTCGTATTGTCCTCCAAGTTGCTAATCGCAAGGTTGCACGACGTGCACGTTTCGGGTAAGAACCCTGTTTCAAGTGCTCCAGTCCATTCAGATGTGCAACAACAAACCGCCATCTTTGCGGCCATGGGTGGTTTGTTGTTGCACATCTGAATGGACTGGAGCACTTGAAACAGGGTTCTTACCCGAAACGTGCACGTCGTGCAACCTTGCGATTAGCAACTTGGAGGACAATAAGAGGAGTTGCTTTATTTTTAAAGATAAGTGGTTATTTAACACATTGGGGTGAAAAATAAAATAAAAGTAGTCTACCGTCTGGAGGGGGTTAGGTATACTGTTCTAGCCCTCCCCCGGTGGGCTCCGACATAAGAAAAATTGTGATTAGTTTATGGGTTTAATTATATGATGGTTACATATTAGTCCTCTGCTAACTGGTGGCATATGCTGAGGGCAGTTCCAGGGTGGCACCCATTGCTTACTGGGCAGCAGTAATATTGAGCTGCAGCCCAGTTAGCGACACATGGCAAAAGTCTGATGCTGGAAACACTAGCCTAACTTTTTTCTCAGAAGCTAACCCGGCAACAGCTGAATATCTATCGCTCCTCGCCCGTTTCAACCATCTCTATTGTCCTAAAATGATTATAGCCCAGTATGACTTTATACAATTAATAGGACTCACTGAACCATGAGCCACTAGAGGGCACCTCAGTAGTCCTGTCTACAGAAGATGGTGGTTGGATTTTCTCAACTCTGAAGAAAATCTGAACAATTAAGAGGAAAAAGATTGATTTCATTCATGAGGGTGACTCTCTCACTTAAGCAGGACTTGGGAGGCACCACTAGACTAAGGTCTTTTCGGTAGTCAAAAGGAGGGAAAATTGGTTGAGCTCCCTTCTTCTACTGAAGGGATTCGGATGGACTAACATTTTCCACCTCAAGGTAGGAGGTGCTGTGGGTAAGAATAATAGTCCAACCTTGGGTTCTGGTGACTGTGCTTCTGGCTGCTCCCCTTCTTTGGAAGGCTCAGTCCCACCTGTGTTCCTTGTGTTGAGGATCATTCTCAGGGAGGCAAGCTCCCGGAATCCAGGTTGTCCTCCCTGGAATTATTTTCTTTTTTCAGCAAGTCTGGTCTTTCGCACAGAAATTCAGACTCTGCAGCCTTTTGATTTCCTCAAGCTCAGTGATGTGAGGGATGGGCATAGTGTAGAAGCCCAGCTTGAGTGCCTTCTTCTAAGCGACCAAGGAGGTTGCCTTCTGGAGATGTGGGTCAGCTGGCGTCTGTCCAAGGCTTGGACATGAGTGCTGGTTCTAATGTCTCAGTTGAGGAGTCTGATGCAAAAAGAAAAAAGTGTTTTCTCCGGCAGAGGTTCATGTTGAGGCTGGCATTTTCCACCTGTCCCGGAAGGGAGATCTGGCAGCACTGATTGCTCAAGTTTCCTCCACATGATATAAGGCTAATGCTCCAGTGACTGAGCAGGGGTAGCAGGTTCCCAGCTTCTATAAAAACATTTTATACGTTCAACTCAAACTGCAAACGTATTAACTTGTAAAACTTATGGAACCATGATATAACACAATTCTTATTGTGACCACACAAACTTAACAGTGGACGAAAAAAGGTCTCAGACTTAAACCGGCGCTGAATGCAGACTTTCGTCTTGTCTTATGGTGCCTTATAGCATCAATGACCTTTATTGTTCTAAACTATTGCCACTGTATTTTTCAAAAATGTGCCCATCGTGAAAGTAGCTAGGTGCTTAGTTCTCTCCAGCAATCTCTTATGACAGCATAATGATAGATCACAACTCATTAAACCAGTCCTCTTTCCTTCTAAACTTCTGCCAACGTCTAAATCTCTACTCAACTGGAGGAGTGACCTAGTGGTTGGGGCAAGGTACTTCAGGCCGGAAGGTCAGGGGTTCAAATCCCACTAGAGAACAGCAACCTTGGGCCGGAAGGACTGGGGTTTCTAGTCCCACAGGTGCTCCTTGTGGTCTTGGGCAAGCCACTTAACCCTCCATTGCCCATGTTCCCTGTAAGTATTAGTGTATGTGTCTCATATCCCTTCGTGTTAAAATGTATCCCAATTGTGTTGTGACCACTTTGATTGAAGGATAAGGTGGTATACAAAACTGTCTAAATAAAAATAAACTGCCAAATATGTTGCCTCAAGAGCTACATTACAGTTCACTTTGTAAATACAACCTCCTACCCTTTTCTACCTTCACCATCCATTCTTCAGGCAATATCCATGCATCATACCAAGTATTTGCAACTCAGACTCTCAAATCTTCACAGAAGCCTTCAAATGTAGCCCACACATACCATCCTGACCTCACCTACAGCATCTAACAATTAAGCATAAGGGAATGTATGGTTTTATTAGATGTTTGATCCTCACCTCAAAAGGCACTGTTGGCGTATGATCTGATTGAGGAGAATAAGTTGGATTTATCATATGTAACAGAAATCTGGTTGAATCAATGGGATGACGTAGTACTGTCAGGTTTCAGTAAGTTAAAATACCAAATTCTAAACAATTTATTAGAGAAGGGTGTTCCATGCACGAACACCAACAACCAGAAAAATAAGGGAACATGTAATGATTGCAAAAAACCACAATGTGTTCTTTCGAGTCAGTGCTGACTTCTGGCGACACCAGAAGCTCCTGGGTTTTCTTGGCAATTTGACCGGATTTAGATTGGTAGGCCTTTCTTCCGAGGCAATGGAGAGTTAAGTGACTTGCCTAAGGCCACAAGAACTGAACCCTGGTCTCTTGGTTACCAAGCCAGTGCTCTAACCATTAGACTACTCTTCCATTCATGTAATTATTATGCACACAATTTTTACGGTTACACAAGCCAACAGTTCTTGCTAACTAGATGTGTCGCATGGACTGATGCAAATGTTATAGTTCAGACAGCCTTTCACCCCAGACGGTCTTAAATAAAATGAATAAAGTTTGAACTGAGCATGACAAGTTAAAAGGCAACCAAGGCAAATTAGGAGTGCTGTGTTTGAACTACCTAGTGAGAATATGGTCTCCCTAATACTGGGCTACCTGAATTTGACTTAATGCACTGCTATGAAGTCCACATAAAAAAAAACCCCAAAAAATTGAGGCCTACTTAGAAAGTGCAATTTCAACAAACTGAAATCATGTGCTATTCTAGGTTTTATGATCGCACAAAGCACCCTGCTTATCTCTCTGCCCTATTATATGCAGTCTCCTACATTGATATTAATCCAAAATCATGTTTAGTTCAGAATACATTTATAGGGCATTTACGGTGACATTTTACTTAACAGTTAATGTCCTTTCCTTGAGTACTGCAAGACCAGTTCCAACATGTGGGTTTCTTCCCCTACCAGCAGATTGGTGAAGACAAAGAACAAATGAAAAGCCCAGGTTTCAATAACATCACTCCCATGGCCTCCAGCCACCTCTGACACCAGAGGTCCCTTCAGTATTTTCCCAAAGCATATGTGAGAAAAATGGCAAGCTCCACACAAACTCAATTGTGGGCAACAATGAGTGAACGACAGTAGAGGACTATGTGCAGGAGAAATATAAGGCTGTCAGTAGGATAATGAACCTGCAGAGCTAAGTATAAAAATCATAGCAGACCCAAGGGTACCGCAGCAGAACAGAGCAATACAGTTACGGAGGCGGGCCCTGGACTGGTCTAGCAGAACTCAAGGAAGGGACATTAACTATTAAGTAAAATGTAACCTTCCATATTGTTCTGTTAGGCCAGTCCAGACAAGTTGGATGTACTAAAGCTACAATTTCAATGGGTGAGAAGATGACATTTTTGACTGCAGACCCTCAAGGGGAAATGACGAAGGCATCCGGAAGCAGCTCTTTGCATCCAACGATCCTTGGAAACCCATGCCCATTCCTGAAAGAAAAGGCAAAGCTTGTCTCCAACTGAAGGAAACAGAGAATGGGGCCCTAAAACCTTCACTGAGCAGTCAAGGAGGGACTGTTTTCCAGGTCTGTAATGATGAGAGTCCCGAGGCCACCAAGAATCTGGTCAGCACGCCCTTGGTGGATGAGCGGAGGCTGATGAGAAGGGGCACCAGCCCGCTTCACAGGCCCCTTGGATCAGTCTTCCAGAAAGAAGTAGATTTGGTCTCGCCCAAGTCCTTCACCAGTTTCTCCAAACAGAAGCTTCCCCTTAAAAACCAGTTGGGCCAACCAGGCTTTGGAAGATGTGTCCGCTGCCCAGTGCCGGAGTCAAATCCAATGCTGTGACACTGTCATCAGGGCACCATCCATGACCGCTAAATGCACCAGGTCGTACATGGCATCAGAAAAGGAAGGCCATAGCAGACTCCAAAAGAGGGGTAGTATGATCCCATGGAAAAAATTAAATCCACAGAAGCAGGGCTTGAGACGTCAGGCTTGAACATACCACCAGTTGCAAAATAGCAGCTGCCATGGTGGAACTGGCTCCTCAACCACGTATCCATCTTATGGTCCAGAAAATCCTTTAAGGCCGATCCACCTTCCACAGGAATGGTGGTCCATCTGGTTACCGCTGTGACCTGCACATCCACCTTTGGAATGCTAAACCAATCAGCGCACTCCTTTGGGAGAGCAGAGATCTTCTTACACACCCTTAACCCTTTAGGCAGGGAGTCGGGACAGTCCCACCCCAACCAGATCATATTCTTGATCACATCCAAAAACGGGAAGACAGTGGATTTTCACACCCCTTGAAAGAACGGTGTAACTTTGGCTCCTGCTCTGTGCAGAAAACAGCTGTCAAGTTCAATGTGGATGAGACCCTGCAATCAACGCCACCAACTCCTCCTGCCTGAATAGGTAGATCACACCAGCTTCCTCACGATCTTCTGAAGGCAAGAGTACTTCTACAACCACGTCAGAACCCAGTACCGAGCCATCTGAATCCAAGTCCAAGTCCAAATCTCAGACCGCTCCCAGCTGTTCCCCATCTTCAGGGGATGCTTAGGATGCTGGGGATGCTTAGTCAAAGGCAATCGAGCAGGGCTTCCACTCTCCACCTGCCCCGCACGAGACTGCCCCTAGGGTCATCCACAGGGTCTGAATTTCCATGCCAGAAGGACCAGGCCTGCTGCAAAAAAGAAATCCAGATGCTCTCCTCTTGGAAATGACCTCTCAATATCAGGGGGGCACAGCCGCCACAGACCCCCTTAGAGGACGATGAGCGGCTCATAGCATGGTCACCAGATCCTCCGGCTGGTTGGATATCCTTACCCATAGTGCTATCCGCCACCTCCTGTTCTGAGGTAGGCAAGGCCAGACTAATTGCATCCCGCAGCTGAAATGAGGGGGGGGAGGGGGGGCAGGTCCCTCCAGGGATGACCCATAATCTGACATGTAAGAGTAGAGTCCAGGATCCGCAGATCACTTGCCACAGGTTAAACGACGTTTCCTGGAAGACGACAGAGCATTAAGGCAAGTATCACAACAGCACATGCTAAGGCTATATCGGCCCGAATACATGTGTTAACTACGCTTTTACTGCAATGCACATTACAGGTGATAGGGTAGGAACGTGCATTGGAGCTGCTTGAGTGGACCACGTGTACAGACCACATGACCGCCAGACACACAGGAGGAGAAAACGCTAATGCATACAGAGAACAGCAGGAAACCCCACACTGCACCAACAGTTGTCAATAGTTTACCCCGAATTGTCTCTCAAACAGACTAAAATCGAGAGACTCAACAAGGACAATAATGAGGTCAAGCCTTAGTACTCACCCCGAGAGTCCCAGACAGAGGATCCATGCCAAGCTCGGCTCTACTTCCATGTTATTTTGTCAATAGCTTTTGCAGCACTTTGTTTAAGGTAGCTGGCAGGCAGATCCCTCTAAGATCCTTCTGCAATCTTTGGGAGAGAGCAGATTTGAACAAAGGAGGGGGGGGGAAGAGGCAATGAGGTTGTGAGAGGCTGCTGCATTCTTCCAGATCCTTCCAATTTTGTGGCTGCTCAACAGGCCCTTATGATAAAGAGTGTGGAGCTAAACCAATATTTCCTCCTCCTATGGCTACCAAGACCACTGCAATCTAGTGGAGCCTCCCACACCATGCTCAAGTGAGAGAGTCACCCTCAAGGTGGTCGTTCACAAGCATTTAACCGCTTTGACCCGGTGATAAGCGTGATATAAATACAGCTAAATAAATTTAATCAATTTTTTCCTCTCAATCCTCAGATTTTCTTCAGAGGAGAAAATCCATCCATCAGTTGCTGGAGACAAAGAAAAACTGAAGAGACCTCTGGTGGTTGAGGTGAATAGAGGCATTGGAATGTCGTCATTGAAACCTGTGCTTTTCATTGGTTCTTTGTCTCCATCAATCTTCTGGTAGGGGAACATAATCCACTTGTCTGGACTGGTCTAGCAGGATGATATAGGATGAAATATTTAAAGGAAATTCAAATTATAGTAGTTTAATCATATCATCTCTTTCTTAAAGCCACAGAAAGATTATCAAAACTATCCAATCCTAAATAATTAGGGAATAATCTTAAAAGATGAAGTTTATTTCCACAACAGTGGATCTTAAATTGCTATATAAAACAAAACTTGAAAATCTGGGTCCCCCCACCAACATGTCATGTTATTTTTAATTTACAAAAATATGTCTACAGGAAAAGAACATTTAAACCGCTGAAGTTTTAATTTCTAAAGCTGCTGCTTTATAAAGTTATTTAATTCAGCTAAAACAGTGTATACAATATGTATCACCTCTTGTCATTGTAACAGTTTTAAATTAACTGTATTTAATAGCTTTGCTTAACACTACAAAGCCAAGATAAACATTTGTTTATGCCACACAGGTACAGACGATGGTAATTCTTGCTCATTTCTGATGTTACTTTTCTGCTTCTTTTGCATCTTCTCCACACATAGTTCAATTTTCTATCACCATGCTTCAGTTTTTCTTTAGAAACTATCAGGTCTCCATCTTGTATCCATGTTTTTCTAATTCAGCTCTGTGTACACAAAAAAGATAGCACATCTGAATCAGTGAATTGCTAAACAGCAGTCTGCAAAAACAAGGTAGATAAATTGTTATCTGAAATTAGCTTATATAGATTCTCACATAAAGGAAAAAAGAAATAAAAAATGGAATGTCATGAGTAAAACATTTTTCAAAAAGTATTTCCTGATAGTACTGTATTGTTTTAGCCTTGTGTGCCTACTCTGCAGAAAGAGAAAATAAAAGCATATGCCTTATAGACTTTGATGCGATGTGCAGGTATGGCTGACAAAAACAGATTACTGGCTCAAGCTCAAAGGCTCCATTAGTCTGTACACAGGGCCGGCCCAAGGGTTTCTGCCGCCCCCCTTCTTTCTGAGACCTGCAGCGCCACCGCCCCCTGCTGCCACTGATTCCGTCAGTGGGATTGGGGGGGGGGGGAGGGAGGATCGGCAGGCCATGTGCTTTGGTACACATGGCCTGCTGCTTCTGACCCCCTCTGTCATAACTTCCTATCGGGGGCAGAAGCAGCAGGCCAAGTGTGCCGAAGCACATGGCCTGCCGTGGGTACCTTGCTGCCCTCAGAGATCTGCCAACCTAATCAGCTACTTAACACGCCTAGTGGATGAGCAGGATCTGCCTGTAGACTGCCATTTACTCCCAACAGAAGTAACTGAGTGCAGCTGCATCAAGACAATGGCTTCAGAATATTCCCGTAGTGCCATAGCTACTGACAACATAAGAATACAAAACTGTAACACTTGCCGGGATATTAAATCTGTGAACAAATACATTTCCTACCCTATCCTAAAATAATGCCTTTTACACAGACAATCAGTCTAGCTTTAGTTCAGGCCACTGCACAGAAATTACCTTACTAATCCTAATTTATGGCAAGAAGGGGACTGGATAAAGGTAGCAAGTCATCACTGGCTTTCTAAATCCTCGCAGCAGTATGGGATACCATAAGCCATGAGATATTACTTTCTCTATAGAAAATGGGAATTAGGAGAATCTCTTAAGTGGTTAAGGTCATCCTCAGCAGAAAGATCACAAGCTGCTATATTAGGGCAACAGGTCTTCCTGCAGAGCTAACATTCTGAAGTGCACGGCAAGGATCAATGCCTTCATGTAAATCAGATTCTAATTAGGAAAAAAAAAAGCAAATAGGAAGAAAAACCCTGAAATGTATTTATGTTTAAAATATTAATATTCATAAAATAAAAGTAAAGCAGATTGCTTTACTGGTTCCCAAAAGGATATCTAAGACGTTTTAAATAAATTATAAATATCCATCTCAATAACTTAAAATGCAGATCATTGCTAAGGATTTATTTGGATTCCTTATGTGTGCAGGTGTAACTTGTGTGAAAGCATGTGTGTGTGCACCTGCTGTGTTGGTAAAGTTGGGGAGTGCAAGCTAGTTTGGGTGAGGAGGGTTTTTTTTTTTTTTTGGGGGGGGGGGGGGAGTTAAATGGCAGTAGTTTTGGAAAACTGGGATCAATTTGCAGGGTGTTGTACGTAGCGTTTGGGGAGGTACAGCGTAGTTACTCACCTGTAACAGGTGATCACAGAGAACAGCAGGAATCAGTCTTTATATATGGGTGACACTGGCACTGAGCGAGCCTGCGCAGGAATGCTCCCCAGCATTCAACAGGAAAACTTTTGGGAGCCCTCAATTGTGCTTGCGCGACTGCCTTCCCAACCCCTCCCTTCAGTTGAGTTTGTAGCCGAAAAGAGGAAAAAATAAGGAACCCTACAACTTATAGGGGAGGAAGGCGGGTTGTGAAAACTGACTCCTGCTGTTCCCGGAGATCATCCATTACAGGTGAGTAACTACGTTATCTCCAGAACAAGCAGGAATACAGTTCTCACATATGTTACTTACTAGCTCCCTGGAACCAGACAGGTATGGGGGTGGAAGCAATACAATTCCTGAGGCCAAAAGATTGCAGCCAAAGAGTCTGGAATAGCTGTGGGTCTTTGACTCTATTCCGGCAGGAGAGAACCCCCTCTAGAGGTAGTCTGGTTTATTGTAGAAGTCCAGGATGGAGGGTAGGAGTTGAGATTAAATCCCAAAGAGGTGCTGGAGTACAGCTTGGACAACGACAGCATCCCAATGGGAGTCTCTGTCCAGACTGTAGAGGGCAGCAAAAGTGTGAATGAAGACCAGGTAGCTGCCCGACAGATCTCCTCAATGGATACTGAACAGAGGTTCAGACAAAGCAGGACACAGGATACACCGTGGAAGGGACAATTTTTTCCAGAGAGGTCAGCCCAACATGCGTTTCGACTGGTGGCCTTCTTCAGGGGACAACCACCTCTAAAAAATTTTTTTTATGAATAATAAAATATAAATAAAATCAAAACGTAAAAATCATAGATTAGTAAAGCACAGTTACTTACCTGTAACAGGTGATCTCTGGGAACAGCAGGAATTAGTCCTCACATATGGGTACGTCGGAACCGACGGAGCCTGCGCGGGAAAGCTCCCCAGCTTCCTAGAATGGAAGCTTTTGGGACCTCCCACTGCACATGCGCGCTGCCTTCCCGCCTTCCTGAACAGCTCTCCTCAGTTTCGAGTTTATAGCTGAGACAATAGAGAGAGGACAGGAAGACAGATAGATAGAAGATACAACTCCTAGGGGAGGTGGGTGGGTTGTGAGGACTAATTCCTGCTGTTCCCAGAGATCACCTGTTACAGGTAAGTAACTGTGCTATCTCCAGGAACAAGCAGGAATAAGTCCTCACATATGGGGACTCCCTAGCTGAGATGCCTGGGAGATCCCCCTCCAAGGGTTCGCCATCTTCGTATGGATCTCAGGCATCCATCCTGGGAAGGTGGGCAGGAGTTGTCTAAGAATGGAACAGGTGTTTGAGGACAGCCTGGCCAAACAAGGCATCCCGGCGGGAGTCCTTGTCCAAACAGTAATGGGCTGTAAAGGTATGAACCGAGGCCCAGGTAGCGGCTCGACAGATCTGATCAATGGAAACAGAGTGCAGATGAGCCATAGAAGTTGCCATGGCTCTCACATTGTGAGCTGTGACATGGCCTTCCAGAGAAATGTTTTTACTCTGGTAAGCAAAGGAAATACACTGAGCAATCCAATTGGAAAGTGTACGCTTGGAGACTGGAAGTCCCAAATGTGAAGGATCAAAAGCCACGAAAAGTTGAGAAGACTTTCGATGTGGCTGAGTCCTATTAAGGTAAAAGGCTAGAGCTCTTTTACAATCCAGAGTATGAAGGTTCCTCTCTGCACTGGAGGCATGAGGAGCCGGAAAAAAAACCGGTAGATATACCTCTTGATTAAGATGAAAAGGCGAGACCACTTTGGGCATAAAGTGGGGATTCGTCCTAAGGACCACCTTGTCATGATGAAATCTTGTATAAGGTGGATTAGCCACTAGAGCCTGCAGTTCGCTGATGCGGCGAGCGGAAGTGACTGCAATTAGGAATAGTACCTTCCAGGAAAGAAATTTCAAGGAGGTAGAAAATAACGGCTCAAAAGGTGGCTTCATAAGCTGACCAAGCACTAGATTCAAATCCCATGCGACCGGGGGGGGTCTGATGGGAGGTTTAGTGAGAGTCAGGCCTCTCATGAATCTTGCAACAAGAGGATGAGAGGAGATAGGTTGTCCATTTATAGGTTTCAGGGATGCTGAAATAGCACTTAAATGGACTCTTACAGAATTCGTCTTAAGGCCTGCATTGGAAAGATGCAGGAGATAGTCTAAGAGGGAATTCAAAGGAAGTGCCAGAGGGTCAAGGCCCTGCTGAGCACACCAAATGGAAAAACGTTTCCATTTGAAAGCATAAGACCGCCTCGTGGAAGGTTTCCTAGAGGCATGAAGGATATCTTTCACAGGTTGAGAAAGATTAAAGTCTTGAAGACTTAAGCCTTCAGTAACCAAGCTCGGAGATGTAGGGATTTGGGATTTGGGTGCCACAAAGTCCCCTCCTCCTGAGACAGAAGGTCTGGTGCAGCTCCTAAGTCCAGGGAGGATCCCTGGGAGAGCTGTAGAAGCAGAGGGAACCACACTTGGCGTGGCCAGCGTGGAGCTATGAGGATCATAGAGCCGTGATCTCTCTGGAGTTTGAACAGAGTCTTGGGAATCAGCGGAATGGGTGGAAAGGCATATAGGAACGCCTGACCCCAATGGAGGAGAAAGACGTCCGTGGCCTGAGCTTCCTGACACGGAGTCCTGGAACAGAACCGGGGAAGTTTGGCATTCCACGGACTTGCAAAGAGGTCTATGTCCGGGGTCCCCCATTCCTGAAAGATTCTGCTTATCTGGTCCACGTGTAGGGACCACTCGTGTGGCAGCAGAACTCGACTGAGCCTGTCTGCTCGAGAGTTTTGAACTCCTGGAAGATACACTGCTAGCAGATGAATTTGGTGCTCTCTGGCGAAGGCCCATAATCTGAGAGCTTCGTTGCAAAGCGACAGAGAGCCCGTCCCTCCTTGTTTGTTTATGTAAAACATGGCCACCTGATTGTCTGTCTGAACCAGGACAGTCAGGTTGGCAAGGAGGGTATAGAAGACCTTGAGGGCAAGGTAATTTGCTCGCAGTTCCAGGAGGTTGATATGAAGGGTGGCCTCCTGTGGAGACCAAGTGCCCTGAGTGGAGAGAGTTAGCAGATGGGCTCCCCACCCCAATTGGGAGGCATCTGTTGTGAGGGTTGCTTGGGGTAGCAAGGGCTGAAAGGGAGCCCCCAACAACAGATTCTTGGTGGATATCCACCAATGGAGGGACCAAGACAGACGGTTTGAGGTTTGTATTTGGTCTGAGAGTGCTCCCGACGCCTGAGTCCACTGGGTGGCCAGGGTCCATTGAGCTGCTCTCATATGAAGACGAGCATAGGGCACCACATGTACTGTGGAGGCCATATGGCCCAGGAGGCGTAGCATTTCCCTGGCTGTCAAGTGAGTACTGGACTGGGCTTGGGAGGCCAAGCTCAGCAGACGCTGACCCCGAACCAGTGGAAGGTAGGCTCTTGCAGTGGTGGTGTCCAACTGGGCCCCTATGAATTCTAGAGACTGAGTAGGGCTGAGTTGAGACTTGGGAAGGTTTACCACCAGTCCCAGATACTGCAGAAGGCTCCTTGTGCGGTCTAGGGAAATCTGGGCCTGCGACTGAGTTGGAGCTCGAATGAGCCAGTCGTCCAGATATGGGAATACGAAAATCCCCATGCTTCTGAGAAATGCGGCTACGACTGCCATGCATTTGGTAAAGACTCTTGGGGCAGAGGCAAGACCGAAGGGAAGTACTCTGTATTGGTAATGACTTCCCCTGAACAGAAAGCGAAGATATTTTCTGTGGGATGGATGGATGAGTAGATGTGTATACGCATCCTGCAGGTCTAGAGAACAAAGCCAGTCCTGACTCTGAAGGTATGGAAGGAGAATGCCCAAAGAGAGCATTTTGAATTTCTCCTTGTACAGAAATTTGTTCAATTCTCTCAGATCTAGGATTGGTCTGAATCCCCCTGTCTTCTTTGGAATGAGAAAATAGGGGGAGTAGAAACCTGACCCTTGTTGATGAAGAGGAACCTCTTCTATGGCCCCTTGGGCAAGCAGAGAAGAGATCTCCCGATCCAACAGGGCTAGGAGAGGAGATGGAGAATTGAAGGGTCTCACCATGTGATGAGGAGGAAGGTTGGAGAAATGAAGTTTGTAACCCTCTCGGATGATAGAGAGGGTCCATTGCTCTGTTGTGATTTGTTCCCATCTGGGAGCAAAGTGAGCTAACCTTCCAGGTATGGTGAGAGGTTCTGGTTGGTCCAGAACCAGGAATGGCAAGTTCTCTAGGGGCAAGTCAAAACCCCTGAGGGGGTGGAGCCTGTTGAGCTGCAGTAGCTGCTGCAGGCTTTGCTCTTGCTTGTTTCGTTTGCTGACGTTTAGCCGCAAAACGAGGTTGAGAAGATTGCTGGCCAGTATTGGAAGCATATCTGGCCTTCTTATAATAAGGCCTCTTGAAAGACTTCTTCTTAGTGGGAGTAGAAGTGGACTTAGAAAGTCTCTCTAAGGTGGCATTTTCAGCGTCCATTTGAGTGGCTTTAACTTGCCACTCTGCACCGAATAAGTTCTCACCTGTACAGGGCAGATTCCGTAAGCCATCTAGAACCCAGGGTTCCAGATCAGAAGCCTGGAGCCAAGCCAGACGTCTGGCTGCAATAGCAATGCCAGAAGCTCTGCTGGCTCCCTCGAAGGAATCAAAGGCAGCTCTGTTGGAGAACTTAGAAACATCCGAGAGTTGTTTCACAACAGAAAGGAAGTCCTCCTGTTTATCCTCAGGGATAAAGGGGGCAAAATGCCGCACTTTATTGGCAAGTTCCCCTAGGAACATGCCCATATAGAGGCTGTAGGAATTAATCCTGGCTATAAGCATACTAGCCTGGAAGATTTTCCTACCAAAAGAGTCCAGTGTCTTACATTCCCTTCCTGGAGGTGTAGAAGAGTGCCTTTTAGTACTCTTGATCTTTTTCATTGCAGACTTTACCACAATGGAGTGGTGAGGCAATTGAGTTTTCTGAAAACCAGGAGGAGGGAGGGACCCGATACATGGTGTCCAACCTACGGGAATAAGGAGACAGAGTTAAAGGGTTCTCCCAGAAATCCATCAATTGTTCCTGAAGGATTTCATGGATAGGCAGGGTAACTGCTTCTTTAGGAGACTTAGAGTATCCTAAAATATCCAATCTTTTTGACCTTGGTTCCCTTTCAGAGGAGGTAGTGATAGAAAGGCCTTTAGCCATTTCTAAAATAAAGTCCTGAAAGGACAAATCCTCTGGAGGAGACATTCTCCTTTTTGGAGAAGAAGGTTCCTCAGGAAGGTCAAGGGAGAGCTCTGCAGACTCATCAGAGGAGCCAAAATCCTCAGAGGAATCGGTGTATTCTCTAGTTTCCTCCAACGCACGATACGCATACCGATCGGTATCGACATCGGGCGTATCGGGTATGGAAGCGGTATGGAGCGAAAGCCCATACGGTACCGATTTGCGTTTAGAAGAGGAAGGCCTGGGTTCCGGCATGGCGGACGATACCGGAACCGGGCCCGGAACCGCTGGAAGCGGTACCGATGGCGTTGCAGCTTTAATGAAAGCCATGACGGCCTGCTGCATGGATTGGACAGTATTGCCCATAGACGCCACGGCTGCCTGGATGTCGGTACCGGTATGGGCCGGTACCCCAGAGCAGTCCAACAGGTGACCTGTCGAGGCCGTGCCATCGATGTCAACCTGTAGCCCCTGAATTGGCGTTTTGGAAGGCAGAGCTTCCCGCCGGGGCTGTTTGGCTGGGGCAGGGTCCTCAAAACTAAGAGCCTCTCGATGCTTTGAAGGAGATTTGCCCTTTGAGGACTTGCCCACAGAAGGTTTGGTTACCTGAGATCCATCCGGAGATGATGACCTGGATGACTGTGATGTTGGATTCTCTGAAGCAAACAGCACATGGAATTTGTTGGCCCGGTTCTGCAGCCCACGCTTAGACATTTGGGAGCAGGAAGGGCAGTCCGGAATGGAGTGGTCAGGCCCCCAAACATTTAAGACACCATTCATGGGTGTCTGTGACTGATATTACAGCAGTACACTTGGTACACTTCTTAAATCCAGGGGCTGGCTTCTCCATGTGGAGAATTCAAGTAGGCCTGAAGGCCTAACTGAAGTGACCAAGTGCTGAAAAATAATAAAAGAAAAGAAAATAATTTTTCAAGAAAGAAAAAGGAAGACCGGCGATACCGGTATCGGTATGGGAAGGCAGGTACGCGGTCTAAAGAAACAAAACAAAAAACTACAATTTCTTCAGCGGTGACAGGATACACGACCTGCTGGCTCCGCGGAAAAAGAGAAACTGAGGAGAGCTGTTCAGGAAGGCGGGAAGGCAGCGCGCATGTGCAGTGGGAGGTCCCAAAAGCTTCCATTCTAGGAAGCTGGGGAGCTTTCCCGCGCAGGCTCCGTCGGTTCCGACGTACCCATATGTGAGGACTTATTCCTGCTTGTTCCTGGAGATAGCATAAGACATCAGTTAAAAAGTATAAATAAAAAAAATCTATAAAACACAAATACAGAAAACATATGTTAAAAAAGCAGAAGAATCCAAAACATAGTATATATTGTCTATACATAAATACAGTTGTAATAAAACATATTAAAACATTGTGCTTTTAGGTTTCGCACCACTTATTGTTGGGAGTAGAAGCTGATGAATTGTCCCATGGGTTTTAGATTTCCCTATACTCCTTTACATGTTCTCCTGTATGTACAAGCTATAGGTCTCAGACACACACACATACATATAAACACATATATACACATACACACACACACACGCTGTATATATATAGTCTCAATGTCATTTTAGTATATGTAGTGTTTGTTTTTGGATATTATTCATTATTCTGTTTTTAGATGCCTTTTTCTTGTTTGTAATATGTTTTATTACAACTATATATATTTTTTTTAAGAGGTTGTCCCCTGAAGAAGACCCCCAGCCGAAACATGTGTCGGACTGACCTCTCTGTTTCGAATAAATTGTCTCTTCCACGGTGTATCCTGTGTCCTGCTTTGTCTGTACCTTGTGCCGCTGCAGGAAGGGCGTTTCCCCCTTGCTACTGAATGGAAGTTGCCATAGCCCGCATATTATGAGCGGTGATATGACTCTCCAAACAGAGTCTTGCTTGTGAATAAGCAAAAGAAATGCAATCTGCTATCCATCTGGATAGAGTCAGTTTTGTTACTGGGGAACCCAGGTGACTAAGATCAAGAGATAAATAATTGGGAGGATCGTCTGTGATCCTTAGTCCTACTCAAATAGTAAGCCAGTGCTCGCTTGCAATCTAAAGTGTCAAGTGCTGCTTCCGTCTGAGATGCATGTGGTCTAGGGAAGAAAATAGGTAGGATGACTGAATGGTTCAAATGGAAGGAACAAACAACTTTCGGAAGGAAATGCGGATGGGTCCGCAGAACTACTTGGTCATGGTGGAACTGGCTATAGGGTAGGTCCACCACCAGGGCTTGCAGTTCAATAACTGCGGTGAGCTGACATGAAGGCAACGAGGAAGAGTACCTTCCACGATAGAAATGTCAGTAAAGTGGCAGTTAAAGGCTCGAAATGCAGCTTTAGTTGTTGCATAAGAATCACATTGAGATCCCAGGCCACCAGAGGTGGCTTAATGGGCAGATAGCAACAGACCCCGCATGAAGCATGCTACTAAAGGGTGTGAAGAGATAGGCTGTCCCTGAAGTGGTTCGTGATGAGCCACAATGTCACTAAGGTGCACTCTGACTGAATTAGTTTTAAGGCCTGATAAAGATAGGTGGAGAAGGTATTGTAAAAGGAACTCCACCGAGCAAGAAAAATGGTCAGTTCCCTTTGGGGAGCACCAAAGTGCAAACCTACGCCACATAAAATCATAAGATTGTCGGGTAGAGTCCTTGTGTGATGCAAGAAGTATATTCTTGACATCCTGTGGCAGGTTAAGGTTAGCAAGCATTAGCCCTTCAGCAGCCATGCCATCAGGTGGAAGGAGTGGATGTTGGGATGGAGGAGTGTCCCATTGTACTGAGAGAGGAGGTCAGGCGCACATCCCATGTTGAGTGGCTGAGTCTGCGCTAGTCGAAGAAGCAGAGGGAACCACGGCTGATGGGGCCAAAATAGGGCTTTGGGACTTGTAGCTTGAAGAGCGCCTTGGGAATTAAGTGGATGGGAAGGAATGTATGCGTAAAGCAGACCCTGTCTCCAGTGAAGAAGGAAATCATCTCGGGCCTGACAGCTTACTATTTGAGTAGGAGCAGAAGAGTAGAAGCTGTGTGTTCTGCGGAGTGGCAAAGATCCGTGAGTGCAGTTCCCCACATCTGAAAAATCTGAGCAGCCATCTCCCGATGCAGCATCCATTCGTGTGGACAAAGGATACGAATGAGCTTATCCGCAAGGACAAAGAGTTCGCCCTGGAGATACATCGCTCTGAGATGAATGCGGTGTGAGATGGCAAAAGACCACAGGCAAAGTGTTTTCTCGCAGAGTGGATGGGACCCCGTCCCTTCCTGCTTGTTCCCATACAATATGGCTACATGATTGTCTGCCTTGAAAGTTGGGGTTGAAAACCCCTGAAGAGCATTTGTTAATGCTTGGACTCTAGGAAGTTGATCTGCATGACAGATTCTTGTGGTGTCCACAATCTGACTGGTTAAGTTGTTGAGATACACTCTCCAACCCAACTTAGAAGCATCTGTAGTCAGGGTGGACTGAGGTGAAGGCATCTGAAAAGGTGACCCGACGAGTAGGTTTTGAGGGGAGCACCACCACTGAAGAGACTTGATCAGCTAAGGGGGTGATGTGGATCTTGCCCCTGAAACGCCCCTGTGCCTGAGTCCATTGGGCTTGATGCACATGCAATCGAGCATAGGGGACGACATGGACCATGGAAGCCATGTGTCCCAAGAGATGTAGCATCTCTCGAGCTGTGATGTGAGTCTGCTTTTGCAGGTGTTCTGCTAGTTTGATGAGGTGAGCAGAACAGTCCTGTGGAAGGAAAGCTCTGGCCTGCTGGTATCTAACACTGCTCCGGTGAACTCCAGTTGTTGGGTTGGAGCAAGACTTTGGGAAGTTTATGACAAAACCCAGGTGACTGAACACTGTGATGGTGCGATGAAGGAAAAGAGTCTTACCTCTTGAGGGGAGTCTCCCCTGATCAGCCAGTCATCTTAGGTAAAGAAAGACGAATATGCCCAAGGTGTGTGGATAGGCAGCAACTACTGCCATGCATTTCATGAAGACCCTTGAGGCAGAGGCTAGATTGAAGGGGTGAACCCTGTATTGGGTAATGGTTTCCCTGAAACATGAAGTGCTAATAAGTCTCTGGCCTTGTAACGAAACAGAAAGCTACAGGTATACTTCAGTTCTGGTGGTCCAAATGATCTTTCTGCAGTTTGATTTTATTTATAAAACTGCAGAAAGATCATTCGGGTCTCTGAAACTGAAGTGTGCCCATAGCTTTCTGTTTCGTTACAAGGCCAGAGACTTATCAGCCCCCGCTCCCCCACTCGTATCATTTAACGCCGCTCTCATTAACATTTCCGTAGTGAAAAATCAATGTAAATCGAACTGCTCTGCATCCAGACTGATGATGATCTCTAAATAAAACAACTGATACGCCCACACACTCTTCCACTACCTTCCCTAAAATGTTAGATTGGATATTGGCCAATAACTATCATAACTAGCAACATCAACAGACCCATTAATCACAGGAGTGACTATGACTCTCTTTAAAAGCCACAGGAATCACTCCCCACTCCAAAGACATTCACAGTTCTAGCCAACTTACATGCGACCTCCACCCTAACTTCACCCAGGAAGCTGGGCAGGGATCCAGAAAACATCCAGTAGGACATCATTTACCAAAAAAAATCTTCCACCCTCTCCTGCGTTGCCACTAAAGATATCAACCAATTGCGTCCTAAAGCATGCTGTCAATAAACCTACTAAATCCTGCTGAGTTGTCCTCCAAACATCCTCATTCCCTCCAATCCTAGACTGAAATACCTGCTTTATTCACCCTAGCCTTTTCCTGAAAATGGAAAGCAAAGCCTTCACAGGACAAGGTTGAACCGAGCCACCTTGGACTTGGGTATGACAATATATTAACCACCTGAAATAATTCACCTAGTTGATTCAAAACATCCTGAATCCGTGTTTCAAGTACTCTGCTTTAATCATCTCAATTCAGTTCTATAAACAGTTGCACTAACTTTCCAAGGCAACCGATCCGCAAACCACCAAGACAGTTTCCATATTCTCTCAAGAGGTCTACACGCCAACTTAATCTCCTGTAGCTCCTTGGAATACCGGTGAGTCCTCTTCTCTCAATCTAGGGGCACATGAACCTCTGCAGGAGGCCCTAACAGATCATAATCACTCTACTGCTGCTGAGGCAGCTAGAGACACACTTCAGTATTTGTACCTAATTACATGACTAAGAACCCCTAACACCTACAACCTCAATGGAGGATAATGAAGGTAGAATTATACCAAAGTACATATACCTACTATGTACTGGATAGTCTTCAGAAGAAGTCTGTCAAGAAGATTATAAACCCATAGGTCGACCACAGAATAAAACGGCGGAGCACAAAGGATGGGACCTAGACTGATCTAGCAGGACTACGGGAGAAGACATTATCTGGTAAGTAAAACGTCACCATCTAGTTCAACCTGCTTACCTAGTCCAGACAAGTGGGAAGCACCAAAACTACGATTCCACTAGTCGGGAAGACATGACAGCCTTCAAAATCTCTGTGCTGAAGGCAGTGTCTGCTATAACATGGACATCCAAGCAGCAATGCTGGACAGAAGTGGAAGGAATTACCACCTTGCCACTACAAAAGTCCATGGAAGCAACCAAACCATGCTCCACCCAGGGATAAAGTCTGCATCTGGGCAGAATGTGCTCGCAATCCCATTGGGACCATTCAGCTCCGCAACAGATAAGCTGAAGCCACTGCTTTCATTATCCAGCAGCACATGGTAACCCCAGTGGCTGCTTCACTCTTACACCGTCCTGCAAGGAGAACAGAAGCTTGCCTGAAGGAGCTGGTACCCTTTAGAAACCTAGGTAGTACTCTTTCGGTAAGGGGGTATTTCCTAATGTTGCTTATGGGTTTGCCACCTTACAGCTTCGTTCTGTGCCCTCTGGTATGGCAGCTTCCCCTTCCTTTTGCAAAGGGGGAAAGATGAGAAAATGGAGGGCGTGTAGAGGGGTTGCAGGGCGGTGGAGTTGGGGGCAGCATCAGGAAATACTTTTTCACTGCAGGGGTGGTGGATGCATGGAATGCCCTCCCGATGGGAGGTGGTGGAGGTAAATACAGCGACAGAATTCAAAATGGCATAGGACAGAAACAGTGGATCCCTTTATAGCAAGAGGATGAAATCAAAGCAAACTTAAATATATTTTATACTTCAATAATTAAGGGGGGGGGGGGTACCTGCACAGAGCGGTGGGTACAACCACTTAGCCACCTTACAGGGTAGACTAGATGGATCATACTGTTTATGTGCCATCATATACTACTGTTATTATATATACACCTTACCCCACCACTGATTCCAATCATCCACTATACCTTCTAGGGCCAGGCCCTGATCAGTCCAGCCTTCCATCTGCTCTTTCACTTCCACAGATGTTCTCACTATATGCTTCATGTCCATTAAGGGGGAGGTGCTACACTTGGAGAAACCAAACTAAAAAAAAATCAATCACACAGTGGTCTAAGGGACTGGCCATGTCTGAACCAAACCCAACCCAATGGCCCTCTGCTTGCACCCAGAGAACACAAATAGCAAATCCAAACAGCGACAACCTTCATGGGTTAACACAGTAACACACTGACCAAAGCCCAAATCCTGCATATCCAGCACAAAACATTGGTCTGCTGCAAGTTCTGGGTTTTAATATACATTAAAATCACCCAATACTAACAGAAAATCAAATTCCAAAAGAATCTCACCCGCCAAAAATACTAATTCCTCTACTAATAATGTTGCATCAGCAACTCCCCCCCAATCAAATCAAAATACTCTGCCCCCTTTATAATCCACGCCACCCCCTTAGCACCCCTCCCCCCATAAACCCCAAACCAGCATTAACCTAAAGGACACAATTGCTTCTCCATCACTGATTTGTCCACCTTCAGCCATGTAATGCATTCAGTACCCCAATCCCCTTCCAAACATACTGTTTAAATTTCATAGAAGTAATTTCATCCCAGACAGAACCATATCCTACAATATTTCCCACATTATTTCTTAATAGATAAACAACACAGACATTTTAACCAGAAAAAGAGCAACTCAGTCACCACTCCAACAGATTAAAATCAAGGTAAAACTAATGACTCTAAAGCTTTAATTGTTTAAGCAAATAAAAAACAAAAAGAAAATGTAATAAAAACACTCAACACATGGCAAGCTGCCTGCATGGGGAAGGAGGGGGAGGGGGGTGTCTTAATAAAATGCCTCTGTCAACATACAGTAGACTGGCACTAATGCCCAAAACACTCTTATATGGGTCTTGGCTCCAGTCAGTTTTTATTTTCTCTTTTTAACATTTTTGCTCCCAATTTGATTGCTCCTTGGTCTTTTTACATTTTTTAGCTATTTGTACATTGAAAGTTTACATATTCCTGAATTACCTCGTCTTATTTTGTAGGTGGGTTCCTTAGTATTCAGGGTTCAATCTGAGGGTATAACTACCCCCCTCACCAGCTGCCCCATAACAAAAAATTACCTTCTTGCAGCTGAACCAACACCCTGCAAACTACACCTGCTCTCAAAAATATCCCTGAAACTGTACCACTACTCCACAAAATACGATTGCCCTCCCAAAAATACCATCCCTGCAAATACCCTAATCCACAGAACTCACCCCCCCCCCAACACACACACAACAGCTCCAACAGCCCACAAACTGTCCTGCACCAAAATCTATTCCCTGCAACTGTGCCACCACGCAAAAAACCCTAGCAATTACACCACAACCCTGGTAATTGCACCCCACCCACCAAAAAAAAATATTCCCCACAAACTGCCTTACCCACAAAAATCCAAAATATCACCCCCCCCCACTCCAGTGAAACAAATTCAAGAAAATGTATACCAGAATCACTTAAAATATCACCTCCCAATATAACAATAAAATTTACTAAACTTTTTGTCGGAGCTACGCCGTAGGAGGGGCCAGAGGGAAACCAGCCCCCCTCCAGACTGCTAGCTTCTTTTATTTTATTTGAATCTTAAGTTCCTCTACCATGACACTTATCTTAAAAACTTTCGTTGAACTTCCCAGTAGTTGTCGCTCTCACAAAAAGAACTTCAGCACGACGTGCACGTTTCGGGTAGAGATACCCTGTTTCAAGTGCTTCCAAATTAACAGATTATGGGCAACGAAAAATCAATTGTAGACCGCCGTCAGCGCGGCTGAGGTTCTGCTGAATTACCCACAAAAATGACATGGCTCAGAATTCTTAGTTGCTCCCCTACTGCCTAATAAGATGTTCACGTATTGTGCTAAATTATGCTAATACTGTAAAGCACATTAGGAAAGTTCTGTCATGCTGCCTACTATGGTGTATTTGTATTCTCATTTGATTTTCTTTCTATACCATATATTTATTTATTTATTTGTTGTGTTTTTCTATACCGCACCTTCCCCTACTGTGCTGCTTGTATGTATAGTGAAATTTACATAGCTGATCATGTTATTTCCTTGAATCCTGCTATACTGCTCCAGACTAGTGGTCTATGTTCCCTAGTCAGTAGGTGGAGGTAGACTACAGCCAACGTTTAGTAATCATTAATATAAACTAGAGCAGCATTAAGAGCCCAGTTTGATACTTCCCAAGCAGGAAGCAAGAAAAACTCAGAAGAAGAGATTTAATATTTTTTGAGTAATTTGCCTATTGTACTTTAGGTTTTTCTGGGAATAGGGGAAGAATTTATCCTAGTAGTTGTACCATATTTTAAGACCAATGCAGGTTAGATGTAGCTTAGTTACTCACCTGTAACAGGTGTTCTTCAGGGACAGCAGGAATCAGTCCTCACTTATGGGCGACGTCAGCACCGACAGAGCCTGCGCGGAGCAATTCCCTAGCTTTCAAAGAAAGCATTTGGGATTGCTACCACGCATGTGTAGTCCTCTTCCCGCCCAAGGGCGCCATCTTGCTCAGTCAGGTCCCTTAGCTTGAGCCCTACCAAGTAGATGGCAAGGGAAGGACAAAAATACCGCAACTCATCAGGGGAGGCGGGAGGGTAGTGAGGACTGATTCCTGCTGTCCCTTGAGAACACGTTACAGGTGAGTAACTACGCTTTCTCCAGGAACAAGCAGGAAGTCAGTCCTCACTTATGGGACTCCCTAGCTACAGGCTACCGAACCTGTAACCAAAAAACGCCTCCGCGAGGCCATAAGCAGAAGCCGAAGCCCAAAGGAGCCTGAGTCCTCGGGTCGAAGCCCCCAATAGCCGCGAAGAAGGGTCAGAGGGGGCAGGAGTTGCTTATACCCTGAACAGATTACGGAGTACAGCCTGGTCGAAGGCGCTGTCCCAGCGGGACTCCCTCTCCAGGCAGTAGTGGGCGGCGAAGGTATTCGTAGATGTCCATCATGGGCACGGAGCGCAGCGAGGCCACCGAGGCCGCTTTTGATCAGACCCCATGTGTAATGACCGATGATTCAAAGGGATGCCCGCCTTCGCATGGGCGAACGCGATGCAGTCCGCCACCCAAATAGAGAGGGTGCGCTTGGTGACTGCTTGCCCCTGCCTATTGGGACCATAGGTCATGAAAAGTCTGTCAGACTTGCGGTGAGGCTGGGTACGCTGCAAGTAGAAGGCAAGGGCCCGCTTGCAAGTCGAGGGTGTGGAGAGCCGCCAACGTCTGATCAGCATGGGGCCTCGGGAAGGTGATCAGGAGCACTCTCTCTTGGTTGAGATGAAAGGCCGACATGACCTTGGGTAAGAATTTAGGGTGGGTCCGGTGGACCACCCTGTTCCGATAAAACCTGGTGTAAGGGGCGCCCCACCATGAGCACCTGAAGCTCACTGACCTCGGTGAGCTGAGGTCAGAGCCACCAGGAAGGCCACCTTCTAGGACAAGTGCCGGAGCAAACACATTGCCATCGGCTCGAAGGGTGGGTGGCTTGGACAGCAGAAGGCCCCGCATGAAGCGGGCGCTCAAAGGAACTCTAACAGAGTTTGACTTCAGCCCTTCCCTCGAGAGGTGGAGGAGGTACTGGAGAACCCACTGAATCGGGCACAAGAAGGGGTCGATCTCGTGTTCCGAGCACCAGATGGAGAAACGTTTCCACTTAAAGCGTAAGCCCGCCTAGTGGAGTCCTTCCTCGAGGCAAGGAGGATTTCTTCTACCTCCTCCGGAAGGGCTAGAGAAGCTAGAGAGACCTGTTCAGCAGCCAGGCCATGAGGGATAGGGAGGTTAGGTGCAGGTGTAGTACCCGACCCTCTTCCTGCATTAGCAAGTCCCTGGCAGAGCCCAGAGGAACTGGAGGCGCCGTCGAAAGCCGGAGCAGAAGCGGGAACCAAGTCTGCCGAGGCCACAAGGGGGCCATGAGAATCAATGACGCTCTGTCCCGTTGAGCCTTGAACAGAGTCCTCACAATGAGGGGGAATGGAGCGAATGCATATACATAGCTGGAGGACCAGTCTAGGAGAAATGCATCGGGGCACTCCCTGCCCGGGTGCAGTACCGGGCCGCAAAAGCGAGGGAGCTGCATGTTCCGGGGGCTGGCGAAAAGGTCTATCGCTGGAGTGCCCCAGCATATAAGCAGCCAGCCTGCCACTCTGGGATCCAGCTGCCACTCGTGGGGGTGACAAATTCTGCTGAGTCTGTCCGCCAGGCCATTTTCCTGACCTGGGAGGTATGTCGCCTTGAGGGACATCATCCGCCAGGAGGCAAAAGAGCAGATGAGGACCGCGACCCCGTGCCCCCCTCCTTGTTGATGTAGAACATCGCTACCCAGTTGTCAGTCTGTACCAGAACCGACTTCCTGCTGAGGAGATCCTCGAAGGCCCTCAGGGCCCACCGGATGGCTCGGAGCTCAAGCAGGTTTATCTGCTGCTGAGCCTCCGCGGGTGACCATTGCCCCTGCGTGCAGACAGACCCACAATGGGTTCCCCACCCTAACAGGGAAGCGTCTGTAGTCAGTACCACATCGTGTTGTGGGGCCTGAAAAGGTGATCCCCGCAGGAGGTTGCGGGGGTTTTACCACCAGTTCAGGGACAAGCGGAGGTTGGGAAGAACCCTGACGGGGTCCCTGAGGTGTCCGAGGGACTGGCTCCATTGGGTACTGAGACAACACTGAGCCGTCCACATATGCAGGTGGGAGTGAGGAACCACATGCACGGTAGAGGCCATGTAGCCCAGGAGACATAGTATGGACCAAGTGCTGACTTGGCGGGCACTTTGGACGCGAGCCGCCAGAGCTCGGAGGCAGGTGGAGCGATCCACTGGCAAGAAGGCAATGGCCTGCCGAGTATCAAGGTGTGCCCTGATGAACTCGAGAGCCTGAACTGGCTCGAGGTGAGACTTTGGGTAACTGACCAAGAACCAAGAAGAGGGTGTCTTTGGGTTGAGGGAGCCGCTGGAATGCCGGCAGCGAGGGGTCCGAGGGAAGATCCTGGTGGGTATGGGTTTCCGGGGAGGTGTCCCCATCGGACTCCCAGTCCGAAAAAAAAAAAAATCAGTCGAGGGATCCGAGCCAGGCTGGTCGCCCTGGATGATCTCGCCTCCGAGGAATGAGAGCGCAAGACCGACGTTGAGGACCCTTACAAGGCCCGCAGCTCTTGGGGGTTTCCTGGATGGATTTGGGTGTCCCACACGAGGGACCTGTGGTCTCTGGGCACAAGTCAGCAAAGCTGGATGCGAGCGCCTGCTGGGAAGCAATGAACGCAGAAACGCTGCGTTCGAGCGCCAGCATATGGGACTCCCACGCGGGTGTGGGGCCCTGGGACGCCGATACCAGGGTAACTGGATCAGGCGTCAAGGAGGAGAGGGGGTCCGCACCGGGACGACGCTCAGGAGACCGGGCGCCTTTGCTGGAGGCCTACGTTTCCCTGCGAGGTATCTTGCGGGGCCGCTCCTTGTCCGACTCTAGGGAACGCTGAAGGGGACTAAGCGACCAGGCACAGGAGCGCTTGCGCTTGTCATAAGTCCCGGACAGCGACTTCGAGGTCGCCTTCTTTCTGCGTCATTCTACCTTGGGGGACCCCTGGTCAGAGTGCCGCTGAGAACATGGGGCCACAGGGGGAGAATGCACTGGAGGAGAGACGACCGAGGGCGCCACCAGATACTCCGAGGCGGCCTTCCGGAAAATGTCTTCGGACTTCTGCTTATGACTGAGCAGGGCCTTAGAGGACATTTTCTTACAGAGCGAACAGAGCTCTGGGTCATGGACGGCTCCCAGGCAAAGCAAACAACAGTCATGAGTGTCCGTAAGCAACATGTTCCTAGAGCATCTATCGCATTTTTTAAATCCGGTGGCCATGGGGGCAAAAATGGCCCCTGCGAGGTCGAAGACCCACGCGGCCAGCAGTTGGAGAGAAAAAAGGGCAAGAAGCCCAAAACAAAAAAATTAGGAAAAATGTGTATCCCTGAGAGCTCTGAAATAGAGCAGAGGAAAGGACGGAAAGAGGACCGGTGCAACCGGAAAAAAAGAGAGCCTGTTAAGGCGGGGAAAACTAAGTTTTTTACGAGGGACAAGGATGTGCGTCCAAAGGGCTCCACAGAAAAAGGGAGACTGAGCAAGATGGCACCCATGGGCGGGAAGAGGACCACGCATGCGTGGTAGCAATCCCAAAGGCTTTCTTTGGAAGCTGGGAAATTGCTCCGCGTGGGCTTAATCGGTGCTGACGTCACCGATAAGTGAGGACTGACTTCCTGCTTGTTCCTGGAGAATCTTGCATTTAGCTCTTCCTTGACATGGGCTAATATATATTTGCTGAACTTGAATGCTTTGTTTCTGTGGATGTTTTTTTTTTTGTGTTACTTAATGTAATATAATTGAAAGAGAAATTAGACTTACCTGCTAATTGTTGTTCCTTGAAGAACTTCAGTCCAGTCCCGCACCTCTGGGTAGTGTACCTCTTCCAGCAGCTTGGAGACTGAGCATGTCATCTTTTTGATGACACTAGTGTACTTATGCAACTAGCACCGCCTACCAGTCCCAGTACCTATTGACAAAGCAGACTCAGAGCAACAAATAAGTAGTTAAACATTCAACAAACACTTCTACGTCTAAATAAACTAGTACCCCCTCCATCCCCTGGGAAGGATACCCTACCCCCCCCCCCCAGGATGGGGAGGCCTACCTGTTGAGCGCCTGAGCAACTACAACTGGCAGGGAATGAGCAACTGACAGCTCTTCCAGTCTGCCCCCCTAAAGCTGATTACACCCCCCCCTCCCCGGCTACTTCCTCTACCAAGAGAACCAGCTTCAGGATCAGAGTATGCACTGATTATCACAGAAAGCACTCAGGGAGGGTTCCAGGACTGGACTGGAGTTCCTCAAGGAACAACAATTAGCAGGTAAGTCTAATTTCTCTTTCCTTATCGCCCCTCCAGTCCAGTCCCGCACCTCTGGGATGCATCAGAGCAATTAAACTAACGGGATGGACCCGCACAACCAGCCTGAAGCACTGCCGATCCAAAATGAGCATCCCCTGCTACCTGGACATCCAGGTGATAATGCTCAAAGAAAGTATGCCACCCTACAGATCTTCACTGGCGGAACTTAACTATACTCTGCCCACGAGGCTGTCTAAGCCTTCGTGGAATGCGCCCACAATCCCGCCGGCACTGCTTTACCCTTTAAGATGTACACCGATGTGATTGCCTCCCTGATCCACCTGGAAATGGAGGCCTTAGCGGCTGCCTCACTTTTGCGCAGCCCGCCAAACAGAACCAACAGACTGAGTGATCTCTGAAAGGAAGATGCCCTTTTCACATACCTTCGCAGGACTCTTACCATCCAAGTGGCACACCTGTGGAATGGCAGGGCCCATATCTGCTCTCGCCCACATCCACGCTCGCCAGAGCTGGTAAGGAAACGGCCTGATTTACATGAAATGCTGACACCACCTTGGGCAAAAATGAAGGTACCAGGCACAGGACCACTTTCTCCTTGGAGAAGGAAAGGAATGGCTCCTGGCATTACTGGAGATAATTAATTTGCTACACAATATGCACTTTATGAATTCTAAGGACACATTGAATAACGATACATGATGTATCATTACCACGCTCTCCTCTGGCTCTGGGACACGTTCATCTCAATTGGTTATGTTTTCATGCCTTTAGCTTTGAATCGCTGTTTATTGTAAACCGCACTGATGCTGAATAGCGCGGTATAAAAGAGACTTTAAATAAATAAATAACTACAGATAGATGGAGTCTTTTTAAAGACTAACACAAAAAACATGGTGCCTTTTGTAAGTATATCTTCCTTGTCTCTTATAAATTTATATTGTGTTTTGAAGTATAATTATGTTTGGTTATTATGTATGGTCTCATTGTGCTTAGTAGTGATCTCTCTTTCTTATCACTGTTTATTTTTAATGTTATTTATAATGCCAATTATGTATTATTTATTTATATACAAATACTTTTATATTTTATATTTTTTCTTTTTTAGCCATATATTCATTTATATGTTCTTTTATATATATTTTTATATATTTTCAATACAGATACAAATCATATGTTTTAATGTTTTTATTTATGTTTTACCTTGTTTACCACTTTTATGTCATTTTTTACATGTTTTAATTATCTTATTTTATATATTAATGTGTGTTTTATTTTTAAGATGCGTACCCCCTGAGGAAGGCGTCCCGCCGAAACGCGTTGGGATTTCTTTGAATAAACATAGTACCAATGACCTTAACCCACCGTCACCTCTTGTGTTTTCCTGTAGCAAAGTCGCCATCGCCGAGCCCGAATATCCTTTCTTCTTCAACCTCGCCCTTTCAAGGGCCATGCCGTAAGCGAGAATTGATCCATCTGGGGTATGTGAAGCGGCCCCTGCGTCAAGAGGTCCTTCCGAACCAGAAGCCACTACAGTCGATCTGCCAGTATTCAAATCAGGTTGGCATACCACAGGCACCTCTGCCAGTCCAGTGCCACCAGAGGTGCATTACTAATCCCCGGTGTGCCTCCATCCATTGCACTAACCAACCTACGAACGAGTGCCACGGGGGAAAAACAGAGAAGACCCTCTTCGGGCCACTGTTGAATTAGAGCATCCAGGCCCTCGGACATCCTCTCTTCTTCTGCTGAAAAACCGGCAGGCCTTGGCCGACTTGAACACTGCCATTAGGTCCATGACTGGTGTGCCCCATCTGCGGACCACCTGCTCGAACACCTCCTGATTGAGTTGCCACTCTCTGGGGTCCATGCACACTCGGCTGAGGTAGTCTGCCGTCACACTGTCGACTCCTGCTACGTGCGCCGCCAGTAACACCTGGAGGTGAATCTCTGCCCATCCGAACAGCCTTTCGGCCTCCTCCTCCGGGGCTGCACTGCCTGTACCTCCTTGCCAGTTGATGCAAGTCACCGGGGTCGCGATTGTCTGAGAGGACTTTGACCAACTTCCCCTGCAACCATGGCTCAAAAACCTTTCTAGCGCCAAGGTCACCGCTCGCATTTTGAGCCCCTACAAACTCCTGTCTCTGAACAAAATGTCCTTCGCAATGGGCTCTCCAACCTGACAGGATGGCATCGGTCATCAGCGGAACCCACACTGGAGACTCAAGTAGCATGCCCCCCTTCCAGGCTCCTCACATGCAGCCATCACCTGAGGGCTCTCCTAGTGCTTTGCGGGCAGGGGGGTACTTGGGACAGGGATTGACTCTAATGAGACCACCGACGGAGGAGAGCCCTTTGCAGTGGTCATATATGTGCCCTTGCCCATGGGACTAGCTCAAGAGTGGCCGCCATGGTCCCCAGAACCTGCAAATGCCGCCACGCTGATGGTCTTGACATCTTCAGGAACTACCGTATCCACTGTCGAAGCTCCTGCGCCCAGTGATCCGGCAGGAAAACCCTGCCCACGTGGGTATCAAAGCACGCTTCCAAATACTCTAGCTCCTGGGCCGGCTGTAACTGCCTCTTGGCCAGGTTGACCCCCACCTCAACTTTGAAAGAACTCTTCCACCCATGCTGTTGCTCTTTTGCTATCGTCCCTGGACTTCGCCTGGATTAGTCAATCGTCTAGGTACGGGTGGACAAGAACCCCTTTCTTGCAGAGAGCTGCTGACGACACCACCACCATGACCTTGGTGAAGATACGGAGGGCAGTCGCCAGACCAAAGGGCAACGCTTGAAACTGGAAATGGCCCCTTGGCACCACAAAGCAGAGAAACTGCTGATATTCTGGATGGATGGCAATGTGCAGATACGCCTCTGTGAGATCAAGAGATGCCAAAAAACTCTCCGCTTCCTACTGCCATTATTACTTATCGAAGCATTTGCATGTGGAAATGAGGTACCTGGAGACAGTGGTTCATGATCTCGAAGTTGAGAATCGGGCAACAGGTACCTTCCTTTTTGGGCACCACGAAAATACATGGAGTACTGACCTCAGCTGTACTGGTCTCGCGGAACCAGTTCCACAGCTCTTAGCTGCAGGAGACAAGTCAAGGTCTCTTCTACTACCGCCAACACCGCTGCATCCACTGTGGGCGATCGAAGGAGCTCTCATTCTTGCTCCGGCAGCGGATATAAGCACATCATGGATTGCACCCCTTTAAGACCAGCACCTGGCAGAGCCCACTCATCCTGGATCATCTGTCCTACTACTCCATGTACCAGGAAGACTTTCTGCGATTTCCGCACTGCCTGGAACAGCAGATCCTACAGAGCCCCTTCCTCTGCCGGAAGATTAGCTGGCATATTCAGGGCTTTGAGGGACTCCAAGGTACACATAGATTGTGAGCCCTTTGGAGATGAGGGATTGTATCAGTACCCATTTGTAGTGATTGTAAACCGCTCTGATACCCTTCAGCCTGGGCGGTATATATCAAGAAATTGCATAAACATAAGCATAAGGATGAGCAGTGGTAGCTCCTCCCGGCAGAAAACCCGAACAATCCGGGTCTGATCCTCCTGTTCTGGGATCTCTCCTTCCAATGCCTCCTGCAGATCCAGCTCCGTGTCAAGGTCTTCCCCATCCAGCCCCTCCAACAATGGTGATTGCTGCCACTCCTCTAAGCCTCTAGCCTGCTTAGACGCCACTGCTCCTGACTTGTGCTCTTTTGCGCCCGACACCCTCTTAGCCTTGTGTTCCGGGGCCGAAGAGCCACTTGCCAAGCCCCGCTGACATAGGCAAAATGCCTTATGCAAAAGATAAACTCCAGTGAGAACTCCCCTGGGAGCCCTATTGCTCCCTGGGCTTGAGGGGTAGATGGTTCGGGCATCATGCAGAGAATGGGGGCAGGATTCGTTGGGGGCAGGATTCGTTGAAGGTAACATGGCAACCCCCACCTCCAGGGTCTCTTGCAACTGGGACGGACTCTCCTGCCTCGTCTCATCCTGCAGGCCCTGCTCCAATGACTCAGCCTCTTGTGTGCAGTCTAGGCAGACGCCTGCCTCCAAGACCACACCCCATCGGGGACTGCATATTTTGAGGATTTTTAGATTGTGCTGCCATGTTGTATCTTAAAGATATGCACTGATCCAATCAAACTGACACTTTCTCCGAGTTAAGTTTACGTTTTTATTCTAAGTACTACAAATGGCTATAAGGGAGTACAATTTCCCTTACAAGCAATATTATAAATTTAATAGGTACATAATCTGGGCTAAGAGACAAGGGATGATCATGTCAGGTCACTCACTGACCATAGACAGATGGAAGGATTTCATTTGCCTCCCATTCACTGACTGTGACTATGACTATCTTTCTAGTTACATACATATCTTGTATGCAGGTACTTCCTGTTTTCCACATGACAAAACTGTAGTTGCTGCAAACCTATATGCAGCACTTTTTCCCCACTTATCTTTCATTTATTTCTGTCTATGACTTTTTATCTGACCCTTCTCAGGAGAAAGTCAGTGTCTCAACCAACTGTCACATCAACTGACCAGCACTGCCCAGCAACAATGGCATATCTAGTTAGGCTTTTTCCACAGGTCTACATCAAGTCATTGTGCACTGAATAAGTTTTGAGCTGTATAACGCAAGGAATGCTTAAGGATTAAGTGGGTTCACCTCCCCTTGATACCATCCTATACCAGGAACTGTGCGTTCTGGCCAGCATGATATGAAGGGCCGGGGGCATTCCCCAGGAACGCCCTCAATCTGTATCCGGGTAGGTAAAAGGATCCCTAGCACAATGCACCTCCACAGGCTCAGACACGGAGCACTAGAGTACTTGAACTAAAACAAAATAAAAACAAATTTACCAAAATCTAATTAAACTGAAATTAAAAAGAAACTGCAAATGGTCCCCTTGGAAGAAGCTGCTCTGTCCTGCTTTATTCTCTGGTGGCAGCCTCTCCCGGGCACCCAAAACACAGCGGGGGGTTAAAACACACGTGGGCCTGAATAAGAAGAAATTGCGCCTAAACACAGCGTGGGGATTTTCCCATGCTGCTGCAGGCTCCCAAATATGCGATTGCAGGCCGATCTCTGTTTTCTCGAGTTCCGGCGGTTGATAGGGGTTCCCGCTGTCCTCCCCCCTCCACTCTTACCGCCTCTTTGCCACATGGCTTTTCTACCCCTTGCGCTCAGCCTTCCTTCCTGTCTTTGGTGCTGAGGGAGGAGACTCGGGCTGCCAGCTTTCACTCCTGTTAATCAATTGCAGCCCCCGCGGTGGCTCCTCACCCAATAACAGGTTCGGGAGCCGCCAGAAGTCTCGGACTGGGGAAGGTTTCCAAAGAACTCCCACCCCTCCGAAATCATGGGGGGGAGAGGGGGAAAGAAGGAATTTCCTCCCCTCAGCCCTGTTGTCCCCCGGGTTCTCTCTCTTCCTTCTGATTTTTTTTCTTCTGCCTTTAAAAACAAAGAAACCTGCACCTTAATAGGGGAAATAAAAAGCAAACTCTAACTAAACGAATCGCCTTACTTGTCCCTTCAGCGGAGTCCAGCACCCTGGCTCACCACCTCCTCCAGCTGCTTAGACTGAGCATACTGGGGCTGATAGGCGGTGCCAGCTGCATAAGTACACTAGTGTCATCAAAAAGATGATATGCTCAGTCTCCAAGCTGCTGGAAGAGATACACTACCCAGAGGTGTGAGACAATAAGGAAACTGCAATTAAAAAAAAAAAAGGTAACAACTCTAAATCCATAATTGAATCCGCATCAGACACCAATACTAAGGATGGAATGAAGAGCAGGACTCCCCTCAAACCGGTAAAAGTAGTCTTCCAGGAAAGGTCCTGGACTGGTCTAGCAGGATTCAAGGAAAGAAAATGTCAACAGGTATGTAAATTTCACCTTCCTTATCATCGTGCTAGACGAAACCAGACAAGTGGGACATATCCAAGCATTCAAGACCCATGGTAGGAGAAAGACGCCACTATAGACAGAACTGAAATGCTGAAGGTATCATCTGCCAAGTATGAGGCTGGTGCCCTAATCACCTGAGGTCCGACTCCCTCTGGAATGTCTTCTCCACACAAGAGGTAGGCCAAACTAATGCAATGCATTGTGTGCCTTCAAGTCACTCCATGTGGCCTTGGGCAAGTCACTTAACCCTCCACTGCCTCAGAAAAAAAGGCCAAATTAATAGCCTCGTAAATCTAGAAGGCAAATAAAGCGTAGTTACTCACCTGTAACAGGTGATCTCCGGGAACAGCAGGAATTTAGTCTTCACATATGGGTATTGTTGGTACGGACGGAGCCTGTGCTGGAACGCTCCCCAGTGTCCAATAGGAACGCTTTTGGGAGCATCCCTCAGCACATGCGCGCTGCCTTCCCGCCTTTCCAACTGTCCCTCTTCAGTTAAGTTTGTAGCTGAGTGAAAGGATAGAGGGAGAGACGAAAGAGACAAAGAGAGAGAGAGAGAACTCCTAGGGAAGGTGGGTGGGTTGTGAAGACTAAATTCCTGCTGTTCCCGGAGATCACCTGTCACATATTTATTTTTATTTTATTTATTTACTTATTTCTTCTATACCGCCCCTTCCAGTGATCAAGGGTGGTTTACATGGAACAATTTAACAAATTATGTATACTACTGTATACTTTACATTGAACAGAGAACTTTTTAACTTTTTACATGGAATAGATATACATTACATTGAAACAGAGAAACTTTCTAACTTTTTACAAATAATGACAGATGTAAAAATCTGTCCAAACTATTTACATAGGTTATTTACAAATGATTCTATACAGGGGTTTTCAGAATAATCGTGCATCATGTGTATGTGGTGGAATTTATTTCCATTTTTTTTTTCAAGAATTTTGTGTGTGGGGGGGGGTGGGGGCTGTGTGGGGTTGTCTAGTTGTGGTTTAGGGAGTTCTGAGTTGGTGTGTGGATGGTGTGGGATAGGGCTTGGGGGTACAGAGCTTGGGGGGTACAGAGCTTGGGGGTACAGAGCTTGGGGGGTAGGGGGATTTGGAAATGTTCAGAGAATAGGTAAGTTTTGAGTTCCTTCCGAAATTGGGCGAGGTCTTTTATGGTGCGGAGGTCTAGTGGGAGATCATTCCAGAGTATAGGGGCAGTGAATGTGAAGGCTCTGTCACTTGTGGATTTTTTAGTCTTCTTGAATGATTTTGGTAGATCAAGTGAGTGGGCTGCATTTTGTCTGCGAGCTCTTGATTCAGATGGGGTCTGTAGTAATGTTGATAGATGTGATGGGGCGATGTCATTTAGGAGTTTGAAAGTTGTTAGGAGAATTTTGTATCTAATACGGCTGTTTATGGGGAGCCAATGTAGTTCTAGGAGTATAGGAGTCACATGGTCTGTTAGACGAGCTTTGGTAGTTACTTTTGCACAGATGTTCTGGGCTCTTTGTAATAGGTATGTGTTTTTCTGTGGTAGGCCAATCAGGAGACTGTTGCAATAATCGAAATGGGGTGTGATGAGTGTATTGACAACCGATCTAAAGTCATGTGTATCCAAGAGGGGCCTTAGGTGTTGTATGGTTTTGAGTTTAAGGAATATGGTTCTTACTGTCTTCTTTATGTGAGGTAGCATGGTGAGAGTATGATCTATTATTACACCTAAGTATTTTACCTCTTTTTTAACGGGTATAGAGGTATTATTGATTGAGATCGTTGTTGGAAAAGTGTCCTCAGTCACAGGTGTTCTTGTAACGAACATTGCTTCCGTTTTTTTGAGATTAATGCTGAGGTGATTGATTTCCATCCAAGAGGTGGTCTCAGCCATGCACTCAGCTAGGTTGTCATAAGAGTGGTTTTTTGTGGTTATGGGGATAGCGAGCATGATATCGTCAGCATATATAAAGTGATTAATCTTGTGTTTTCTAAATATGTTTGTGATAGGTTGCAGGTATAAGTTGAATAAGAGGGCAGAAAGGGCTGATCCCTGAGGTATACCTTGTCCTTGGGGGAAGGTTTCTGATGTTTCTTGATCTATTTGGACACGTATTAGTCTATGTGTGATGTATGACTTGAACCATTTGAGAACAGTACCGCCTATTCCTAAGTTTTCTAGTCTGTTGATCAGGGTAGGGTGGTTGATGTTATCGAAGGCGGCCGAGATATCAATAAAGAGTAGTAGGAAACCTTGATTGTTGACATCTGTGCCTTTGATGAGATAGTCAATCAATGTAATCAGGAGGGTTTCCACTCCGTGGAAAGGGCGAAAACCGAATTGGTGTGTGTCAAGGGGTTTATGTTCATCAATATGCTCTTGTAATTGTAATTGAATTGATTTTTCTATTATTTTAGCGATAAAAGGAATGCTAGCTATCGGTCTGTATGAATTGGGGTCTTTTGAGTCAAGTTTGTTGTTTTTTATTATTGGGCGAAGCGTTGTGAGCTTTAGAGCATCAGGCATGACGCCCTGGGAAAGGGACAGGTTCACCATGTATTGAATGTTTTCAGCAAGTTCTTCTTTTGTACATTTAATCCAAGACACAGGGCAAGGATCGAGTGGGGAGGTTGTAGTATTGATCATTGTTATGATTTTAATGAGCTGCTTTCGGTCAATATGGGGACTCCCTAGCTGAAGATGCCAGGGAGATAGCCCCAGGAAGGTGCCACCGTCGAAGGTGAGAATCCTTCCTCCCATGGATCTCTGACATCCCACCAGGGTTGGTGGGTAGGAGTTGGTTTAGGTTTGAAAGAGATTTTGAAGAACAGCTTGGCCAAAGAAGGCATCCCGACGGGGGGCTTTATCTAGGCAGTAGTGGGCTGTGAAGGTGTATACCAAAGCCCAAGTGGCTGCTCGACAAATGTCATCGATAGACACAAAGTGGAGATTAGCCATAGAAGCTGCCATGGCTCTCACATTATGAGCTGTGACATGGTCCTGAAAAGGAAGACCCTTACTCTCATAAGCAAAGGATACGCATTGGGCAATCCCTTTAGATAAAGTTCTTTTGAAGACTGGAAGTCCCAAATAACTAGGGTCAAAAGCAATAAAAATTTGTGAGGACTTTCTATGTTGCTGTGTTCTTTGGATGTAAAAGGCTAAGGCCCTTTTACAATCCAAAGTATGAAGGTTTCTTTCTGCATTAGAGGCGTGATGCCTCGGAAAAAATACAGGAAGGTAAATTGATTGATTTAAATGAAAAGGCGAAACCACCTTTGGCATAAAACGTGGGTGAGTTCGAAGAACAACCTTATCATGATGAAACCTAGTATAAGGAGGATCAGCCACTAAAGCTTGCAATTCACTAATGCGTCGGGCAGAGGTGATTGCAACTAGGAAGATGACCTTCCAGGTCAAAAACGTAAGGGCTGCAGTGGCTAAAGGCTCAAAAGACGGCTTCATGAGCTGCCCGAGAACTAGATTTAGATCCCATGCCACCGGTGGTGGCTTGATGGGAGGTTTAGCTAATAAAAGGCCTCTCACAAATCTTGATAGGAGTGGATGAGAGGAAATTGGTTGTCCATTTAGAGGCTTATAAGAAGCTGCAATTGCACTAAGATGGACTCTTACCGAATTGGTCTTAAACCCAGAATTTGATAAGTGAAGGAGATACTCTAGTATCGATTCTAAGGGTATGACCAGGGGGTTTAATCCCCCTCTTGGAGCACCATATAGTAAAACATTTCCACTTGAAGGCATAAGATGATCTTGTGGAAAGTTTCCTAGAAGCCTGAAGGATCTCTTTTACCTGCTGGGACAGGTTGAGATCCTGGAGGTCTAAGCCCTCAGCAACCAGGCCATGAGGTGCAGGGACTGGGGATTGGGGTGCCATAGCGTCCCGTTCTCCTGGGAAAGGAGATCTGAAGCATGCCCTAACTCCAGAGGTGCCGCTTGAGAGAGATGCAGAAGCAGGGAATACCACGTTTGACGTGGCCATCGTGGTGCTACGAGAATCATGCGGCCCCCGACTCTCTGAAGCTTGAAGATTGCTTTGGGAATGAGGGGAATGAGTGGGAAGGCATAAAGGAAGTCCTGACCCCAGTGAAGGAGGAAAGCATCCCTTGCCTGACAGTTGTGCGCCGGAATCCTGGAACAGAACCGGGGAAATTTGGCATTCAGTGGACTTGCAAAGAGGTCTATGTCTGGAGTGCCCCAGAGATGAAATATCTATGCCACCTAGTCTAGGTGGAGTGACCACTCGTCAGGTAGCAGTACCTGACTGAGTTTGTCTGCCCAAAGGTTTTGAATGCCTGGAAGATATGCTCTCTGGCGAGGGCCCATAGTCGTAAAGCTTTGTTGCATAACGACAGAGACCGTTCCGCCCTGCTTGTTCACACAGAACATGGCTACCTGATTGTCCGCCTGGACTAGGATTGTCTTGTAGCTGAGCTGGGCGTGGAACACTCGAAGAGCTAAATACATTGCTCTTAATTCCAGATGGTTTATGTGTAAACCAACCTCCTGTGGAGTCCAGGTGCCCTGGGTAGAGAGATGATTCAGGTGTGCTCCCCAACCCACCTGTGATGCATCTGTTGTTAGGGTGGCCTGAAAGAGGGTTGATGGAAAGGAGACCCCACTGTCAGATTTTCTAGTGATTGCCACCATTGTAGGGACAAAATTAGTCATTGGGAGATTGTTATTTTGTCCAACAAATGACCTGTGTCCTGTGTCCACTGTGTGGAGAGGGTCCACTGAGCTGCTCACATGTGGAGGCGAGCATATAGGACTACATGAACTGCGGAGGCCATGTGTCCCAGTAACTTCAGTAGTTCCCAAGCAGTGAGGGAGGATTTGCCTGCTGCTTGGGAAGCTAGCTGCATTATGCAAAGACACCGGGTTTGTGGAAGGAAAGCCCTTGCCTGTCTGGTATCCAGACAGGCTCCTTTGAATTCTAGGCATTGGGAAGGAACTAATTGAGATTTCGGGAAGTTTATTATCAATCCCAAGTATTGGAGGATTCGCATTGTACGGGACAGTGCAGTGCTGACCTCTGCAACTGTGGAGGCTCGAATGAGCCAGTCGTCTTAGTAAGGGAAGACAAAAATTCCCAGGGTTCGTAGAAATGCAGCTACTACTGCCATGCATTTCGTGAATACCCTTGGTGCTGAAGCTAGACCAAAAGGAAGAACCCTGTACTGGAAATGTCTTGCCCTGAAAAGGAAACATAAAAATTTCCTGTGATCTGGATGGATGAGAATGTGAATGTGAGTGTATGCATCCTTTAAGTCTAGAGAGCAAAGCCAGTCCTGGCTTTGAAGATATGGCAGAGTTCCTAGAGAAATCATTTTGAATTTCTCTCGAACCAGATATTTGTTCAATTCTCTGAGGTCTAGAATGGGTCTGTGTCCTCCTGTTTTCTTTGGAATAAGAAAATAGGGGGGAGTAGAACCCTGCACCCTGTTGAAGAATGGGTACTTCCTCTATTGCCTCTTGAGCAAGAAGTGTGGAGACCTCGTGATCTAGCAGATTGTCTGCAGAGGTTTGTGAATTGAATGGCTTTAGAATTGTAGGAGGGGGTATGCTGTGAAAATGAAGTTTGTACCCCTCTCCTACAATGGACAAAGTCCAATCTTCTGCTGTTATCTGATGCCATCTGTTGAGAAAGTGGCATAACCTGCCCAGAATATTGGGGAGTTGGGGACCCCTCAGAGGCAGGAAAGAAAGCTCTCTAGGAAGGAGTCAAAGCCCTTGAGGGGGCTGAACCTGGAGATCTGCTTGGGCTCTCGGGCCTTTTGGTTTCTTTTGCTGTCTAGTCTGTCCCTTTTGGGCAGCCTGACCTGGAGTCTGACTCTGCTGGGTATAGGAAGGATATTTGCTAAGAGGGTTTTATTTATAAGGCTTCCTTTTGGCTGAAGTGGCTGTAGACTTTGACAATCTAAGGTAGAATTGTCAGCATCTAACTCATTAGCCTTTTCCTGCCAGTTCTTGCCGAAGAGATTCTCCCCCGTGCAAGGAATGTTGCCTAACTTGTCCTGTACCCAAGTCTCCAAGTCTGATACTTGTAGCCAGGCAATCCATCGTGCGCCAATGGTAATAGCAGAAGTTCTGCTGATGCATTCGAATCAGTCAAAGGCTGCACGATTGACAAACTTGGAGACATCCTGAGCATGCTTAACTAGAGCAAGAAAATCTTGTCTCTTATCTGGAAGAAATGGGCTCATAAGTTCCAAGTCTCTTGTGACTTCCTTGAGGAACATTCCCATATATAGAACATATGAACTGATCCTAGCTGAAAGCATGGAAGCTTGAAAAGTTCTGCACCCAAAAGCATCCAGAGTCCTGCATTCATGACCTGGAGGATTGGATGCATGCCTCTTTGCACTTTTCATCCTACGCATGGCTGATTCCACTACCATTGAATGGTGTGGCAGCTGAGTTTTCTGAAATCCAGGACATGGTGGAACTCGATACATAGTATCAAGTCTCCTAGAGTGAGAAGTAGTCAGAGGTGTCTCCCACATTCTGAGCATTAAGCTATGCAGAATTTCATGGATAGGCAGAGTGGCTGCCTCCTTAGGAGCTTTAGGATATTGGAGAATTTCCAATTCCTTTGCTCTGGATTCCTCTTCAGGAGCTACTGTGATTGAAAGACCTTTGGCCATATCACGGATGAAATCCTGAAAGGACATGTCCTCTGGAGGTGACATTCTGCATTGGGGAGAAGAGGGATCTTCTAGGAGAAACCCTCTAGTGCCAGCAGAATTGTCAGAGTCTTCGGAATCGAAGTATTCCTGACCGTGATGCTCTTGCAAAGCACAATCCCAGTACCGATCAAAGTCGGTACCGAGGTGACCCGGTACCGCTTTGTCAATTCCCACCAGAGATGGCATGGGAAGAGTTCTCACCGGGCTGGTACCATCGGTACCGGCATTGTTGGTGTTGGCACCGGTGTCTGTACCGGCATCGGTGTCGATACCGGTGCCCTTGGGACCACCGGTACCGCAGCTGAAAGAAGAGCTGTGATACTGCGCTCGATAGCAAGAAACCTCTGGTCTATCGATGCTGCCGATGCCTGGGTGTCGGTACCGGTAAGAATGGCTGGAACCCCCAAGCATGGCACATGTAGTTCTTGCGAGGTTGAGGCCTCGAGAACATCCTGAAGCCCCATGGATCTGGCATCTGAAGAAAAGAAAGAGGGTATCGAGCTTTGCGGCCCGGTTCTGTCTTCCTCTTTTTGTCATCCCCATGCAGGAGAGACATTCAGTTGGAGAATAATCAGGTCCTAAACATTTTAGACATCAATCATGGGTGTCAGTGACGGAAATGGTACCGCCACACTTAGTACATTTTTTAAAACCACTAGTTGGTTTTTCCATGATTTAGGAATATGGGGCCTAGTGCCCAAAATGGCGCCTAGCACCAAAGAGAAAAGTTTCTGAAAAGAAACAGTCTAAAGCCTAAGTTTTCTTTTTTTTTTTTTAAATGAAAAGAAAAGAACCAGCAGTACCGGTAGGCGCCGTGCGGTAGGCAAACGCAACCACAAGAAAAGAAATTTAAAGACGGAATTTTCTGCGGTGACAGGGATAGATCCTGTCGGCTCTGCGGAAAACGAAGAACTGAAGAGGGACAGTTGGAAAGGCGGGAAGGCAGCGCGCATGTGCTGAGGTATGCTCCCAAAAGCGTTCCTATTGGACGCTGGGGAGCATTCCTGCGCAGGCTCCATCGGTACCGACGATACCCATAAGTGAAGACTACATTCCTGCTGGTTCCTGGAGATAGACTTAAAAGCAGCCCGTCCTTTCCTCAGATTACTGAAAAGGACACAGTCAGTCTCAGCAACAGAAAGAATGGTGAAATTAGGCTTTACCTGCTAATTGTCTTTCGAGTATCTCCAGTCCAGTCCCATCCCAATACGGATGGGCAGTCGTGCCTGTCCAGCAGCTTGGAGACAGAGCATGTCAGATCTCTGACCTCAGCGTACTTGGGTAGCCGGAAGACCCTCCCAGCCCCCAGTATCCCAATGACAAAGAGGAAAAAAAATAACCAACCACATGCAACCTGCAACATCAGGCCTATATTTAAGAAAAAAAACCATCTTTGAGAAATAATCAAATGAGTCCCCTTAACAGAGAACAAAAAACCTCCCTGCACGGAAAATAGGCTCCAACATGCGCCAGACTGCCCAAGGACCCAACTCACCTTCTGTCCAGGACCCTCCCCGGTTCTCCCAATTCCCCCTTTTTTAAAAATTTTTTAAATGGACTAAGGCTGGGGTCACCAACCTCCAGAGGGCCGCGGGCCGCACAGCCGACTACTGGGAGCCTCGCGGGCCGCACCCCCCTTCTCCCCGCGAGGCTCCCGGTAGTCGGCTGTGCGGCCCGCGGCCCTCTGGAGGTTGGTGACCCCTGTATTACATCTACATTTACATCAAATGTGTCATCTAATCATCCGGCATACAAACATTTAATAATTTCACATTGTAAATAGTTATTGATGTTATGTAACTGATAATTGTTTCTAAGCTGGGCATCAACTTGTCAATTGTTTCTACTGTTCTATGTAGTTAAATTGTTCTAAAAATGTTCATTGTAAAAAATAATAGTTCCATTACTATTTTCGTTACGTTACCTGTATACCACATCTGATCTCTGGAAGAAGCGGTATAAAAGAACGTACAAATAAATAATAAATAAATCTGCTCGTGGGATCAAGCTAGACTCTTCCCAGGAAACTGCTTGTGTCCTTGTCGAGTGTGCCCACAACCCCATTAGCACCTCTTTAAGCTTGAGCAGGTCAGCCAAGGCAATCATCTCCCTCACCCACTGAGAAATGGAAGCCTTGGATGCCACCTCCCCCTTGTGAGGGCCTCCAAACAGGGCAAACAACCTATTGGTCTTTCTGAAACGATCTGTGGTTTTCAAGTAACGCCGGAGGGCGCAACATAAATCCAGTAGCCAGAAAAGGGGTTCCAACTGGGAACCTCCCTTGCCCGAAAATACTGGGAGGCTAACTGGCTGATTAACATGGAATGCAGAAATCACCTTTGGCAGGACGGATGGAGCCGGTCGCAGTACAAACTTTTCTTTAGAAATGGAAAGGAAAAGTTCCCAGCAAGATAAGGCTTGCGACTCTGAAATTCTCCTGGCCAATCAAATAGCTAGTAAAAAGCGGAGTTACTCACCTGTAACAGGTGTTCCCAAGGAACAGCAGGAATCAGACCTCGCATGTGGGTGATGATGGCGCTGACGAAGCCCGCATGGAGCTTTTCTCCAGCTTTCAAAGAAAGCCTTTGGGAATGCTACCACGCATGCGTGGTCCTCTTCCCGCCCAAGGGCGCCATTTTGCTCAGCAAGAAGACATAGCAAAAGGAACTTAAAAAAACAAACAAACAATAAGAACATAAGACATGCCATACTGGGACAGACCGAGGTCCATCGAGCCCAGTATCCTGTTTCCAACAGTAGCCAATCTAGATCATACGTACCTAGCAATATCCCCAAAAGACACAGGTTCCTCAATGCTTGTACTGGGTCAAGCATTGATATCCTGGATCCCTTTTTAATAGTGGTTTATGGAACTTTCCTCCAGGAACTTGACCAAACCTTTTTTAAACCCAGCTATACTAACAGCCCTTACCACATCCTCCGGTAACAGATTCCAGAGTTTGATTACACGTTGAGTGAAAAAATATTTTCTCCTATTTGTCTTAAATAGTTTACCCTGTAGCTTCATTACATGTCCCCTAGTCTTTCTATATTCTGATAGCGTAAACAATTGATCCACGTTTATCCGTTCCACTCCATTCATTAATTTATAGACCTCTATCATATCTCCCCTCAGCCGTCTCTTTTCCAGGCTAAAGAGCCCTAACCTTTTTAGCCTCTCTTCATAGGAGTAGCCTTCCATCCCCTTCACCAATTTGGTGGCTCTTCTCTGTACTTTTTCTAATAACGCTATGTCCTTTTTAAGATACGGTGACCAGAATTGCACACAATATTCAAGGTGCGGTCGTACCATGGAGCGATACAGAGGCATTATAATATCCTTTGTTTTATTCTCCATCCCTGTCCTTATGATACCTAGCATTCTATTTGCTTTCTTGGCCGCCGCTGAACACTGGGCGAAGGGTTTTAACATGTTATCCACGATGACTCCTAAATCTTTTTCCTGGGTGGTGGTTTCTAATGTGGAGCCTTGCATCGTGTAACTATAGTGTGGGTTGTTCTTTCCTAGGTGCATAACTTTGCACTTGTCCACATTAAATTTCATCTGCCATTTGGATGCCCAGTCTTCCAATTTATCCAGATCCTCCTGCAGTTTTCCACAATCCTCTTGGGTTTTAACAGCTTTAAACAGTTTTGTGTCATCTGCAAATTTGATAACCTCACTAGTTATTCCCTTTTCCAGGTCATTTATGAATATGTCAAAAAGTAGCGGACCCAGTACAGATCCCTGGGGTACTCCACTATTCACCTTTTTCCATTGAGAATATTGGCCATTTAGCCCTACCCTCTGCTTTCTATCTTTTAACCAGTTCCCGATCCACAATAGTACACTGCCTCCTATCCCATGACTTTTTAGCTTCGCCAAAGGTCTCTGATGGGGGACCTTGTCAAAAGCTTTCTGAAAGTCCAGATACACTATATCAACCGACTCACCTTTGTCTACCTGTTTATGCACACCTTCAAAAAAACATATCAGAATAGTAAGACAAGATCTTCCTTGTCTAAAGCCATGTTGGCTGTCTCCCATTAGGCCATGACTATCTACATGCTGTGTAATTTTGTTCTTTATGATGGTTTCTACCATTTTCCCTGTTACTGACGTCAGGCTCACCGGTCTGTAATTTTCCGGGTCACCCCTGGAACCCTTTTTAAAAATTGGTGTTACGTTGGCGACCCTCCAATCTTCAGGTATTACAGATGATTTTAATGAAAGTTCACAGATTACCAATAGCAGGTCTGCAATCTCATATTTCAGTTCTTTCAACACTCTGGGATGTATACCATCCGGTCCAGGTGATTTGCTACTATTCAGTTTATCAAATAGTTGTAATATATCTTCCCGGTGTAGCGATATTTCTCTCAATTCCTCCGCAGTATCACCTTTAAATACCACTTCAGTCTTGGGTAACATCCCTACATCTTCCTCAGTAAAGACCGAAGCAAAGAATTCATTCAGTCTCTCCGCTATAGCCTTGTCTCCTCTTACTGCCCCTTTTACCCCTCTATCATCTAACGGTCCAATTGACTCTCTCACAGGCCTTTTGCTACGAATGTACTTGAAAAAGTCTTTATTTCGTGTTTTTGCTTCCGTAGCAAGTTTCTTCTCAAATTCCCGCTTTGCCTGCCTTATCAATGCTTTGCATTTAACTTGCCAGTGCTTGTGCTGTTTCCAGTTTTCATCATTTGGCTCTTTTTTCCATTTCCTGAAGGTTGCTTTTTTGGCAGGAACAGCCTCTCTGACCTCACCTTTAAACCATGCTGGCAGTTTTTTGGACTTTCTTCCACTCTTCTTAATGCGTGGAATACAGCTGGTCTGGGCTTCGAGGATAGTAGTTTTAAATAACGCCCAAGCTTGCTGTAAGTCTTTAACCTTTGGAACCGCTCCTTTTAGTTTTTTCCTAACTATATTCCTCATTCTATCATAGTCTCCCTTTTGAAAGTTAAAAGGTAGTACTGTGGATTCCTTTACTATTTGTCCTCCAATAATTAAATCAAACATGATCATACTATGATCACTATTGCCAAGTGGTCCCAACACCCTTATTTCTTGCACCAGATCTGGCGTTCCACTAAGGACTAGGTCCAGTATGGCTTCCCCTCTGGTCGGTTCATGAACCAGCTGCTCCAAGAAGCAGTCATTTATTCCATCTAGAAACTTTATCTCTTTAGCTTGTCCTGCCGTGACACTGACCCAATCGATACCGGGGTAATTGAAATCACCCATTACTACTACTCTGTTGTGACTTTTGTTAGCTTCCGTGATTTCTTTGAGCATTTCATCATCCATTTGTTCATTCTGGCCAGGCGGTCGATAGTATACTCCCACTGCCATCACCTTCCCCTTCATAAGTGGAATTTCAATCCATAGAGATTCTACAGCAACTTTTGTTCCCTGCAAAACTTTAATCCTTTCTGACTCAATGCCCTCTCTAACAGAGCGCAACCCCTCCACCAATTTGATCAGCTCTATCATTACGATATAGTTTGTATCCAGGTATCACAGTGTCCCACTGGTTATCCTCCTTCCACCATGTCTCTGAGAGTGCAATCATATCTAACCTCTCATTTAGTGCCATATATTCTAACTCTCCCATCTTATTGTTTAGACTTCTAGCATTGGCATACAAGCATTTTAGAGACTGTATTTTATTCATATTAATCTGGCTATTGGTAGGCATGGGTAATTTGGAATCTTTATGCTCTGTCTGCTCCTTACTCAAGGGCATTTCGGATACTATACTCCCTTTTGTAACCTCACTGCTTTTGGTAGTATCCTTCAAGGATACCTTCGTCCGAACCATGCGCTCCTGGGTGACTGTCGGCTTTCCCCTATTTTCTAGTTTAAAAGCTTCTCTATCTCCTTTTTAAAGGTTAATGCCAGCAGTCTGGTCCCATCCTGATTAAGGTGAAGCCCATCCCTTCGGAAGAGCCCCCCCTTTCCCCAGAATGTTCCCCAGTTCCTAACAAATCCAAATCCCTCATCCTTGCACCATTGTCTCATCCACGCATTGAGACTCCGGAGCTCTGCCTGTCTTTTGGGTCCTGCACGTGGAACAGGAAGCATTTCGGAGAACGCTATCCTGGAAGTTCTGGATTTCAACTTCTTACCTAAAAGCTTAAATTTAGCCTCCAGAACTTCCCTACCACATTTTCCTATGTCATTGGTACCAACATATACCAAGACAGCAGACTCCTCCCCAGCACTATCTACGATCCTATCTAGGCGGTACGTGAGGTCCGCTACCTTCGCACCAGGCAGGCATGTTACCAGGCGATCCTCACGTCCACCAGCCACCCAGCTATCTACATTCCTAATGATTGAATCACCAACTATAACAGCTGTCCTGACCCTCCCCTCATGGGCACGTGGCCCTGGAGAAACGTCCTCGGTTCGAGAGGGTTTTACATCACCTGGAGGACAGGTCCTAGTTACAGGATCACTTCCTGCCACACCAGGGTGATGCTCTCCTGTCACGTGACCTCTCTCCTCCATGGCAACAGGGATGCTGCCAGACTGGAGGTGGGACTTCAGGACTATATCCCGGTAGGTCACGTCCATGTTCTTCTCTGTCTTTCTTATGTCTTCCAGGTCTGCTACTCTAGCTTCTAGAGAACGGACTCGTTCCCTGAGAGCAAAGAGTTCTTTGCACTTAGTGCATATGTAAGACCTCTCACCAACTGGGAGAAAATCATACATGTGACACTCAATGCAGAAGACCGGAGAACCCCCATCTCGTTGCTGGACTTCTTGTCTGCATCTTAGTTTAAAGCTTGTGTTTAGGTCTCTTAAATTCTGTATATAATAAGGATTGGTGTAGATGCTTATACCAATAAAAGTGTATCTAATACCCCTAATACATCTTGTGTACCTGAAGCTTAATCAATCAATCTCAGGTCATCCGTGTATGACTGATTTGGATAACGAGCTGCACCTGAGTGCAGCCCCTTTCCTCTAAGATGTGCAAGTACCTATAAAAGTACACTTACCCCAGGGGTGGGTGGGTGCTGGGGAGGGAGGGAGGGAGATAAGTCCTATTAAAGAGGGCAGTTACAAGGTACTGCAGAAAGGCAACTCTAAGGGGAGGCAGGAGTGTTGTGAGGACTGATTCCTGCTGTCCCTTGAGAACACCTGTTACAGGTGAGTAACTATGCTTTCTCCAGGAACAAACAGGAAGTAAGTTCTTATATGTGGGACGCCCTAGCTCCAGGTTGCCGAGGACCAAACCACGACAGCACCACTGGTGACTCGTCAGGTGGCCGTAACTTGCAGAAGGCGAGTTCTTGTGTCCAGCAACAATTTCAGTCCGGCAGCCTGACTACAGAAGGGTTGGAGGGCAGGAGTTGCCTATATCCCGAGAATACTGCAGAGCACCGCCTGCCCGAAGGTACTATCCCTGTGGGACTCGCTCTCCAGACAGCAATGAGCTACAAACATATGAATCGAAGACCATGTGGCAGCCCTGCAGATTTCAGTCACCGGCACTGAGCAGATATTGGCTACAGATGTGGCCATAGCCTGCACGTGATGTGCAGTGATCCAGTGCTCAAGGGAGGGGTCAGCTCGCTCGTAGGCGAGGGCAATGCAGTCCGCCACTCAAGTGGACAGTGTTTGCTTTTTTACTGGGAACCACAGCCTGCTGGGGGTCATATGACATAAAGAGCTGAGAAGCTTTGCGATGGGCTTGGGTCCACTGCAGGCAAAAGAACAGGGCATGCTTACAATCTAGTGTATGCAGTATGAATTCCTCCCTGCCGACGTGAGGCTGTGGGAAAAAGGCAGGAAGGACCAACTTTTGGTTGAGGTGGAAGGGGGATACCAATTTGGGGAGAAATTTAGGGTGTGCACGGAGCACCACCCTGTTCTTGTAGAACCTTGTATATGGCAGATTCGCCACCATGGCTTGGAGTTTGCTCACTCTCCAAGCGGACGTGATGGCCACCAGAAAAAACACCTTCCAGGATAGGTATTGTAAATGGCAAATAGCCAGGAGCTCAAATGGCAGTCTGGTGAGTTCGGAGAGCAACACATTCAGGTCCCATTTCACTGCAGGGGAGCGGAGAGGGAGCTTTGATAGCAAGAGACTCCGCAGGAACCTGGAAACAAGGAGCTCGTTTGAGAGGGGTTTTCCATCTATAGGGTGATGGTGCACAGTTATGGCGCTCAGATGTACCCTCACCAAATATGACTTCAGACTGGCATGCGAGAGGTGCAGTGGGTACTGTAGTACTAGTTGCATGCAGCAGAAAAAGGGATTCTCTTCTTTCTGCACACCAGTTGGAGAATCTTCTCCATTTGAAGGCATATGCCCGCCTGGTGAAAGGTTTTCTGGAAGCCAGCAGGATCTCCTGGACTTCCCCAGGAAACTGAAAGGAGTCAAGGCTACTCTTTCAGCAGTCATGCTGTCAACGTTAGCATCTCCAGGTTGGGTCACAAAAAGCAGCCCTCCTCCTGGGATAGGAGGTCCAGGTCCTGACCCAGTGGGACTGGGAGTGCCACCGACAAGGAGAGCAGAAGAAGGAACCAGGGTTGCCGGGGCCATCTGGGGAGATCAGAATCACTGATGGCCTGTTCGCTCTGGACCTTGAAGAGAGTCTTAGCCACTAGGGGAGTCTGTGGGAAGGCATAGGGCAGGTCCTCTGACCACAGGATCAGAAAGGCATCCGCCGCCACTCTCCCTGAGTACGGCTGGCGAACAGGTCCATCATGGGCCTGCCCCAGAGGCAGAAGAGTCTTAGCGCCATCCTGGGGTTCAGACGTCATTCGTGCAGGCACAGAACTCTGCTGAGCTTGTCCGCTAAGCAATTGTCCTGACCTGGGAGATATACCATTCGCAGGAGCATTCCGTGGTGCACAGCGAAGGAGAGCAAAGTCACTGCCCTCCTGGAAGAGGGAGTGTGAGCCCGTGCCCCCCTACTGGTTTAAATAAAACATGGCGACCCGGTTGTCCATCTGGATCAACACAGGTCGGTTGCACAGCAGGTGGCGGAACACTCGCAGGGCCAGGAAGATGGCCTCGAGCTCAAGGAGGTTGATCTGTAAGAGCAACTCCTCTTGAGACCAGTTGCCTTGAGTGCGGAGTTCTCCGCAGTGCGCACCCCAACCCAGGAGGGAGGTGTCCTTCGCCAGGACCCTCTGTGGCACAGGCGCTTGGAATGGCATCCCTGCTTGGAGCTGGTGTAGGGGCCTGAGTCCACTGAGAGCAGAGGCAGCACTGGGCTGCCCGCATGTGCAAGCGGGCTAGGGGCATGATGTGAACTGTTGAGGCCATGTTGCCCAGTAGGAACAGGAGACGAGCCAATAATGACCAATGAACCTGCACTTCTCTTGCCAGTTGGACAAGGTGATGTGCCCTCTCTTTTGGGAGGAAGGCCTTGACCTGTAATGTGTCCAACTGGGCTCCTGTAAACTCCAGGTTTTGGGCTGGAGCGAGGTGGGATTTGGGGTAGTTGATGACGAATCCCAGGTGCTGCAGGAGGCGAAGACAAAGGCCTCTTGCAGATGCATGTAGGCGGCCATGACCGCCAGGCACTTTGTGAAGACTCTTGGCGAGGAGGCCAGGCCAAATAGAAGTACCCTGTACTGGTAGTTCACTCCTCCCATCACAAACCTTCGGTACTGTCTGTGGGAAGGGTGGATCAGGATGTGGGCATACGCATCCTTGAGGTCCAAGGAGTACAGCCAACCTCCCTGGTGGAGGTAGAGCAGCAGTGTTCCAAGGGAGAGCATCTTGAACTTCTCCCTCACCAGAAACTTGTTCAGGTTTCATAGGCCCAGAATGAGCCTGAGGCCCCAGGTTCGTTTGGGGACAAAGAAAAACCTGGAGTAGAAACTCTTTCCCCACAGATGTCTGGATACAGGTTCTACCGCCCTGTCCTTGAGCATGCCTGCGAGATGCCGCACCAGCTCTCCTGGGAAGAACCCTGGGGTGTTTGCTGGAACCGAAAGATAGCCCTCCTTTATCACCTGTAGAACCCACTGGTCCGTGGTGACCCTGGACCACCTGTGGTTAAGGAGCGCCAGGCAGCCCCCTGTGGTCTGGGGAGGAGGCCCTTCCCGGGGAGTAAAAAGCTCCCCCCAGGTTGGGTGGGAGCTGAGGCTTCTGAGCCTTTGGCTTTCTCGGCCCGTGGCCCTGATTCTTGGGCTGAGGGCCCTGCTGTTGCTGCCCCGAGAAGGGTTGGTAATGGCCCTGGTGAAAAGGCCCCTTTTTCCCCCCCTCGGGAAAGATGGCCTTTTCCCAGATGGTTTCTTTTGGGGAAAGGTCAAGATCTTCCTCAAGAGCCTCTGCCTGATCACAACCTCAGTCTCAAACTCGGCCACACTGTCTGCCATGGGTTTGCCAAATAAGTTTTCACTGGTGCTGGGGACATCTAGCAGTTTTTCTTGCACCCATTGCTCGAGGTCGGAGGTTTGTATCCATCCTGGTACCGGGCCTCGATGCCTGCTGCTGCTACCCGGGCTGCTGACTCAAAACCGTTTTAGGCGGCGCAAGAGAGGAACTTTGAGCAGTCCCAAGATCCCAGCTGTCAGGGCTTGGAACCTCTGGCGTGGTTCACCGGTGAGACCTGCAGAGAAGCCTGCCAGTTCTTGAATGAGGCCCTTGAGATACATGCCAATATATAGCTTATAGGCCCTGTATCTGACAGCCCAGCATTAAGACCTGGAAGCACTTGCGCCCGAGGGCATCGAGGGCTTGGGTCTCTCTGTCCAGGGGAACAGAAGGATAGTTCTTCTGACTTTTGAGCTTCTGCATCGAGGACTCCACGACCATGGAGTTATGTGGAAGATGAGATTTTTGCAAGCCAGGTCCCTTCCTGACACGATAGATGGCGTTGAGGCGCTGGGCTGACCACCTGCACCGAGGCTAAGGTCTCCCACATCTGCAGGAGCAGGCGTTCGATGATGGCCTGGACAGGCACCGTAAGTCTCCTTTGCCAGGGACTCATACTGGAGGATTTCCAGTTCTTCGGTGCATGGATTCTCCTCTGATTCTGTCAGAACCGAGAGGGCCCGGGCCATGTCCTGCAATAAGGGTGAGGAGAATGATGCTGTGGCTCTGGGGGAGACTTCTCCGAAGGGACGTGTCTGTGTCAAGAGGTCTCGGGAAAGGCCTCGACATCGGTTTCCCAGTCAGAGTCGGAGAGCATCAAGGACTCCCACGTCTCGAGGCTGGCTTTGAGGACCTGGGATCCCCCAATGGGTCTCTGATCAGTCTCTGGAAACTGGCCAGGGAGGACTGGACTCCCGAGGATCGGGACCGTGACGGTAAGCAGTGCAGAGGACTCGTCCAATGCCGGTGTCGCTCAGGGCATGGCTCGACACTTGGGGGACTCCCCTGCAGTCGGGGGCTCGGTTGTCAGGGCAGATGATGCAGACAAGCCAGATATCATTGCCTGCTGTAGGGCCAGGATGGCAGATATTTTCTGATCCAGGACCGCCATTCTGGTCTCAATGCCAGAAGGCTCCACAGCTCTTGGCGTAGGCACAGAGGACCTCGGGCCCGACGCTGGCACTCTAAGTCCTCGATAAGGACCACAGCCTCGATAAGCCTTGCACAGTCATCGCTGGCCAAGGACTCCTTCTTAGAGACCTTGAGGGGGTGCTGCTCGGAGTCGCCCAAGTCCCACCGCAGACCTTACCGGGTTTCACTGGTGGAGCCTCGACCGATTTTGAGGATTTCTTTTTTTTTTTCTTCCCGGGTTCCAGCATCTTTACGGAGGAGTCACTGCTGCGGGACTCCAAAAACACCCAGGCCTCGCGGGAGGTGCTTGGCATTGGGGAAGCCAGGGTTGAGTCGGACCATGGGAACATCCTTTCCAGCAACTCCAACATTTTCTTGTTGGTTTTCGGAGTCATGACCTGGCACAAGTCGCAGGTGGCACTATCGTGGTCCAGGCCAAAGCAACGCAAGCAGCAGTCGTAGGTGTCTGTAACAGACATGGACAGACTACATCAATCACACTTTTTGAACCCACAGGGAGATACGATGGGAGACACCTGGTCGGGGTCAACAACCCCCAGGCGAAAAAGGGCGTGAACATCGGTTGAGGCAAGCCTCACCAAAAAAGAAGGGAGAGCGCCGAGAACGGTGCCGGCTCGAGGCGGGAAGAGGATCCAGCACGCAAACCAGGAAGAGACACACTTTTAAGGACAATTTTTAGAGGATTTTTCTGGGGAAACAGGACAAGCGTCCGTCGGACTCTGCGGAAAAAAGGAGACTGAGCAAGATGGCAACCTTGGGCAGGAAGGGGACCACGCATGCGTGGTGGCATTGCCAAAGACTTTCTTTGGAAGCTGGGGAAATGCTCCGCGCGGGCTCCAGCAGTGCAGATGTCAACCACGTGTGAAGACTGACTTCCTGCTTGTTCCTGGAGGAAAAAAAACATGTTTTCAAAGTCAAGTCTTTCAGCGAGCATTCAGCCAGCGGCTCGAAAGGTGCTGTGGTCAGTGCCGAAATCACCAAATTAAGGTTCCATGCGGGAACTATTACTTCAACGGGGGGAGGGGTTTCAAAATAGTAATTAGATCTTACTTGCTAATTAGTGTTCCTGAAGGAACGAGAATCCAGTCCCTTTACTTCTGGGTTACGCAACCCTTCCAGCAGCTTGGAGGCTGAGCCCAACCTTTTTGGGGATGGAGCGGTATAAATACCATTGGGACCACTCACCAACTCCAGTATTCGACTGAAAAAGCAGACATAACGAACTTCCAACAACAACCTATGTACATAACCTATTACCTCAAAGGAAAAATTAAACAATCAATTCCTTTTTTTTTTTTTAATGGCATAGGAAAAGGAGAGGAGGAATGGCAAAGGGCGGGGGGGGGGGGGGGGTAATCAAAGCCTGCCCGAGCTGACTTTCTCCTGCACTCCCTCATGCCGAACCGGCTCTACGCTCGGTCCGAAGCCCTTCTGTAAACAATAGGCCTCATCGTTCACCGGAACCGGGTGGGATCGGGGACTGGACTGTCGTTCCTTCAGGAACACTAATTAGCAGGTAAGATCTAATTACTATTTCCTTATCGTCACTCCAGTCCAGTCCCTTTACTTCTGGGAAGTACCCGAGCAGTTCATTCCTGGGTGGGATCCGGCATACCGGACTGAAGAACCGCTAGACCAAACCGAGCGTCCGCTGAACTCTGCACGTCCAGCCTGTAGTGCTTGGTGAAGGTATGCAGAGAGGACCAAGTTGCTGCCCTACAAATGTCCAGTGGAGGAACTAGGCTGAATTCCGCCCAAGAGGTAGCCTGAGCCCGAGTGGAGTGCGCTCGCAGACCCCCTGGAACCTGTTTCCCCCTTCAGGATGTAGGCTGAAGCAATCGCCTCTCTGATCCACCTGGAGATAGAGGCCTTGGCTGCCGCCTCCCCTTTGTGCGGACCTCCGAACTGAAGGAATAGTCGGTTGGACCTCCGGAAGGGCGCTGTGCGAGAGAGGTAACGCTTCAGAGCCCTCTGGATGTCCAAGAGACGAAGTTTGCTATCCTTACCCTTCATGCCCCTCGGCCAAGAAGGCCGGGAGGGTAACCGTCTGGTTCACATGAAAGGGAGAGATAACTTTGGGCAAGAAGGAAGGGACCGTGCGCAGAACTACTTTGTCCTTGAGAAAGGACAGAAAGGGGGGCTGAGATGAAAGCGCCTGTAATTCTGAAACCCTCCTGGCCGAGCAGATGGCGACCAGAAAAACTGTCTTTAGGGTTAAATCCTTTAAGGAGGCCCTCTTTAAAGGCTTGAAGGGAGCCCCGATCAAGGCATTCAGCACTAGGTTAAGATCCCAAGGGGGGATGATCGACCTCCGTTGCGGGCGTAGTCGTCTAACCGCCCTTAGGAACCTGGAGACGTCCGCGTGGGCCCCTAGGGGTTTTCCACGGACCTTGTCTCTATAGCAAGCGATGGCAGCCAGCTGAACCCGTAAGGAGCTGTGCGCTAGACCCTTGTCAAAGCCTGCCTGCAAGAATTCCAGAACCTCCGGGACAGAGGCCGAAAGGGTTTCCGCCGGTGCTCCGCACACCAGGCTTCGAAAATGCGCCAGACTCTTACATAGGAAAGACAGGTCGAGCGCTTCTTAGCATGCAACAGCGTCGAGATTACTGCTCCTGAGTAACCTCGTTTCAGCAGCCGCGCCCTTTCAATAGCCAGGCCGTAAGCGAGAATCGATCCACGTGCGGCATCCGCACCGGGCCCTGTCTCAGCAGATCCCTTTGGCAAGGGAGCCGCCAAGGTTGGTCGGCGAGCATCCTCACCAGATCCGCATACCAGGGGCAGCGAGGCCAATCCGGGGCTATGAGGACTACCAACCCTTGGTGGGACTCTACCCGCTGGAGGACCTTTCCGATCAGAGCCCAAGGGGGGAATACATAGAGAAGACCTTCTGACGGCCACTTTTGGGACAGGGCATCCAGGCCCTCGGACATTCTTTCCTTCCGCCGACTGAAGAGTCTGTTCACCTTGGCTGACGAGAACCTTGCCATGAGGTCCATGACCGGGAGTCCCCATCGGGCTACTATTTGGTTGAAGATCTCCTGTTCCAGTTCCCACTCTCCGTGGTCTATCTTGTATCTGCTGAGGAAATCGGCTGTGACGTTGTCCGTGCTCGCCACGTGCTGAGCTGAAAGCACTTGCAGTCGGAGCTCCGCCCACTGGAAGAGAGCACCCGCCTCCTTTTCCAAGGCGGGGCTGCTGGTGCCTCCCTGGTGGTTGATGTAAGCCACCGCGGTGACATTGTCGGAGAGAACGCGAACTGCTCTTCTTTGCACTAAGGTCTCCAGAGCCTTGAGCGCTAGGGAGACGGCCCGCAATTCCAGCCTGTTTATGGGCCATTGCGATTCCAACGCTGTCCAGCGACCCTGGACGAACTGGTCCTCGCAGTGCGCTCCCCAGCCTGACAGGCTGGCATACGTCGTCAATAGTAACCACTGTGGAGGTTCGAGGGGCATCCCTCGATCCAGATTCCTTGGGTCTCTCCACCAGTGGAGTGCCTGTTTGGTCCGCGGAGCGCAAGGTAACTGCTGTGACAGAGGATGAAGCTGAGGAGACCACCGACGTAATAGCGACCGCTGCAACGGCCTCATGTGGGCTCTCGCCCATGGTACTACCTCTATCGCAGCCGCCATTGTTCCCAGAACCTGGAGATAATGCCACGCCGAGGGGTTTCGTCTGCCTAGGAACTGCGTGACTAGAAGCCTTAGCTCCCTTGATCTTGTTCATGATAGGAATACTCTGCCCCTGTTGGTGTCGAACCTTGCCCCGAGGTACTCGAGTTCCTGGGAGGGAGTCAACCTGCTCTTTGCCCGATTGATGACCCACCCCAACTCTTCTAGAACCTGGATCACTCTGGACGTCGTCGAGTGACTTTCTTCTTCTGACTTTGCCCGGATCAGCCAATCGTCTAAGTAAGGGTGCACTAATATTCCCTCCTTCCGAAGGCAGGCCGCTACCACCACCATTACCTTGGTGAACGTCCTGGGGGCCGTAGCTAGACCGAAGGGTAGGGCCTGGAATTGAAAGTGGCCTCTTGGTACTGCGAATCTCAGGAACCGTTGATGGGACTTCCTGACCGGGATATGCAAGTAGGCTTCTGTCAAATCGAGGGACGTTAGGAATTCCCCAGCCCTCACGGCTGCTATGACTGAACGCAGGGTCTCCATCCGGAAATGTGGAACCCTGAGGCAGCGATTGACCTGTTTTAGATCCAGGATTGGTCGAAAGGACCCTTCCTTCTTTGGTACTACGAAGTAAATCGAGTACCGACCCAAGCCGCACTGGTCTGGTGGAACTGGGACCACGGCTCCGAGCGCTATTAGGCGGTCGAGAGTTGCCTCTATCGCCGCCCTCTTTGTAGAAGAATCGCAGGGAGACTGAACAAAGGCCGGGGGTATTTGTTTTGCAAATTCGAGAGCATAGCCTTCTCTGATCACCTCTAGGACCCATTGATCGGACGTGACTCGGGACCAGGCGGGAAGAAACAGCCTCAAGCGTCCGCCTACCGGCTGCCCTCCCTCCTGGACCCCCGTCATTTCATTGTTGCTTTCTGGGTGCCGAGAAGGAGGAGGAAGAGGAAGCCCCAAAACCTCGACCTGCTCCTCAAAACCCTCTGAAACCTTGTCCCTTCGAGGGCAAACGGCCCCTGGGAAAAGGGTTTGGCCTGGCTGGGCGAAACCTCCGCGAGTCCCTAGGCTGGGAACGAGAAGGGGGAAAGGAGCGCCCTTGTTTTGGTCTATCTTCCGGGAGTCTGCCTCCCTTAGATTTGCCCAGGTCCTTTACTAACTTCTCTAAATCTTCTCCAAATAACAACTTCCCCTTAAAGGGAAGTTGACTCCGGCGTGCCTTCGAGGAAGCATCAGCTGCCCAATTCCGTAGCCAGAGATAACGCCTAGCCGCCACCATTGAGGCCATGTTCTTGGCTAGGCTTCTGACGAGGTCATACTGACTATCGGCCAAGTAGGCTGCTCCGGATTCCACCCTAGCCGAGTTGGTCTGTGTTTCGTCCGTTGCACCCTCAGCTGCCTGGATCTGTTGTGCCCACCTTAAACAGGCCCGAGCCACCCATGCTCCTGACACGGAGGCCTGCAAGGCGAGAGCGCTTACATCGAAGGCTTGTTTCAGGAGTGTATCCAATTTCCTGTCTTGAGCATCTCTCAAGGCCGTGGCGCCCTCCATCGGGATAGTCGTCTTCTTAGTAACAGCTGATACTGCCGCATCCACCCTGGGGGACTTCAGCAGCTCTTTGTCTGACTCTGGGAGAGGGTAGAGGCGAGCCATGGTTCGGACCCCTCTCAAACCTGACTCTGGTTGATCCCATTCCTCCTGTATCATCTGACGCACCACCCTGTGGACAGGGAAAACTTTCTGGGACCTCCTGATGGCCTGGATTAAGGGGTCCTCCAACGCCTCATCCTCAGCTGGGGAGTCTGATGCTACGTTGAGGGCTTTCAGGGACTCATTGATTAGGGCAGGGAGCTCCTCCCGACGAAAAACTAACTATGCGAGAATGGTCCTCCTCCGGGATCTCCCCCTCTTCCAGCTCCTCCTCTTCCTCCTCTAAATCCTTTTCAGAGCCCTCCTCCTCTGGAGTGCCTTGGGAAATGGAAGGGAGGATTTCTTCACTCATTAGCCTGGAGCGCTTCAGCGGTATCCCTGAATCCTGACCGCTTACCCTCATAGGTCTGGCTAACCTGCCTTCTGCCGGCGGACCCGCTTCCCCTGCCCCAAGCCCCTGCTTGTGCATGCAATAGGCTTGGTGGAGCAAGAGAACAAAATCAGGGGAGAAGAGATCTCCGACCCCCCCCTCTCCGGAGGGAAGAGGGGGGAGGGACAGAGGAGGGGGGGGTACCTCCGAGCGAATAGCAGGCGGTAACTGGGACCCTACCTCCCCTTCCAGGGAGTCCCCGGACCCCTGAGAAACCTGGGCCATGGACAAGTTAAGTTCTTGCTCCACGGAGGTAGCCACTGCCGCACAACCCCTGCAGATTCCTGCCTGGGAGGCCGTGCCCCTCCGCGTGCCACAGGAAGGGCACCTAGATTTGCCAGTCATGCTCTCCAGGAGGCTTACTAAGGAGAAGCTTAAGCGCCTGGGCAATAAACCGTACCAGCAAGATAAAAAATAACTGTGCAATAAGGCTTTACCAGTGCTCTCCCCTCCGCAAGCTAAGGTCAGAAATCCGGGGAAAAAACAAGATAGTAATAAACGTAAAACTAAACTTAATTAAACATAAATCAAAATTAAATTCAAATTAAAGAAAGGTAGAACAAATCCTGCCAATTAGGCTAATACTTGCTGTTTGGAGAGCTTCTTCTGCCTCGGTGCACAGACCCGACTCAGCTACCTCAGGCCGTTGGCTTCACACGTGGTAAGCCGCGACCACGTGGAGCCTAAACGGAGGGCCGCGAGTCAGCCTTCCGCTCTGGAGAAGAAGCGCAGACCGGTGCTGTGAACCGCCCCCCCGCTCAGGCTTGAGCGCCGCTGTTGAAAGGTGCCGAAATCGTGGCTCGGGAGCTCGACTCTGCGTCCCTCCGTTCTGGGACGGGACCGGCAGGAGGACCTCAGGCGCAGCATGCCTCAAGCGCTCAGCCACTAGGAGGGCTTCGGCGCGAGGCAGGGCAGAACTCCGCGGTGAGGGAGAGAGAGCAGGAATCCAGCGGATCAGCGGCGAGGAGGGGAGCTGACTGGTCCTCCTCGCTGCTGCGGGCAGCGATCACCTCCGACACCCGGCCCGGTCAGGGGTGGAGGGGGGGGGGGGAGTAGGGAGGAAGCAGGCAGGCAGGATTTAAAGGCACAGTAGCAAAACGCAAGGTAACTAGGCAAATAAGTAAAATAATAAAGCCAAAAGCAAAGAACTTAAAGAAGTTAAAAGGAAGCAAAATTTGGCAGAGCCCGATGTCCAGCGGGATGGTCGCATAACGCTGAGGCTCCCGAGAGGCCTACTCAGAATCCTGAATTAACACCGTATATACTTGAACTTCTGCTCTGATCTTGCCGGGGCACATTGGTGAGATGGCGGGGACCAAACCCACGCGCCTGGAATTTGGATCTCCAGCGGCTTCTCACGGCAAACGCTCCAAAACTGAACCCCCGTCCCCGCAGAAGGGGCTGGCTTTGCGCGAGGGCCCCGAAATGCAGCAGGAAATCCTCGCAGAGATTAGAGGGGTTAAGGACCTCGTGCAGTCAAACGGTGAAGCACTCCGAGCGCTACGGGAAGATCTTGGTGTACTGCAGGGCAAGCTAGAGGGGCTCTCTCCGCGTCAGGACAAAATGGAGAGCATATTAGACTCCCATGCGGCCCGGTTGTCCAAACTCGACAAAGTTGAACGTCAGGTACGGGCCTTGCAGAAAGAAGTGGAAGATGGCAATAATAGAGCGCGCCGCAACAACCTACGACTCGTGGGCATACCGGAGGGAGCGGAATCTGGAGACATGAAAGAGTTTTTATGTAAAATCCTCCCTTCCCTGCTCCAAATCACCTTTACCAAAGACTTGGAGATCGATCGCGCTCATCGTGTACCCACAAACATAACGCTCAACAGGAAGACCCCGCGGCCTATCATCTTTCGACTTTTGCGATATCAACATGTGGAGCAAATTCTCAGTGCCTCTCGGGCCAAGGGCCATATGGAGTTTGAGAGCCATAAGATCTCCTACTATCCTGACTTGGCTAAACCCACGGTCGACCGCCGAAAGCGCTTTCTGGAATTTCGGCCGAGGCTTCAACAACTACAAGCACGCTATGGCCTGATATATCCGGCCAAGCTCCGAGTCACGCTTCACAATCAGACAAGAACATTTGAGGACCCTGATCTACTAGCGGAGTTTTTGGATTCTAAAGAAGCCGACTTGATGCGCTGACTTCCAGAATATTCCTGCAAGTATTCTCCTATCCGCTGTACCTGCCATATTGGATTTGTCGCGGCTCAGCAAAGAGTCTGGTGAGGGCGGTTTGTTGCCTTCTTTTTGATGCTATCTGTGACCCGACTCCATCTACCCACAGTAGCCTCGATGAGTATCAGAGACAGTGTTAATTATGGACTCTGGTGTTTCTTTTCTTTTTTCATGTCTCCATCTTCCTCTCTAGGGCCTCCTCCCGCAGACATATGGTCGCCATATTCATTGGGGGTTTTGCTTCTTCTCTAAGATACTTTGGTACATACTTTTCAATATGGGGTGTATTCGCCAGCATACTCGGTGATTATGTCAATGTCATTGTTGCACAGATTCTGATTATGTTGTATGTTTTCAAGCGCCCTTACCTAAAATGTCTATTACCGATTGATGGCACCATGTAAGATTTTCTCATTGAACGTAAAAGGAATCAATAATCCGATAAAACGGAAGAAAATCCTAAGCTATCTAAGTCATGAAGCTGCGGACCTGATTTTCCTCCAAGAAACGCATTTAAATTCGAAGGAAACTCTTAAACTCAATATTAAACCTTACATGGTGGCCGCCTATTCCCCAGCCGTTTCTAAGAAATGTGGGGTTGCCATACTGGTTAGGAAATCTTTGCATGCTACTATTCTTGCGACTAGCTCAGATACAGCAGGTAGATGGTCCAGAGTTCACCTCAAGATCGGTAGCCTTGAAGTTACATATATATGCCTTTATGCTCCTAATGTGGATGACCCTGCCTTTTTTGCTACCATTGCTCAGGTTGCGCAGGCCTCTGCTAATACTTCATTGATAATAGGGGGGGATTTCAATTTAGTTCTTGATCCCCTGATTGACAAACAGCCGCCTAGGACAAGTGGTCCCCCCAAGAGTCACATCACGCTTACCTCTTTGATCAAAGATCTTGCTTTAGTTGATCTATGGAGGTTACTACACCCCAATGAGCTTGACTTTACCTTCTTCTCTTCCCCTCACAAATCCCAGTCTCGCATAGATTTCTTTCTAATATCAAAACTGTTAGTTCCTCAGGTGGACACTGCAAAGATTCACTCCCAACATATTTCAGATCATGCTGCTATTTCCTTTCAATTACACACTACTGCACCCCAAGGGAATTCGGGGGCCTGGTTCTTTGATAGAGCCCTGTTAAATCAGCCAGAGTTCCAGTTAGAAATTCGAGCAGCCATACAGGATTACTTCCATTTTAATTTACCCCAGGATACTGCGAATTGGGCTTGGTGGGAGGGTTTCAAAGCGGCCATTCGAGCAACGATCACTAGCTATCAAATCCGCCTGCGGAAACAACGCAAACAGCAGCTACTCATACTAGACCAACAAATCAAAGCAGGCGAACGAGTTCTAACTTCACGTACTGATCCATGTGTCTTAATTCGCTTACAGCGTCTCCGTTTTCAATATAATGCAATCCTCTCAACTGCAGCTTCTAAGAGTATTGAGCTTCAACGAGGGACATACTATCGTGAAAATAACCGAGCCGGTCGACTTTTAGCCAACGCCTTGAAAGGTCAAAAAGAAGCCAAACGCGTAGCGGCCCTTCGAGCCCCACAGGGAGGGGGCATATTGACCACAGACTCCGATATTGTAGAACTCTTTCGGGATTTCTATACCCGCCTATATCAATCTGAATGTGAGTTCTCATCAGAGACCTTCGAGCGATTGCTTTCTGGTATTCAGCGGCCGACCCTCTCTGAAGCTGATAGGGATGCGATGGATGAACCCTTCTCTACTTCAGAGATCCAATCTGCCCTAAAACGTACAGCCTCGGGCCGAGCCGCAGGGCCTGATGGTCTCCCGACCGAATTCTACAGAACGTTCAGTGCAGATTTAGTTACCTACTTAAAACTCTATTTTACTGCCCTTGCGGTAGATACATCCTCTTTGGGATCCTTTTCTGCAGCTAATGTGGTAGTATTTGAGAAAGAAGGCAGAGACCCGCTGCTAACCGCCAACTACCGTCCAATCTCCCTACTTAATGCCGATTATAAGATCTTCGCAACGATCTTGGCCACCCGGCTATCTGACAGGATGGCCACCCTAATCCATCCCGACCAATGCGGTTTTATACCCGGCCGATCCACCGCTGACAATGCTCGGACCTTGTGCCATGTGCTATCCAGTGCTGCCAATCTAGATCATCCATGGGTGGGTCTTTCCCTTGATGCTGAAAAAGCCTTTGATCGCCTAGAATGGCCCTTCTTATTTGCAGTTCTCCGATGGTATGGCTTTGGGGAGGGCTTCCTCCGATACCTCCAAGTCATGTATACTCAACCCGTCGCCAGTATTTGTGTAAATGCCATTAAGTCTCAGCCTTTTAATCTCCAAAGAGGCACGCGTCAAGGTTGCCCCCTATCACCAATGCTCTTTGATCTAGCTCTTGAACCCCTCGCCCTCCTTATTAGACAGTCCGCACGTATTCGAGGTGTCCCCTTCAGTCACAGAGAGATTAAACTCTCTGCATATGCAGATGACCTTATGCTTTTCGTATCCCTTGATTCGGTTCCAGCTGTCTTGGATCTGATTGATGGATACTCGCAATTATCGGGCTATAAAATTAACTGGACCAAATCTGTAGCATTCCCACTGAACCGCTGGGTACATGAGGCTGACATGCAGGCCTTTCCTTTCCTTTGGCAATCCCGCATGGTGAAATATCTTGGGGTCCATTACTGTTCTCCTTTAGAAGACACTATCAGTTTTAATGCCAAAGAGGTAGTCTCCAAAGTCCGTGAGCTCACAAATCGTTGGTCTCCCTTATCCCTTACATGGTGGGGCCGCCTAGAAATGTGAAAATGATGATAGTCCCCAAAGTGAACTACATTTTAGAAATGCTGCCATGCTTACTCCCGCTACACACTTATAAAGATATTGAGGGCCTTCTCGTCCGCTATCTTTGGCAGGGCAAGCCACCAAGGATAGCTAAACAAAAACTACAGTCTGCAAAGGAACTAGGGGGTACCAGATTTCCTGATTTTCTCAGATATCATCAAGCCTTCCTACTTAAACAAGGTGCCCGATGGCTAGATGCCTCAACAGACAGCAGACCAGTTTGGCTTGATATAGAAGAGGAGCTTAGTAGCCCAATTCCGTTGACCCATCTCCCCGGTATGTCCCATCAAGTAGACACCCGCCATCCCCCAATGATTGTCGATACTCTTGCGGCCTTTAACACTCTCATTCTATCACTGGGCCCAAACGTATGTCCTCAGGACGGACTCCCGCTGTGGAATAACCCCAGAATTCAAGTCCTAAATAGAACGATAGCATGGAAACCCTGGTACTCTAGGGGGATCTGGACACCCCAACAGCTCTTCTCTGCAGCTCGTTGGAAAACCTTTTCTGATTTACAAAAGGAATTTGCGTTACCAGCGAAACATTACTTTCAATTGCTGCAGCTTCAACACTGCCTCAAAAGTGCTCAAATCATGCCGCCCTCTGTCCCTACTGAGGACGGGCTATTAGAACTAGTTCACTCTATTAGTAGTACACATGGGGTAGCCTCTAACTTTTATAAAATATTATGTCAGGGTACAGATACTGTCACTTTTAGAGCCCAACAAGCCTGGGAGCGCGAACTGCAAACCACTTTAACCCCTGTGCAATGGAGCGTTTTTCTGGAGCAAAGTAGTGCGGGTTTCCCGGTCTGCCTCAGTTACCCAAACTCTCTTCTTTTTTGCACACAGATGCTTTTATACTCCAGAAAAAATAGCCAAATGGAACACAACTGCTAGGGACCAGTGTTGGTCTTGCCATACTGCTGTGGGAACCCTCGCTCATGTTATTTATGAATGTCCTCAACTACAGGTTTACTGGGGGCGGGTCTGGGGTCGTATTCAATTTATCTTACACCTTCACGAGCCTCTCTTGGAAGATTGTGGGACTCCGCTCAGTGGCGGAGGTCCCCTCTCTTCCTAAGAAGGGTCGCTTTCTCCTTGATTTCATGCTGGGTATAGCCATATGTCTAATCACGAGGAATTGGAAGGATAGCTCTCGACTTACTGTCAATGAATGGTGGAACCTCGTCTGCTTATATAGTAAATATGAGCAGATATCTCGGAGAGCTATTCCCCATACCCAAACTCACTCTCGCTTGTCTAAATGGCAGATGCTCAATGATTATGTACAATCTGCTCATTGTTCCGACATGTCTGTTTAATGTGCACTCATCATGTTTCAGATCACCGTTAGGTTTTGTAACACAATAATGTAAGTACACGCCCGCTTCGGGAATGATTAGTTTTCTAGAGAAGAAGCAGGGGGGAGGGGGGTGGTAGGGGTTTACTTTGATGTATGTATCACACTTTATGTATCTGTCTTTTAGCTGTATGTCTTCCTTTCCTTTGTTGTTATAAAACGAAAATAAAGCATTAAAAAAAAAAAAAAAAGGAAGCAAAATTTAAAGAACAAAGTTTTAAAAGGAAAAGACTCCAGTAAGCCCTAGGCTTACGGAACCCTCCAGCTGCTTGGAGGCTGAGAATACTGGAGTTGGTGGGTGGTCCCAGTGGTATTTATACCGCTCCATCCCCAAAAAGGTTGGGCTCAGCCTCCAAGCTGCTGGAAGGGTTGCGTAACCCAGAAGTAAAGGGACTGGACTGGAGTGACGATAAGGAACCTGCTTTATGGCTGAAGGAAACGCACCGCGTCTGGATGAGCTGCTAGAGATTTTCCTTCCCTTTCCCCTGGTAACATGCCAAGGCTGCCACCAGCACCCACAAGGAATTACACGCAAGGTTCCAGCCCAGCCTGAAGAAAAGCCAGCAGCTTGGGGAGGGGAGCCTCCAAGAGTCTCAGTCCCGGTCTACACATCAGCTCTCAAAAGTCTCCAGAACCTAATGTAAGCTAGCGAGGTGGAACGCTTACAGGCCTTCAGGAGTCGTCGAAATGACTGCGCCGGAATAACCCTGCTTAACTAACCATGGCCTCTCAAGAGCCATGCAGTAAGTGAGAATCGATCCACCTGTGGCATCAGGACTGGTCTCTCTGCCGGAAGGTCTCTCCTGTTAGGGAGCTGCCAGGGATAATCTGTCAGCAACCTGACTAGCTCGGCGTACCACGGTCTGCACTGCCAGTCCGGTGCAATCAGGATGATCATCCCTCTGTGCACCTCGATCCACTGCACCACTCGGTCTGCACTGCCAGTCCGGTGCAATCAGGATGATCATCCCTCTGTGCACCTCGATCCGCTGCACCACTTGCCCTATCAGGGCCCATGGTGGGAACACAAAGCAGACCTGCCTCTGACCAAGGTTGCACCAGGACGTCGAGACCCTACGACATCCATTCCCTGTGTCTGCTGTAGAACAGACTTGTCTTCGCGGAAGGGTCGCCATGAGGTCCATGACTAGAGGGTCCCAGTGGCGAACCAGCTGCACAAATACCTTGTCGTTTAGCATCCACTCACTGGGATCCACTCATAGTTTGCTGAGGTAGTCTGCCACATTTGTTCTTCCGGCCACGTGTGCTGACAGTGCCTGGAGGTTGACCCCCGCCCATGCCAGCAATGTGGCGACTTCGCTTTCCAACTGGACACTACCCATGGCCCCTTGTCTCTTAGTATATGCTACCGGGTGGCGTTGTCCGAGAACACTGCCTTCCCTTGAAGAAGATACGTGACACTCTGGAGGGCCAGGGCCACCGCTCGCATCTCCAGCCTGTTTAAGGTCCAGGTGGATTCCTTCGCCAACCAACTGCCCTATGTCACCTACGCCTGACAGAGGGCACCACAACCTGTCAGGCTGGCATCCATCATGAGGGCGATCCACCTCAGCTTTTTTAAGGGCATCCCTGCTAGCAATTTCTCGGGCCTCAGCCACTAGCGGAGTGCTATCTTGACCTCCCTCAGGGGGCAAGGCAGTCGCTTCTCCAATAGGTGACATTGGGCTGACCATCACTTCAGGAAGAACTTCTGTAGAGGTTTCACATGTGCCCACGCCAAAGGCACCAGCTCGATTGTTGCTGCCATCGAGCCTAGGAGTTGTAGGTAATGCCAGGCCATTGGAGACAGTGTCCATAAGATGAACCTGATCTGTAATTGCAGCTTGTTCATCTGCTCTATGGGCAAAGAGACCTTGCCCTCGTGTCCAAAACTGAGCTCCCAGGTAAATTAACTCCTGCATTGGGCTCATGTGGCTCTTGGCTGCGTTGATCACCCAGCCCAGGCTCTGAAGGAACTCTACCACCCGAGCGGTGGCCCTCACACTCTCTTCTCTGGACTTTGCCCTTAACCAATCGTCGAGGTAAGGGTGCACCAGAATTCCTTCCTTTTGCAGAGCAGCCGCTGCCACTGCCATGACATTGGTAAAGGTCCTGGGCGCAGTTGCTAGGCTGAATGGCAGCACAGTGAACTGAAAATGCCCGATGGGTACCGAAAATCTTAGGAAGTGCTGGTGCTCCTGCGTATCGGAATATGCAGGTAAGCTTCCGTGAGATCCAAGGACGTAAGGAATTCTCCTTCTCTAATGGCCACAATCACTGACCTCAGGGTTTCTATGTTGAAGTGCGGGACCCTGAGACGATTCATGTGCTTGAGATCCAGAATAGGCCAAAAAGAGCCCCCCTTTTTGGGGACCACGAAGTAGATGGCATACCGACTAGAGCCGAATTGGCTTTGTGGCACTTATGCAATCGCCTGCAACTGTACCAACCTCTGCAGGTTGTCCCGCACTGCCTAGACCTTGTGAGGTATTCTGCAAGGGGATCGCAGAAAGCTTTCCTTGAGTGGTCGAGCAACTCAAGGGCATAACCTTCCTTGACTCCAGGATCCACTGGTCAGAGGTGATCTGGACCCAGATGGAGTAAAATTTGTGCAGTCTTCCCCCTACGGGAACGAACTCCGCCTAGACCCGCCTCACCTATCATCCCCATAGTTGTTACTTTAGGATACTGATCATTTTTAATGCAGTTAACAAATAAGTTACAATATTCCTTTTTCAGTTTCACTTTATGCAGAAGCTTTTTGACCAGTGATCTGATTTAAATCAAAGATACGCTGGTTCTACTCAAAAGAAAATACTAGAAATAACCAGCATTCTCTTTTCATTAGGGATGTGCATTAGAGCATATTACAACATTTCACAAGTGCTAAATTAATTACATGTGCATAATCTACAAAATGTGAATTAAAACAGGTTAAACACATTTTCATTAGTACAAGCTGAAATGAACAAAAACTGAATGACAATGATCCAAAAATTAAACAGAAGTTTTTTCCATGCACATCCCTAATTTTTATTATCATGGAAAGTGAAGAAGATATATATATTTTTTTTAATGATCATGAGCCTGAAATAAGAATGTGGTGACCACAGCATACTCATAAATTTACTTGGGTTTTGCTGCTAGAGTAGTTGCTGTAAAAATGCCATCGAAAGGTTCCTTGCCTTTAACAAATATAATTTAAAAGAATAAATCTAAAAAAAAGCTATAACTTCTAATGCTGGCTTAATCTTTCAATTACCTCTGCAGGTGTGAAGTTCCAGAAGGCTTCTCTTGTCAAAAAGATCTCTGTGAAGCTCACAGGTGACTAGTTGGCATATTCTATTTTCTAAACTCCTAATTAAGTTTCTTGGAACCTTTGTTATTTTTCAGGAAATATCAAAACATTTTCTCAGGTTTCTTGATATAAATTTCACTACACTGATCAGAATAATTTTCCCACCTGCAGTTATACAAACATTTCCCCACTGATGTACATACTGTTTGGAAGCAACCACAGAGTAATGAATATATTTTGTTTTCTCTTAAAATTTCTTATTGCCAAAAAACTGCAATACATTTGTTATACTTCAATAACCAACTTCTTCAAAGAAAGAGAAAACAAGATGAAAAGTACATTTACAGCATGGCACAATAGCACCTTTTCTCTTCTTCTTTCCACAGACTTGGGCACGTCTGTGTGAAGACAGTGGTGCAATGGGTATAGCCAGCACTCAATTTTCTTTATTTTGGAAGGGTGGGGGGGGGGGGTAGGTTTGAGGCTGGCAGGGTAACATGGGTGGATGCTAGGCATATAGGTCTGATCAATGCTAGCTATACTCTTAGAGGATAAATTTTATAAGGTGGCACCAACATTAAGGCAGCCAAAACACATCTATTTTATAAAGACAAGTTGGCAACTACAGTACTTATCTTTATAAAAGACTATTGATCACACCTTAAATTTAGCCAAGGACATTTATATATTTGCTCTGTAGTACATGTAAATAAATGCGTGTTAATTAGGAAAGTATGTGTATACCTACAAACTCCAACCACACTCCACCCAGACCGCACCCCTGGCTATGCCTGCTCACAAAGTATGCATGTTCATGTCAACGTACATAATTTAAATACTGGTTGGCATGGCCATTAATGCATGTGAACTGCTACATACATGCATTAACGACTTTAGGCGTTATAAAAATTACCCATAAACTACTACGTATACAGGTACAAACACCCAGTAGTTAATCTATATGCCAAATTTTAATCTATTTCATATTAAAATCCTTTTAAATCTTTTTTTACTCAAAAGTTCAATAAATTAATAAACTCCATATTACTGCCCAATGCAGCGCTACCTTTTCAGACTATCCACTGTAAGTCCTGCATCAGGGGCTACTTATATCTAAATTCTTAAGGAATTTTTCTTCATCTGAGCAAACATCGGCCCATCTGAAAAAACAAAACAAAAAGAAACAAAACAAAACACAGTTTATATCCAACACAGCTATCTACCTGTTAACCAACGCCTCCAGGTATGATCACGTCATTCCTCTTTTTTCCAAAGATCATTGGCTAGCAATCCCTTACTGGTTCCACTTCCAACATTCTTACACGTGCATACAAAGCATTTTACAGTGGATTCCCTCTTTAACTCTCCACTCTATTGGCTCCTTACTGTCCTGCCTGCACTTTTAGTTCCCAAAATACCAGTTTACTCGTTATTCCCCGTTTCTCATGCTTGACTGGAGGGCCTCACGTCACACCGCATTTTACTTTAAATAAATACTTTCTGGCTCCATCACTATGGAATTAGTTACCAACCAAAATTCATATTGATCTCAACCCTGTCCTCCCTAGACTTTATTTTTATTTATTTATTTATTATACTTCCACGACGGATTCTCACGCAACTATTCAAATCTTATTCATAATCCTCTCCTTTCCCACTCTCTCTATTTCTTATGCGCCTTGAGGAATGCACAATCCATCTCAAATAAGCGTGCCTTTATTCATGAACTCTATTTCTAATCTCGATCTTACTCTGAAACCTAGCTCCTCCCAGAAGAGAGACTGCTTGATTCGCAGCCCTGTAATGGTGGTTACAACGCAGTTACTCACCTGTAACAGGCGTTTTCCAGGGACAGCAGGAATCAGTCCTCACATATGGGTGACAATGGCACCAACGGCGTCCGCGCGGAGCATTTCCCCAGCTTTCAAAGAAAGCCTTTGGGAATGCCACCATACATGCGTGGTCCCCTTCCTGCCCAAGGATGCCATCTTGATCAGTCAGATGACATAGCTCAGGCAAAAGGATAAAAAATTAGAGTGGGCAACTCCTAGGGGAGGTGGGTGGATTGTGAGGACCGATTCCTGCTGTCCCTGGAGAACACCTGTTACAGGTGAGTAACTATGCTTTCTCTAGGAACAAGCAGGAAGTCAGTCTTCACATATAGGAATCCCCAGCTACAGGCTACCGAGGACCTGTAGAAAAGTGCCACGGCGAGCCGTGAGCAGACACTGGTAACCGAAGACAGCTCGAGGACCCTGGGTCCCCAGAAGACCAAGCTCCCGGTAGCTGCAGAAGAAGGGTCGGAGGGCCAGAGTTGCCTAAACCCCGAAAAAATTACAGAGTATGGCCTAGCTGAAGGCACTGTCCTGACCGGACTCCCTCTCCTGGCAGTAATGCGTCGTGAAGGTGTTAGCAGAGGACCAGTCCAGTGGTAGCCCAGCCTGAGCCTGGGCGAAGGCGATGCAATTTGCCACCCAGACGGGCAGGGTCGTAGAAGACAAAGAGCCACTCGGACCTGTGATGGGCCTGTGTGCGCTGCAGGAAGAAGGAGAGCGCCCTCCTATAGTCGAGGGTGTGGAGAATCACCGCCACCCGGTCGGCTTGGGGCTTCGGTAAGAAGGTCGGCAGCACTGACTGAGATGGAAATCAGAGACAACCTTCGGGAGAAACTTAGGGTGCGTTCGGAGAACCACACCGTTCCCAAAGAATCTCGTGCAGGGAGCGTCGGCCACCAGGGCCTGAAGCTCACTGACCCTCTAGGCAGAGGTGAGGGCTACAAGAAAAAACACCTTCCAGGAAAGGTGTCGAAGTGAGCAGGATGCCATCGGCTCAAAGGGTGGTTGGGTTAGTTGCATAAGGACAACGCTGATATCCCATTCCGCCGGAGGCAGTCGGATGGGAGGGCCTGGAAAGAAGCAGTCCGCACATGAAACGGGAAACCAGCGGCTGGCCTGAGAGGGATCTGCCCTCGACTGGGTGGTGGTTGGCAGAGATCACACTCGGGTAGACCCTAACCGAGTTGGACTTTAGGCCCACTTGCGAGAGATGGAGTAGGTACCGCAGGACCAGGTGGGTGGGGCAAGAGAACGGGTTGGCCCGTGCCTCCGAGCACCACACCGAGAACCAACGCCACTTAAAAGGCTTAAGCCCTCCTAGTTGAATCCTTGCGTGAAGCCAGAAATATATCCTCAATCTTCACTGGGAAATTAAGAGGGGCTAGCGTGATCCGCTCAGCTGCCAAGTCGTGAGGGATAGGAACCTCAGGTTCGGGTGAAGCAGGAGACCCTCCTCTTGCATCAACAAGCCCGGTGTGCTGCCAAGGGGAACCGGAGGCTCTGACGAGAGGTGAAGAAGCAGCGGGAGCCAGGGCTGCCAAGGCCACTGCGGAACCACAAAGATCACCAAGGCCCTATCCCGCTGAACCTTGAGAAGAGCCCACGCTATGAGTGGGGTGGGAGGAAATGCGTATGGGTGGGGAACTGGGCCGCAGCACCGGAACAGCCACTGTGCTGTCTGCAGGCAGAAACGTCACTCGTGTGGCTGGAGAATCTGACTCAGTCTGTCCATCAGAATGTTGTCCTGACATGGGAGATACGTAGCCTGCAGGACTATGCCTTGGCGGATCGTGAAGGACCATAAGGCTACCGCCTCCAGGCAGAGGCAGTAAGAGCCAGTGCCCCCCCTGTTTGTTCATATCGAACATTGCCACCCAGTTGTCCATCTGGACAAGCACTGTTCAATGGTGCATGTGGTGCCTGAACGCCCCGAAGGTGAGAACCGCCCGGAGTTAGAGGAAGCTGATCGGCAGTCGGGACTCCACAAGGGGCCATGTCCCTTGCGTGCGGAGCTTGCAGCAGTGTGCTCCCCAGCCCATTAGAGAGGCGTCCATGGTCAAGACCACATCGTGCTGTGGAGCCTGGAACGGCATGCCTCGAAGCAGATGCCAGCTGTCCCACCACCAGTCAAGGGACTTGGACAGTTGGGGAGTGACCGAGATAGCCCGTTGCCTGAGCCAACTGATTGTGAAGGCACCACTGCGCCGCTTGCATGTGTAGACGGGTGTCGAGGACAACATGGACCGCGAGATAACGGAGCATCGCCCGGGCCAAAACTGCATCACAGTGCTGGACCGCGAAGGCCAGAGTGATGAGGCAGTCTGCCCTGGCATGGGGGAGGAAGGCCGTCGTCAGCTGGGTGTCGAGGCATGCACCGATGAACTCCAGGAATTGGACTGGAGTGAGGTGGGACTTTGGGTAATTCACCACGAAGCAGAGGTGCTCGAGGAGATGGAGATGCTTCGTTGGCTGTTTCTCCAGTAACAAGCCAATCGTCTAGATAAGGATAGACAAAGGTGCCCTTGTAACCGAAGGTGAACACTCATGGAGCAGATGCGAGGCCGAAGGGAAGCACCCTGTATTGGTAGCAATTCCCTTGTACTCTTAAGTGTAAGCATTTTCTGTGCTTCGGGTGGACCAGGATATGAGCATACGCATCCCAAAGGTCCAAGGAGCATAGCGCCAGTTGCCCTGCCGGAGGAAGGGCAGCAAGGCACCAAGGGAGATAATTTTGAACATCTCCTGCACCAGGTACCTGTTGAGATTTCTTAAATCAAGGATGGGTCAGAAAGCGCCTGTCTGCTTTGGCACAAGGAAGTAACGGAAGTAGAACCCGCTACCTCTGAGGTACGGTGGGACCACTTCCACTGCTCGATCCTCGAGGAGGATGGCAAGCTCCTACACCAAGATGACATGGTGTGCGGGGAGCTGAGGGGCTCCGTGGGGCAGAAGGGTAGAGGAAGCTGGTCCAGGTGAAGGAGGTAACCCTCCCGGATGACCTAAAGGACCCAGGTGTCTGATGTGACAAACTCCCATCGGGGACCAAAGTGGACCAGGCGCCCTCCCATCGGTAGCTGGGTCGCCAGAGGGTGAGCGGCTATGCATCTGGCATCAAAAACCCGGGGCTGACTGGGTTGGTGCCAGGGTCTGGCTTTTGGGGCCTTTGACTTATGTGGACCCTGATGGCAGCTCTTGCTCTGTCTGCCTTGAGGCGGAGCCGATGCTCGAGGATAAGGTGGGTAGCCCCAATAGGGGAGACCCTTCCTCTGAAAGAAAGGCTTTTTGCCCTGTTGCTTCTTCCACGGGAGGGAAGAAGTCTTCCAGGAGAGGCGGGTGTGGGTTACGTACTCCATCTCAATCTCCGCCGCTTTGTCCTCCATCGGTTTGCTGAACTCCTCTTCGCCCAGACACGGTTCATCAAGCAGCTTTTCCTGGACCCATTGTTCATCTCGCCCCAATACCTGCAGTTGCTACCCGAGCAGAGGACGCAAAAGCTGTCATATGAAGCACGAGAAAGGTACTTTGAACAGTCCCCCACTGATTTCAGGGGGGACTGGAAATGACAGAGGTAATCGTCGTCGAGGCCTGCCTGGAAACTCCTTTGAGTTCCTTTGTGAGGTCACGAAGGAACATACCGATATATAGCTGGTAAGCCTGGATGTGGAAAACCAGCATGGAGCCTTGGTAGGCCTTTCGCCTGAGGGCGTGAGACTCTCTACCTGGCAGAACCAAAGAGTGGGTTTTTGGACTCTTCTGCTTCCGCATGGCAGATTCCACTACCATTGAGTTATGGGGGAGCTGGACCTTGCTGACAATGGGGATAGATGCAGGCGTCTCCGACATGCAGAGGAGCAACCGGGTCAGAATGGGTGGGACCGGGACTGTGAGGGATTCCCTCAACGGGGCCTCGTATTGCAAAATATCAAAGTTCCTCCACACTGGAGCTCCTCCTCGGATTGTGTACAGAAGGCAAGGCTCGAGCCATACCCCGCATAAACTCCAAAAAGGAGGTATCCTCGGGAGGAAACTGCTTCTTCTGAGCAGGCGGGAAAGGATCCGAGGAGAGGTCCCAATGAGTGTGACATTCAGGGGAAGTATCCCCATTGGACTCTCAGTCTGAAATCTCCGAGGGAGACTCGGAACTAGGCTGCTCAAGCAGAGCCCGTAAAGCACGCTGGACTCTTGAGGCCGAAGCCCCTCTGGAGCCGGAGGCACTGGCCCGGGAAGATCTCGCACCCAAGGACAGGACGGAGATCGAAACCTCTGCTGGGATCCCTAATGAGGCCCCTGGCTCTCAAGGGTTGCCGTGGCAGTCTGGGGAGCCAAGACAGCATGCCGGCGAGACCAGGCACCAGAGCCTGCTGGGCAGCAAGGAAGGCGGTGACACTGTGCTCCAGTACCAGCATGTGGGCCTCTAACTCAGGAGTGGGACCCTGCAACATCAAAACCGGGCTAACCAACTTCAGCTTGTTCAAAACACAGCAGCCTGTATTATTACTCATTCCACCCACCGTGAGCACACCACCCCTCTTCTCTTTCAACTCCACTGGCTCCCATTGGAACATCGCATACACTACAAGATTCTTACTATAGTTCATCAGGTTGTCTATACTCACACCCTGCAATATTTGGCAGATCTCCTCCAGTTCCACACTCCCATCCATCAGCTGCGTTCAGTGCACATAACTCGTCTTCACCTCCCCTCTCCAGCCAGTGCCCATTTACAGTCCACACATCATTCAGCCTTCTTTTTCCTTGGACCTGCCCTCTGGAATTCTCTTCCTCCTCCCCCCCCCCCCCTCAGATTGGGACAGAACCACAGCACATTTAAATCACTCCTCAAAACCCATTTGTTCTCCTCTGCCTTCGACCTCCCGCCATGTGACCTTGTGTCTCTCAGGTTGTCTCTTCCCCCTGTCTTTACTGCTTGATTACTCCTGCTTTCCTGTCTCATATTTTGGTTCCTTTTCTGGCCTCTGACCTCTCTGTATTTCAGATTTTTTTTTATTGTACACAACCTTGATGTTACGAAGAGCGGTCTGTCAAATTGAACTAACAAACAAACAAACTGGGTTGGGTGTCGAGAACGATAGGGGGTCCTCACCAGGACGACCCTCAGGAGACCGGGCACCATTGCCGGAGGCCTCCGTATCCGTACGAGGTACCTTTCGGGGCTGCTCCTTCTCCGACTCCAGGGACTGCCGAGGAGGGCTAAGGGACAGAGCGCGAGAACGCTTCTGCTTGTCTGGAGCCCCCAACAGGGTCTTCAAAGTCTCCTCCTTCCGCTCCCTTTTGGGGGACTCTTGCAAAGCGTGACGCCGTGGCCACAGGGGACCCTAGAGGCGGTGGGTCAGTAGAGCGTGAAGCTAACGGGGACACTGGGACCGTCTTGTGGAAAATATCATCCAGTTTCTGTTTACGGCTCTGGATGGCCTTGGAGGACATCTTTTTACAAAGAGAGCAGAGGTCCAGGTTATGGTCCGCTCCAAGACACCAAAGACAACAGCCATAGGTGTCCGTGAGGGAGATGTTTTTGGAGCATCTGTCACACTTTTTGAAACCTGAGGCCAGGGGGACAAATAGGATCCCAGCAAAGTCGAAGACCTTTGGATCGGCCAGCAGTTGAAAAAGGCACAAAACGTGCTGGATAAGAGAAAAAAAAAAGGGAAAAGAAAAAATAACAAAGACCCGGGGTCTGCTGCCGAAACAGGGGCACTGGGATGGCGGGAAGAGGACCAGGAAACTGGAATAGAAAACAATATGAAAAAATCATTTTCTGAGGTACAGAGATGTGCGTCTGAGGGCTCTGTGGAAAAAGGGAGACTGATCAAGATGGCACACTTGGGCGGGAAGGGGACCATGCATGCGTGGTGGCATTCCCAAAGGCTTTCTTTGAAAGCTGGGGAAATGATCCGCGCGAGCTCTGTTGGTTCTGATGTCACTCATATGTGAGGACCGACTTCCTGCTTGTTCCAGGAGAACAATTCTCCCCCACACCTCATCCCACTAGCTGTGGTAGTGCTGTTGGGTTTCTACGCTCTCATTTTTGCCAATTTCAACCTTTCCTTCTGTCTCTCCCTCCTTTGAAGTCCACTCCATCCGCCTTTTTACTCCACTACCTCTCTGGCCAGCTGTTATTTATCTATCAACTCCTTGACATGTCCACCTCTATCTCTCTCACTGACTCGTGGCTTTCCTTCTCTTTCTGGATTCTTCTCCCCCTCCCTTATCACTGGGGATTTTAACATTCAAGCTGATAACCCCTTTGACCCTTATGCTTTAAAAGTTCCTTTCCCTTACCTCCTCATTCAACCTCCAGCTGAGCTTTACTGCCCCCACTCACCTGCATGGCCACTGCCTCAACCTTGTCTTCTTCTCTAATTACTTACCTTCAAACTTCTGTGCCTCAGTTTTTCCATTATCTGACCATCTCCCGCTAAGCTTCACTCTTCATCACTCCCCACCTCAGTCTCGTCCAGTCTCCTCCAACCTCTTTAGAGGTCTTCATGCTTTCCACCCATCTGCTCTCTTCACTACTGTCTCATTACCTTTTTCCTCCATTATGCCATCTGTTGATGAGGCAGTAACTTCATATAACACTGCACTCTCTTCTGCTCTGGATGCTCTTGCTTCTCCCATGCCACATACTGTGAGGCATGGCTATCTTTGACTACCCGCTACTTATGTTCCTGTACCTGCTCAGCAGAGTGCATTCGGCTCAAATACTGCACCCTTGCAAACTTTCCACACTTCAAGTTCATGCTTGCCTCTTTCCAGTCAGCTATAGCACTTGCCAAACAAGATGCTTATCCACTGACTAACTCCTGCCTCTGACCCTTGCCATCTCTTTACAACTCTCAAATCTCTTAAGGAGCCTCCGCAGCCTCAGACCCCTCCCCTTCCCTTTCCACCCAAAGTTTGGCTATTTCCATGACAAAGTCCACATGATTACACTCTTAATTCCCCACAAGGTCAGCTCCATCCCTTCTGCCCCCTCTTCACACCCAACTCCTTCCCTAAACCTTTGCCACCCTCTCTTCCTTCTTTCCTCCTCCAAACTCACTAAGTGCTCCTCTGATCCTATTCCCACCTGTCTCCTAAGCTCCATCTCTTCCACTGTCGTTGCTTTCATCTGTCATATTCTCAACCTATCGCTTCCACTGCAACTGTTCCTGCAGCCTTCAAGCATGCTGTGGTTACACCTCTCCTTAAGAAACCTTCACTAGACTCTATCTGTCCTTCTAATTAGTGATCCATCTTCTTCCTCCCCTTATTTCTAAACTACTTGAACGCATGGTTCACAGCTGTTGCCTTGACTTTCTCTCCTCTCAAGCCCTTCTGGATACATTGCAATTTGCCTTTCACCCTTTACATTCTACTGAAACAGCTCTTGCCAAAGTCTCCAGCGACCTGTTCCTGGCCAAATCCAAAGGTTTTACCCGATCCTCATCCTTCTTGACCTTTCTGATGCTTTTGACACTGTTGACCACCACCTTCTCCTTGATACCTTGTCCTCTCTTAGTTTTAAGACTCTGTGCTATCCTTGTTCTCTTTTCTCTCCCACCACACTTTTAGTGTTTGTTCAAGAGGATCCTCTTCTCCTGCTATCCTGCTCTCAGTTGGTGTACCCCAAAAGGTGTGTCTTGGCTCCACCTCTCTAATTATATATATATATATATATATATATATATATTATATATATATATATATATATATATATATATATATATATATATAATATATATATATATATATAGTATATATATATATATATATATATATATACACATACATATATATATATACATACATACACACACAAACACAAACACACATATATACACAGTCAGTTCCTTGGTGCACTCATCTCCTACCACAGTTTTCAGTACCATCTTTATACTGATGACTCTCAGATCTACCTTTGTCTACACCTGAAACCTCTCTGACAATCCAGGCCCAGATCTTTGCTTGCCTACCTAGCATTGTTGCCTGGATGACCCACCGCTGTTTGACATTGAACAAGGCCAAAACTGAGCTTATTATTTTTCCCTCAAACCAACCTCTCCCTTTCTCAATCTCCATTGATAAAACACATCTACTCCCCTGCTTCCTCAGCCCATAACCTTGGGGTAGTCTTTGACGCCTCCCTTTCCTTCTCCACACACATTTCACTGATAGCTAAAACCTGTTGTTTCTTTCTCTATAACAGCAAAACATTCCCCTTCCTCCCTCAACACACTACTAAGACACTTATCCATTCTTTAGTCACCTCCCATCTAAACTATTGCAACCTCCTCCTTGCTAGTCTGCCTCTGAATCATGGTCTCTCCTCTTCAATCTATTCGAAATTCAGCTGCATAGCAAATCTTCCGCCAGACTCGATAGGCTCATATAACCCCTCTTCTTAAGTCGCTTCATTGGCTCTCTATCCGTTTCTGTACCCAGTTCAAATGTCTCCTACTGACCTATAAGTGCACCCATTCCCTATTCCTCACTACTTTTCCTCTTATCTCTCCCCACACCCCTCTTCGGGAACTCCGCTCTTCTGGCAGATCGCTTCTTTCTGTGCTCTTCTCTTCTACTGCCAACTCCCAGACTTCGATCCTTCCACCTTGCTGCTCCTTATGCCTAGAACAAAATTACCCTAGTATCGACTGGGTCAATGTCACAGCAGGGCATTCTAGAGAGATAAAGTTTCTAGATGAAATAAATGACTGCTTCTTGGAGCAGCTGGTTCAAGAACCAACAAGAGGGGAAGATATTCTGGACCTAGCACTTAGTGGAACACGGTACCTGGTGCAAGAGATAAATAAAGTGGCCTCAAAACTCTTAAGTTTTTTTTATACCGTCTTTCTACAAGTCAAGACAGTTTACAAGTAACACAATGTAGTAACATGAAACGGTTCAAACAAAAGTGCACGGTACATTGAACATAATGAATACATTGTAACTAATGGTATTAAACTATCAAATAAGTAGCCAAACTACTTTACATTGCTGTATCACATGTGCATAATTAGAGTTCAAGATGAATGTTATGTGCGTGGAGATGCTGTGCTGGTTAAGTGTCGTTTGTTGCTAGGCCATAGTATTATGTGAATAGGAGGGTTTTCAGGGATTTTCTGAAATATCGTAGGAGTTGAATGTCTCTTATTTGCAGCGGAAGTGAGTTCCACAGTACCGAGGCATATAGCGAGAAGGCCCTGTTATTGGTCCTTTGGCTGCTATTTGTTTTTTCTGCTGGGATATTCAGCATGTTAGACATGCCCTGCTGTATGGGTCTATTGCAGCTGCAAGTTGATATTAAGGTACGCAGAGAAAGCTGAAGTGTTGGGAATGATTTTGTGTGTGTTGATAAGGACCTTATATTTGATTCTTTGTGATATGGGCAGCCAGTGAAGTTGCTTGAGGAGCGGTGTGATGTGGGAATGGTGAGCTTGTCCCAGGATAATCCTTGCAGCGGTGTTCTGTGCTAGCTGCAGTGGATATAGTGAGCTCTTTGGAATACCTTGTTCTACTGTGTTGCCATAGTCTAGCAACGGTGTTATTACGGCCTGAAATACGGCTCGGAAGTTGGCCAGTGAGAGAAGTGGGCGTAAGTTTTTTATTATATACAGCTTGTAATACATTGCAGATGTTGTACGGTTTATGTATGGAAGCAGAGTGAGCTGTTGGTCCAGTGGTACTCCAAGGTATTTAATCTCATTTTTGATGTTAACTTGAATGTTGTCCAATGTCATTGGTGATGTGAAGTTCAGGTCTCTTGTGATGTGTAGTAGCTCAGTTTTGTTATGGTTTATGTTGAGGTCGTGTGTCTTGAGCAATTTAGACATCACTGTGAAATAATTGTTGAGTTGTGTGTAGTCAGGGGCAATTGTGATGAATGGGGTAAAGAGCATGATGTCATCTGCATAAACTAAGCATCGTATGTCAAAGCTCTTGATCACATCGCAAATTGGTTGTAAGTAATTATTGAAGAGGATAGAGGAAAGCGCTGATCCCTGTGGTACACCTTGTCTGAGGGAGAAAGGGAGTGATGTGGCTGATGCTATTTTAATTTGTTGTAAGCGGTTGGATGGGTAGGAATGGAACCATTTTAAGATGTGTCGTATTCAGATTTGCTTAGTCTGTTTAGGAGTAGCTGGTGCGATACAAAATCGAACGCCGCAGAGATATCTATGAATAGCAGTATGAATCCTTGTGATAATTTTTCTGTGCCTATGATTAAGGTGTTGAAGAGGGTTTCAATGCCATGGTTAGGGTTGAACCCATGCTGTTACAGGTCTAGAGGTGTGTGTTTGTCCAGATCTTCCTGAAGTTGCGATTGGACTGCCTTTTTGATAATCTTGGCTATGAAAGGAATACTGGATATAGTTCTGTAGGAAGCTGGGTTTGTTTGATCTAGGGTGGGTTTCTTGAGTATGGGGCATATGGAGGATTGTTTGAGCTTGGGTGATTGTTTTAGGGAATCATTGATCTTGGCGAGTATGAAGGGTATGAGAGGATTTTTTGCTGCTTTGATCCAAGATACTGGACAGGGGTCGAGTGGAGAGGCAGTGGTGTTGAGAGTGGATATGATATTATTCAGTTGGTCAGTGCTAATGGGATTAAATGTGGTCCATTGGTTGATGCTTTCATGCTGGATGTCTATGTCAGGTGTTTAGTTCATCGTCTTTTGCATTTTTATTTTTGGCTTGTAGGTGTAGTGCCATGAAGTGCGGGCCGAGTGCATTGTCTATAGGTTTTGTGTTAAGAGTTCCTTGTGAGGGAGTTGGCTATATCAAATAGCTCTCGAGATTTGTTGATTGACTTTTTGATGAGGGTTGAGTAGTATTCCTTTTTGGGCTTCTTGGTGATGTGGTATTTATTTAGCTCTTGCATGCAAATGCGTATGTGTTTGCTCGCCCGGAATGGGTCTCCACTTTCTCTCTAGGCGGCATAGTTCGCTTTTTAGTTGCTTTAATTCAGATGAAAACCAGGGGGCAAATCTGTTGCATTTGGAGGACTGGGTGGTTGCTTGACTTTGTGAGGCATCTGCCATTGTCGTGTTCCACGTCTTTATCAGGGTATTTATGGCATACAAGGGGTTGTGTTCTGTCAATTGTGGTGTAATTTTGCAGATGAATTCTTGTATATCTGTCTATTGATACAAATTTTCTCTTGGTGGGTTTGTATTTTGTTCTCCTTGTCACTCTGTGTTGGTGAGGTAATGTGAATGTTATCCAGTGATGGTCTGACCAGAATATAAGTGAGATGAGTGGTTGTGGTGGTTTTGAGTCATTGTTTGATAGAAAGAAAATAAGGTCTAGTGTGCCTCCTTTTGTGTGTGTGGGATCTTTGATGATTTGTGATTACTGAAAGTTGCTCATGGCTTCTAAGAATGCTGATGCTTGAGATTTGGTTACTGAAGCCAGGTTGAAGTCACCCACTAAGAGGAAGGTGTTTTGTTTGGTGGAGTGTGTGCAGACAATGTCTAAAATATTTGACAGCTCATTGGGGTTGGGTGTGGGAGCTCTGTAGCCTAGGCAGATGGTGTATTTCTTATTTGAGATGGTTAGGCGATCCAGATTAAGTTTAGATAAGGTATCAACTTGCGTGAAGTTTAGATGTTTGCTGGTAAGGATACATACTCCACCGCCTCTTCCAGATGTTCTTGGGCAGTTGTGTATGTTATGTGTATCCGAGTTTAGTTGATTTACAAGAACATTGTCTGTTTGTGCAAGTCATGTTTCAGTTATCAACATATCTATCTTGTGATCTACAATAAGATCTTGAATTGTTTGTAGTTTGTTGCACACTGATATGGCATGCAGGCACAGGTTATTTTTTGGGGGTTAGAGAGGTTCTGTGGTGAGGTATGGCTGCAGTTGGTATGGTTGATGGATCTTGGAGGTTGCCAGTGGCTCCATTTGTATGTTTGCTTTGTATGCCTAGGGCTGTATATGACGTGGACAGCATTGCCACAGGAGTAGTGGGCTGCTTTGCCTCTTGAGAAGGAGTGTACACTAGGGCAAGGATGGCGAGCCATTTGATTCACTGGTTCATGGTTTGTTCGGAGTGGGCCTATTGTAGTACTCTGTGTGTGTTTCGCTGACTAGGTGTGTACAAATCTGTTATTGTGCTTGCTATTACGGCTCAGTGTGCTTGATGTGATCTGCTGTGTAGTTCGGGTCAGTTGTATTGGAGAAGACTTTCCTATTGTTTGGAGTGAACAGTTTATTTTGTTGCTTAGGTCTTGCGTTGTGAGGTATTATGTATAGAATATAGGCATTAGCGTGGTGCAGCAGAATGAACTGTGGTTGGAAAGGCTGCTGCCGTCTCTGCCTGGGGATTGCTTTTTGTTTGTTTGTAGTGACTATATTGTTGCTATTGTCCTCGTCCACGCCTAAGGGCCACACCAAAGGGTCCTCAGACATGGGGGCCTGCCAGGTGTGGGCACGCCTCGAGGCGCCTTGAAATTTAAAATTTGCACTTGGCAATAGTGATCAAAGCATGACTGCATTTGATTTAATAAATGGAAGAAAGCTGACAAAATAGGTAGTACTGTGGATTTCCATAACTTTTAAAAGGGAGACTAAGATAAAATGAAGAAAATAGTTAAGAAAAAAACTAAAAGGAGCAGCTGCAAAGGTTAAATATTTACATCAAGCATGGGCATTGTTTAAAATTACTATCTTGGAAGAACAGACCAGATGTATTCCACGCTTTAAGAAATGCAGAAGGAGGCAAAAAAAAAAAAAAAGCCAGCATGGTTTAAAGGCGAGGTCAGAAAGACTGTTGCCAAAAAAGCATCCTTCAGGAAATGGACAAAAAAAAGAAAGTCCAATGACGAACAACAGAAACATAAGCATTGGCAAGTTAGACACAAGACATTGATAAGGCATACAAAGAGAATTTGAAAAGAAGCTTGCTGTGTGAGCAAAAATGCATAATAAAACTGTTTAAGTACATTTGTGGAAAAAAAAAAAAAAGTCATTTGAACCACTGGATGACAGAGGAGTAAAAGGGGCGCTAAGGGAGGATCAGGCCATAGCAGAGACATCAAATTAATTATTTGCTTTGGTCTTTACTTAAGATGATGTAGGAAAGTTACCCATGCCTGAAATGGTATAGAAATGTAATGTAGCGGAAGTATTGAAAAATATTGATAAACCAGAAGGACGTATTACAACTGTTTGATAAACTGAAGAGCAGCAAATCATATAGACCGGATGATATATATCCAAAAGGTGTTGACAGAACTGAAATATGAGATTGCAGACCTACTATTAGCAATCTGTGAACTATCATTAAAATCATCTGTAGTACCTGAGGATTGGAGTCACCAATGTAACTCCAAATTTTAAAAAGAGTTCCAGGGGTGATCTGGGAAACTACAGACCGTTGAGCCTGATATCAGTACCGGGCAAAACAGTAGAAACCATTATAAAGAATAAAATTACTGAACATGTAAGGTAATCATGGTTTAAATGGGAGAAAGCCAACACGGATTTAGCAAAGTAAAGTCCAGTCTTACTAATCTATTATATTTTTTTGAAGGTATGAACAAACAGGTAAAAGGTGAGCCAGTTGATATAGTATACCTGGATTTTCAGAAAGCCTTCGACAAGGTCCCTCATGAGAGACTTTGTGAAATTAGTAAGTCATGGGATTGGAGGTAGTATAGTATTTTGAATCAGGAACCGATTAAAAGATAGAAAGCAGGGTGTAGGCTAGATGGCCAATTTTCTCAATGGAGAAAGGTAAATAGTGAAATACCCCAGGGATCTGTGCTTGGCCCGCTGCTTTTTAACATTCATAAATGACCTGGAAATAAGAATAAACGAGCGATGTGATCAAATTTTCAGATGACACAAAATTATTCAAGAGGTTAATTTGTTAAAACGCAAGAGGATTGTGAAAAACTGCAAGAGGACCTTGAAATTTCAGAAGTCTGGATGTCTAAATGGCAGGTGAAATTTAATGTGGACAAGTGCAATGTTATGCACCTAGGAAAGAACCACCCAAACTATGGTTACATGATGCAAGATACCACCTTAGAAATCACCACCCAGGAAAAAGATTTAGACGTCATCGTGGATAATACGTTGAAACCTTCTGCCACGTTTGCAGCGGCGACCAAGAAAGAATAGTTACTCTCCTGTAACAGGTGATCTCCAGAAACAGAAGGAAAGAGAAATAAGACTTACCTGCTAATTGTTGTTGTTCCTTGAGGAACTCCAGTCCATTCCTGACCTCTGGGTAGTGTACCTCTTCCAGCAGCTTGGAGACTGAGCATGTAAGCTTTTGATGACCTTATAGTACTTAGGCAGATGGCCCTACCTACCAGCCCTAGTAAGCTCAGTCTCCAAGCAGCTGGAGCGGGTGGATCCCAAAAAGTTTGGACTCACTATAGACACAGCTAAGAGGCCTATCTATTGCATCTAATTTAATTGGCAGTGGTAGTGCAGCTCAATTAACTCTTCCCCGAGGGAAGATGGAGGTTCCAAACTGCAGCCATCCAAACTCCTCTCCCTCAGTTAATTTTGTAGCTGAGAAGAAAATAAAAGAACCCTTCAACTCCTAGGGGAAGAGGGCAGGTTGTGAAGACTGATTCTTGCTGTTCCCAGAGATTACCTGTTACAGGTGAGTAACTACACTATCACCAGGAGCAAGCAGGAATGCAGTCTTCACATATGGGACTCACCAGCTCCCAGACTGACATTTTGGGTGGGGGTGGGGGGTAGTGCAATCCCTGAGGCAAAAAACATGTAGCCGAAGAGTCTGGAAGAGTTGTAGGCCATTGGACTATTCCAGGAAGCAATATTCCCCCAGTGATGATCTGATATCTTGCAGAAACCCAGACGGAGGGTAAGAGTAGAATTTATGTCCCAAAGAGCTGCTATAGTACAGCTTGGCCAAAGACAGCGTCCTGACGGGAATCTCTGTCCAGACAGTAGGGTGCAGCAAAGGTATGAATGGAGGACCAAGTAGCTGCCGAGCAAATAGCCTCAATGACTACTGAACGGAGATTGACTACAGATGTTGCCATAGGCCACAATTTATGAGCAGCGACAAGATCCTGCAATGAGAGTCCTGCTTCTGTACAAGCAAAAGAAATGCAATCTGCTATCCATCAAGAGAGAGTATTTAATCACTGGTAAGCCCAGGTGACGAGGTGTGACAAAAAGGAAACGAGACTGTGGCAGCCACACTCATGACTTAATGCCAATTGGCTAACCGCTTACGTCACTGTGTTGAGCAACATCTCACCACTATTCTGCTATAATATTTTTCATTTCACTCACTGTTTTTCTTTTTCAGGTTTTTTTTGTAGCACACTGGTCCATCGCTTTGTCACGCAACTGGAGGAGGCAGAAATATGGAGCAAAGAATCAACTTGAAATTTCTGGTTAAGTTGGAGAAGGGCCCAACTGAGTGTCTCCAACTTCTCCAAAAGGCTTATGGGGAAGATGCAATATCAAGGCTGTGAGTCTGGCCGTGAGGAGGTGGAGGATGACCCCAAGTCAGGACGCCTTCCACGACAAAGATGGCTGAGAACACTGACAGAGTGAACCAGCTGGTGCAGAGTGATCACTGATTGACGGTGCGGATGATAGCTGAGAAGTTCAGCCTGAACAGGGAGTCAGTGCAAATCATCTTGGTGAAGGAGCTGGGGATGCGAAAAGTGTGCGCCAAGACGTTGCCCAGGCTTTTATCAGACGATCAGAAGGAGCACCGGGTCAATGTTTGTCGAGACTTACTAGAGAATATCGGAGAAGATTTAGAGTTCGTTGGCCGAGTCAACACAGGAGATGAGACTTGGGTCTTCTAGTACGACCCTGAAAGCAAAAAGATAGAGCCTGCAGTGGACTGTCACCCAGACCAAAGAAGGCTCGCATGTCCAAATCAAGGATCAAGGTCATACTGATCACATTCTTTGACCAGATGGGAGTGGTCCATCATGAGTTTGTGCCTGAGGGTCAGACAGTCAACCAGCAGGTCCTCAATCGCCTCCATGACAGGGTTCGGCGCAGCAGGCAGGCTCTGTGGAGAGACAAGTTGTGGCTGCTCCACCACGACAATGCGCCCGCACACACCACGCTCAATGTGAGGCAGTTCTTGGCCAACAAAGATCACAGCTCTCGACCACCCTCCTTATTCCCCAGATCTCGCACCGTGCGACTTCTGTCTCTTCCCCAGGCTGAAGACTGTGCTCAAAGGAACTCATTTTGCCTCTGTAGAAGAGATCAAGGCCACTGTGACGAGGGAGCTGAGGGACCTCAAGGAGGAGGACTTTACCGAGTGCTTCCGTACGTGGCAGAAACAAATACAGAACTGCATTAACTCAGGGGGGGGGGGGATTACTTTGAAGGGGACGATGCGTAATTTCTCTGTAGATTTTGTAATAAAACATTTATGGGACAGTCTCGTTTCTTTTTTGTCACACCTCGAATGATCAAAGGAAATGAATAATTGAGAGGATTTTCTGTGATCCTTAGTTCTAAGGAGTAGGCAAGCACTTGCTTACAGTCTAAAGTGTGTAGTGCTGCTTCAGTCAGACACATGTGGTCTAGGGAAGAAAATCGGAAGGATTACCGACTGGTTTAGATGGAAGGAGGAAACCACCTTCAGGAGAAAAATCAGTATGGGTACGCAGAACCACCATGCCATGGTGGAACAGAGTATAGGGGAGATCCGCCACTAGAGCATACAGCTCACTGATGCGGCGAGCTGAAGTGAGGGCAATAAGGAAGATGACCTTCCAAGATAGAAACTTCAGCGACATGGTGGCTAAAGGTTTGAAAGGTGGCTTTAGAAGTTGCACCAGAACCACATTCAGATCCCAGGCCACCAGCGGCAGCTTAATGGGTGAATTGGACAGCAGAAGACCCCCACATGAAGCATGCTACTAAGGGGTGTGAGGAGATGGTCTCTCACAGATCAGTGGATGGACAACCTACTATGACACTAAGGTGATCTCATGCCTTTAAATGGCATAGGTTTACCCTTTGGTTCTCCCCCCAAAGGACCCTGACCCTTTTTCTTGCCCAGTGGAGTCGCTTCTACAATATTAATTTATTTATTTAGCTGTGCTTATATACCACTTTTCACCAGGTCAAAGCGGTTTACAGATATATGCTAACAGGCACTTTTTATTCCCTTGCCCCCGAAGGGCTCACACTCTTAAGTGTACCTGAGGGAATGGAGTGTTAAGTAGCTTGTCCAAGGCCACAAGGAGTGGCCATGGGACTAGAGACCCCAGTCCCTCCGGTCTGAGGTTACTTGTCCCTACGTGGGAAATGAACCCCTGGCCCTCCAGCCTGAGGTAACCTGTCCCAACCACAGAGCAACTCCTCCCTTATCTCCTCCACTTATCCTTGACAGGTCTTAAGAACTCTTAAAACTTTTGTTTTTTCACACACACAAAGCTTTTTAGGACTATCAGGCTTGGGATGGAATGGAGCATATAGCACAGTTACTTACCTGTAACAGGTGATCTCTGGGAACAGCAGGAATAAGTCTTCACATATGGGTACGTCGGTAACGACGGAGCCTGCACGGGAACGCTCCCCAGCTTTTAAGTAACTGTGCTATCTCCAGGAACAAGCAGGAATGAGTCTTCACATATGGGGACTCCCAAGCTAAGATGCCTGGAGCCCTGCATGGTGGGGATTGGAACATGCTACACCTCATATGGCCAGGCATCCTGAGGATGGAGGGTAGGAGTTGAAAAGAGAGGAGCTGTAGGAAAAACAGCTAACCTAAAATAGGACTACAGGTAAGGAGTCCTTGTATGTATGATAATTATCATGAAAAATATTGAAATGAACAACCACAATATGGACCTCACCTACTGGATTGCAGGAAGTAGAGAGGCTGATGGAGTCTACTGGGGATCCAGTAGAGGAATCTTCAAGGTGACCTCACTGAAGGTCCAAATCTAGAAGTGACAGGTGATCCAGGTGTCAACTGGGGTAGTATAAAAACGGTAGGTCTTTAGGAAAGCTTTATGGAAAAAGCTGGGAACTCTTTTGGCTACAGAGTTACTCACAGTTAGGAGCAAAAGAGGAAGACTGACCGATTTGGACAAACTAGCCCAGTCCTGGAGGGAAGAAGGGTTATGGGAAAAAAGCCCGTATTCCCAAGGACAGATGTCGGAAGGGTTGAAACCTCAGATCTACTGAAGATCCACCCTGTCTTTCCTAACTGGTGAGAGAAAGGAAAGATATTGCAGCATGGAGCTTCAGGGATACCTAAACCTAGGGTTAAGGTAGGAGCTGTCAGTACCACAGCAGTGGTTGTGTGCATAATACCCCAGACATACTGTGGGACAGTATGAACATATGCAAGCCCACTGTCTGGAACCTATAGGAAGGTAAAACCTTCATAAGCATAGACAGTTATAGAGATAAGTATGTAAATACATATCTACCTATAAGGAAGCATCTCGACAGATACACATATATATGGGTATATATATATATATATATATATATATATATATATGGGTATATAATAAATATATATATGTCTATAGTGAGATCTGGAGGGGCATAACATATGCACACGCAGCTTACAGACATATGTATCTATAGAGAAGTATATAGAGATATATACATACATGAATATATATGTCTAAAGATAAATGTCTGCAATTAAGCAGATAGAGATATGCCCATAAGAACATTCACATGGGAGATGTGAAGAGGAAAGATTCATCTAATAACAAGAAGGTGGAACCTACTTGAGAAGATATAGAGAATCTGTTCCCCCTGGTTAAGATGGAGCAGGAATACTATCCAGTGAAATAACCAGGATGGTTGCGTGGAAAAACAGAGGATAATATCAGTCTGTAAACAGCAAGTCCTGAGTCCGGTAGAACTCTAACATGGTGAATGGACAGAAAACGCAGAGGATGAGATACCAGGTTGACCCACTTGCGGGACAAGGGGGGGGGGGGTAATCATGCGTTGTTTAATTAAATATGTGCTGTCCATGAAGGATTAGGATACCATGAGGACAAGCTGCAAGGAAAAAGAGCATATTTCCTGTAGAAACTGGGTAACTCTTTAGACTGTCACATAGAGAAGGCTTATGTCCTTTATTAAAAGGAAATAGAAGGGTGTAAAGAACCCCTACAGTCATGAGGAATGACTGAGGAAGCCTTTTTCAACCATATAGGATAGTAATTAGAGAAAAAATCCCCATGCTCTCTAGCAAGGGCCCATAATGGAAAGCTTCTCAGTAGGATTGCAGAGAGCACTATGCAGGAGAATTGGGAAATAAAAGTGGCTGTTGGAGAAAACCAGCTGCCACTTCAGTTATGCTGCCAACTCCAGAGATTTGGAGATGACAGAAAAAAAAGCGATAAGGATTATCCAAGATAGATGAGCACTATCTTGGAAGCACTACTAAGGCCAGGGAAAAAGTAGTGGAAGACAAGACTGGAACTCGTAGAAAAGTACCAGTAGTCCCAATCACTGGAACTCCTGCATGGGCAGCTGCTGAATAGAACAGCAGAGAGAATCCTTCTGTTTATAACAGAGAGAACAGACAGAACAAGAGGAGAAAATCCTGATCATGTCTGATGAGCTGCCCAGTGAAAGCAGGGAGGTTACTCCAGAGAAAACTCTACACTAGAAAGGACAGGAAGACTAGAAAGGCTAAGAAAGCCTTCCAGTGGTATGGTAGCACTCTTACAGGGGAGGCCCTGAAAAAGAGGGTAAAGAAAAATAGGAGCTGAAGGGAGACTTGCCATATGGTAAGTCTGCAGAAGGAAAAATTTCATGGTGGTACAGGAGAAAACTATCATGAGATAGTTGGCAAACCTCTCTTCATGGTAGAAAGAGGAGGAAAACCCTGTGACCCATAGACATGAATCTCCTGACAGCTCAGCCTACCTAAGAGCAAGTGGATGTCCTGGAAAACAGGAATCCATGTGTAGAGTTTTAAATGAAAAAACAGTGAAAAAACGTCTGCTGAGAAGAAGTGAACTGTAGGTTATAAAAAGATTAATTAGAACCCTATTGAGAGTTAATTTTCCTGGCTTGAGTTTGGATTCTTCAGATCAGAGCGAGGTTTCCCTTGTTTGGGAACATCTGTTTGATGGGCAGGAGAAGAATAAAACCTTCTTCTTTTAGGGAAAGAAGGTTTGGTAGGGCATTTCCTACCTATTGGGGAAGGAGAAGGCTTAGGATAGCCCTCAGAAACAGGGAAGTCAGTGGAGCAATGAGCAACCTGACGTAAAGACTCCCTATTGAAGAGATTTTCTCCAGTACAAGGAGTATTACCCAGTCTTTGTTGTGCCCATCTGTTCAAGTCTGAAGCTTGGAGCCAGGCTCTACGTCGTGCTCCTATGGCGATAGCAGAGGTTCTGCTAACAGACTCAAAAGAGTCTAGGGAAGCACGAGAAAGAAACCAAGAGATATTTTGGCTATGACTAAGAAGTAAGGAATAGTCTGCAGCCTTGGGCTCTGATAGAAAAGGAGTCAAGAGATAATTTCTTTGTGACCTCCTGAAGGGATAGACTCATATAAAAAATATAAGAGATAATCCTTGTTGCCAGCATAGATGTTTGGAAGGTTTGACGTCCAAAGGCATCCAGTGTTCTAGATTCACGACCTGGCGGATAAGAAGAATGCTTCTTCTTGCTTTTTACCTTCCTCATTGCTGATTCCACTACAATGGAACGATGGGGAAGTTGAGTCTTTTGAAACCCTGGAGAGGGGGGCACCTGATACAAAAGATCAGTTGCTGTAGAAGGTGAGGAAACCCTTAAAGGTGTTTCCCATATTCTCAGAAGAAGATCCTGCAAAGAATGATGTAAAGGAAGCATTATATTTTCCTTTTCCCCAGAAGAGCCTTGTGTAGGATCATAGCCAGGGATAGGAATAGCAAGGAATGTTGCCATGTCAAGGAGAAATTTCTGAAAAGAAGGATCTCCAATGGGAACCATCCCTGGACAGGCTAAAGTTGAAGAACTAGCCTGGGCACCGGAGGATGTACTGGTCCGGTGCAGAAAAGGAGTTCTAATGGATGGATACTGGTACTGGCGGTTATGACTTGAGACAGTCAGTATTGCATCGTCCATGCCAGGTATCGACTCCAAACTAGGTATAGAAAGGAGCGATCCTGGTGAAAAAGGCATGGAAGTAGCTGGTCCCGATGTTACTGCAGGAACCGGCATCGATACCGATACCGGTAGCTGTGCCGGAATCGGAGGCGATACAGACATCGAAGCAGTCATCGGAGGCTGCTCAAGCGGTACCGAGGCAACCAATACCGGTGGAGGCGGGGAAACAGCCGCGACCACAAGAATTAAAGAACTAAAGAAAAAATTTTCTGCGGTGACAGAAGGATGTCCTGCCGGCTCCGCGGAAAAACGAAAACTGAGGAGAGACAGTTGGAAAGGCGGGAAGGCAGCACGCAGGCACTGAGGGATGCTCCCAAAAGCTTTCTGATTGGACGCTGGGGAGCGTTCCCGCGCAGGCTCCGTCGGTACCGACATACCCATATGTGAAGACTCATTCCTGCTTGTTCCTGGAGATCCAGGTTTAAGTCCCATGCCACTGGAGGTGGTCTAATGGGAGGTTTAGTTAAAAGAAGGCCTCTCATGAATCTTGCTATAAGAGGGTGAGAGGAGATAGGTTGTCCATTGAGAGGCTTGAGGGACGCTGCAATAGCACTCAAATGGACTCTTACTGAATTTGTTTTTAGGCCTGCATGGGATAGATGCAGGAGATACTCTAGTAGAGAATTCAGAGGTATTGCAAGAGGGTTTAGACTCTTCTCTGAACACCAAATGGTGAATCTTTTCCATTTGAAAGCATAGGAACGTCGAGTAGAAGGCTTCCTAGAGGCATGAATAACATCTCTGACTTGTTGAGAGAGATGAAAATCTTGAAGGTCTAGGCCCTCAGCAACCAAGCCCTGAGATGGAGCGACTAGGGGTTTGGGTGCCACAATGTTCCGTCTTCCTGGGACAGAAGGACTGGGGCAGAGCCTAAGTCCAGGGAAGGAGCCTGAGAGAGATGCAGAAGTAGAGGGTACCACACTTGGTGTGGCCAATGTGGTGCTATGAGGATCATGGTCCCTCGATCTCTCTGAAGCTTGAATAGTGTTTTGGGAATTAGGGGAATTGGTGGAAAGGCATAAAGGAAGTCTTGACCCCAGTGAAGGAGGAAGACATCGTTGGCCTGAACTCCCTGACACGGAATTCTGGAACAGAATCGGGGAAGTTTGGCATTCCACGGACTTGCAAAGAGGTCTATGTTCGGGGTTCCCCAAATTCGAAAAATCCTGCTACCTGGTCCATGTGGAGGGACCACTCGTGTGGGAGCAGAACTCGACTGAGTCTGTCCGCCCAAGAGTTTTGAATACCTGGAAGAAATACTGCCAGAAGATGGATGTGATGCTCTCTGGCGAAGGCCCACAGTCGCAAAACTTCGTTGCAAAGCGACAGAGAGCCAGTCCCTCCCTGCTTGTTTACATAGAACATGGCTAATTGATTGTCTGTATGGATAAGGACTGTCCTGTAGCTGAGCAGGGAATGGAACACTCTGAGAGCTAAGAATATTCCTCTGAGTTCCAAGAAATTGATATGCAGAGAAGTCGCCTGTGGAGACCAGATGCCCTGGGTGGAGAGATCTTGCAGATGAGCTCCCCAACCCTTTGGAGAAGCATCTGTTGTGAGAGTTGCTTGGGGTATCGGTTGCTGAAAAGGGGACACCAGCAACAGGTTCTGAGAGGATTTCCACCACTGGAGAGACCAAAATAGACGACTGGAGTTTGCTATTTTGTCTGACAGGCAACCTGATGCCTGAGTCCATTGGGTGGACAAAGTCCATTGAGCTGCCCTCATGTGAAGGTGAGCATATGGAACCACATGCACGGTGATGCCATGTGGCCTAATAGTTGTAACATCTCTCGAGCAGTTAATTGGGACTTTAACTGAATCTGGGAGGCTAACTGCACCAGACGTAGGCAACGGGCCTGAGGAAGATAGGCCCTTGCAGTTGTGGTATCCAGCAAAGCCCCTATGAACTCCAGAGACTGAGTAGGGGTGAGATTGGATTTTGGGATGTTTATTACTAGTCCCAAATACTGAAGGATATGCATTGTGCAGGTTAGACAAGTCTGGGCCTCCAACTGTGATGAGGCTCGAATGAGCCAGTCGTCCAGATATGGGAATACGAATATTCCTAGAGTGCGGAGAAATGCAGCTGCTACTGCCATGCATTTCGTGAACACCCTTGGTGCAGAGGCCAGACCGAAAGGAAGCACCCTGTATTGGTAGTGCTTTCCTTGAAAAAGGAACCGAAGGAACCTTGTGTGTGTGGGATGGATGAGGACATGGGTGTACGCATCCTTGAAATCTAGAGAACAAAGCCAATCCTGACTCTGAAGGTATGGAAGCAGAGCCCCTAGAGAAATCATTTTGAATTTCTCCTTGAATAGAAACGTGTTCAATTCTCTGAGATCTAATATGGGTCTGTAGCCCCCCGTTTTCTTTGGGATAAGAAAATAAGGGGAGTAGAACCCTGAGCCCTGTTGAAGAAGAGGTACTTTCTTCTATTGCCCCTTGGGCAAGAAGGGTAGCAATCTCCTGACCTAGAAGGTTGAGGAGAGATGTTGGAGAATTGAACTGTTTCACCATGGTGTGAGGAGGAAGGTTTAAAAAGTGAAGCTTGTACCCTTCCTTTATGATGGAGAGGGTCCATTGCTCTGCTGTGATTTGCTCCCATCTGGGAGCAAAGTAAGTCAACCTTCCTGGAATGGTGAGGGGCTCTGGGTTTCCCAGAGCTAGAAAGGCTAAGTTCTCTAGTTGCAAGTCAAAGGCTTTGAGGAGGCTGAGGCTGCTGGGCTGTGGTAGGTTTGGCAGCCTTTGACTTGGCCTGTTTAGGTGGTTGCTGACGTTTTGCAGCAAAACAACCTGCAGAAGAGGCCTGCCCATGAGCAGGATATCATCTTCCCTTTTTAGAAAAAGATGTCTTTTTGAACAATCTTTTCTTAACAGGGGTAGAGGTAGACTTTGAAAGTCGATCCAAAGCAGAGTTCTCAGCATCCATCTGAGTGGCCTTTGCTTGCCAATCCCTGCCAAACAGGTTTTCACCTGTACAAGGAAGGCTTCCCAACTCATCCTGGACCCAGAGTTCCAAATCAGAGGCATGTAACCAAGCAATTCTGTGTGCACCTATGGCAATAGCTGTGGCTCTGCTTACACACTCAAAAGAGTCAAAGGCTGCACGGTTGGAGAATTTGGAAACATCTTGGGCATGTTTGAGCCAAGTGAGAAATTCCTGCCTTTTATCTTCTGAAATAAAAGGAGCTAAAGTCTGCAGATGATCTGTGACTTTTTAGAAACATCCCCATATAGAGACTATAGGAGTTGATTCTAGCAGCAAGCATATTGGCCTGGAAAATCCTTCGGCCAAAAGCATCTAGAGTCCTAAATTCACGTCCTGGAGGGTTAGATGAGTGTCTCTTTGCACTCTTTATTTTCTTCATAGCAGACTCAACCACAATAGAGTGGTGAGGAAGCTGAGTCTTATGAAAACCAGGACAGGGAGGGACACGGTACATGGTGTCTAACCTGCGAGAATGAGGAGAGGTGGTGAGAGGAGTCTCCCCACATGCCCAACATGAGATCATAGAGAATCTCATGAATAGGTAGGGTAGCTGCTTCCTTAGGAGCCTTAGGACATTGCAAAATATCTAATTGCTTGGCTCTAGGCTCTGACTCGGAGGCCACTGTAATGGAGAGGCCTCTAGCCACTTCCCTAATGAAGTCTTGAAAAGACAAATCATCTGGAGGAGACATTCTTCGTTTTGGAGAATCAGACTCCTGAGGAAGAAGCACCAGTGCATCGACAGAAACCTCCGACTCATCAGAGTCTTCGGAGGAATCGAAGTATCGCCTGTCCGGATGCTCCTGTAAAGCCCGATACGCATACCGAGTGGGATCGACATCGGGAGTAAGCGGAACCGGTTCGGTACCGATGGGCATTGTAGGACAGGGTACCATTGCAGCCGACACCGAAGCCGATGTCGATGCAATCGGTACCGGCAACGGAGATTGTTGCGGTACCGAAGGCGTCGAAGCCTGCATAAATGCCGTAAGGGTGCGCTGTATGGATAGAATTTTCTGATCCATCGACGTCACCAGAGTCTGGATGTCGGTACCCCAGAACACAGCAACAGGTGATCGATCGAGGCCGCACCATCGATGTCAACCTGTGACCCCATAGGTAATGCTTTGGAAGCCGGAACTTCCCGCCAGGGTAATTTTGCCGGAGCGGAATCCTCGAGGGCAAGCCCGGAGGCATCTCGATGCTTGGAGGGAGATTTGCCCTTCGAGGACCGGCTAGATTTATGTTTGGTTACCTGAGATCCATGGGAGGAAGAAGCAGCCCTGGAAGACGTTGATGCTACCAAGGCTGCATCAGAGGGAAACAGGGTACTGAGCTTGACTGCTTGCTTCTGCCGACCTCTTTTAGACATCATGGTGCAGGACACACAATCTGTGATGGAATGGTCAGGACCCAAACATTTAAGACACCAATCATGGGTGTCGGTGACAGAAATAGTACCGCCACATTTTGTGCACTTTTTAAACCCGGAAGCGGCTTTCTCCATGAGGAAAAAATATTTAGGCCTAAGGCCCAAACTGAAAATGCACAGTTGAAGAAAATAAAAGTTGGGGGTTTTTTTGAAGAAAGAAAGAAAAGACCGGCGGTACCGGTCTGACGTCGAAGGCAGACGCGACACAGAAAAATAAAGAAAAAAATAAAGAACTTCTTCTGCGGTGACAGGAACACGACCTGCTGGCTCCGCGGAAAAGAAGAACTGGAGAGAGGCGGTTGGGAAAGGCAGGAAGGCAGCGCGCAGGCGCTGTGGGATGCTCCCAAAAGCTTTCTTACTGGACGCTGGGGAGCGTTCCCGCGCAGGCTCCGTCTGTACCGACGATACCCATATGTGAAGACTCATTCCTGCTTGTTCCTGGAGATCTGACTGACTATGTTTAAATTAGACTTACCTGCTAATTGTAGTTCCTGAAGGAACTCCAGTCTAGTTCCGGAAACTCTAGGTTGTCATCCTCTTCCAGCAGCTTGGAGACTGATAGATGTCATTCTTTTGATGACACTGGTATAAGGACACAGGCACCGGCTCCTCCCACTCCAGGAACCTATTGACAAAGCAGACTCACCAGAGCAACAATTAAGTTAGAACACTTCCCAACACCTAGTGCCCACTAAATGCACAAGTACGAAAGAGTAATGTAATCTTAATATAGGAATATCAATAGAACACAATCCCCCAACGATATTTAAATTGACTCGGAAGGATCTGGCTTCCGCCCCAGGAAGATTAACATTGCTCGGAGTTTAGCAAACCCTTTAAGGTGTCGAAGAATCCGCCCCGAGCCCAAAGCACCCCAGCGCTGCATGCTCTCTTCACCGGGAAAGCTGTGCTTCAGGCTCCACCACCTTGCAAAAACTCAGGACGGGATCCGGGACTAGACTGGAGTTCCTTCAGGAACTACAATTAGCAGGTAAGTCTAATTTAAACTTCCTTATCATACCTCCAGTCTAGTCCCGGAAACTCTAGGGACGTAACAGAACAGTAAAAAGAAGTCAACGGGCGGGACCTGCTAGTCCAGCCTGAAGCACCGCTTACCCAAAACAGGTATCCCCACCCGCCTGAATATCCAGACGATAATGCTTCACAAAAGAATTCAAAGAAGACCACGTTGCCGCTTTACAAATCTCAGCCGCTGGCACAAAACCAGACTCCGCCCAGGACGCCGCTTGCGCCCTAGTAGAATGCGCTCTCAGGCCCTCCGGTACCGGCCTGCCTTTCAGAAGGTAAGCTGACTTGATTGCTCCCTGAATCCACCTAGCAACTGACGCTTTGGATGCAGCTTCCCCCTTGCGAGGGCCGCCGAACACAAACAATCTATCCGACCTCCTGAACGCCGCAGTCCTCCTGAGATAGCACTTCAAGGCTCGACGGATATCCAAAAGATGCAATTGCGGAGCCGCAAGACCCTCCGAGGACTTACGGAACACTGGCAGAGACACCACCTAATTTACATGAAACGGAGATAGGACCTTCGGCAAAAAAGACGGTACCGGTCGTAACACTACCTTGGACTCATGAAACGTTAGAAAAGGTTCTCTACAAGATAACGCCTGTAGTTCTGAAATCCGCCTCGCCGAAGCAATGGCCACTAAAAACACCACCTTCAGGGTAAGATCCTTTAGAGATGCCTTAGCCAAAGGCTCAAACGGAGGCGAACTCAACGCCGTCAATACCAGCTGCAGATCCCAGGTTGGCACTAAGAGCCTGCACGGTGGCCTCAAAAGACCCACCACTTTCAGAAATCTCTTAACATCTGGATGGGTGCAGAGCGCTTGTCCCCTGATTTTCCCCCTATAACAGGAAAGCGCTGCTAATTGCACCTTTAAGGAGGCTGCCGCCAACCCTCTTTGGAAACCATCTTGTAAGAACGCTAAAACCCGCGGAATAGAAGCCCGTAAAGCCTCACACTAACGATCCATACACCAAGCCTCAAAAAAGCACCACACGCGAACATACGCTAAGGAAGTAGAGCTTCTGCGCCCTCAACAACGTCGTAATCACATCCGACGAATAGCCTCTAGCCTGGCCCCTAGGCTTTCTACCTTTTGAAGTAGTGAACAACTGATCTATGTTTACTATGCCATTCATTATTTTATATACTTCCATTATATCTTCCTTCAGCCATCTTTTTTCCCCAAGGTGAAGACCCTACCCCTTTAAGCTTTTCCTCATAGAGGTATCCTTCCATCCTCTTTATATTGGTGGCTCTTTTCTGTATCTTTTCTAATTCTGCTACATCCTTTTTAAGATATGAAGACCAGAACTGCACACAATATTCAAAATGCAGGCACACCACAGAGCAAGAGAGAAACATATCACCTTTGGTTTATTCTCAATTTTTTTCTTTATGATCCCTAGCATTCTACTTGCTTTCTTGGCTACCACTGCACACTGGGCGTCAACGTATTATCCACAATGACACCCAGATCCTTTTCATGGGTCGAGATTCCTAAGGTGGAACCTTGCCTCTTAACAGTAGTTTGGGTTGTTCTTCCCTAAGTGCATAACTTTGGACTCGTCCACATTAAATTTCATCTGCCATTTGGATGCCTATCCTCCCCATTCTTTCAAGGTCCTCGTTCAATTTATCACAATCTTGTTGTGTTTAACTATTTTAAATAATTGTGTCATCTGCAAATTATCACTTTACTTGTTATTCCCCATCTCCAGGTCATTTATAAAGATGTTGAAAAGCAGTAGGCCCAGCAAAGATGCATGGGGTACTTCACTATTCAACTTTCTCTATTGGGAAAATTATCCATTTAGCCCTACTCGGTTTTCTCTTTTAAACCGTTCCTAATCCACAAAAGTACACTGCCTCCTATCTCATGACTTTTTGGTTGCCCCAAGAGGCTCTTATAAGAGACCTTTTCAAAGGCTTTCTGAAAATCCAGATAAACTATAATCAACTGACTCACTTTTAATTGACCTCTTTATTCACATCTTCAAAAAAATATGAGATTAGTTGCGACAAGACTTTGCTTGGTTAAATCCATGTTGGCCGTCACTAAACCATGACTATCTACATGTTCAGTAATTTTGTTCAAATTATTCCTACCATTTTGCCCAGTACAGACATCAAGCTCACTGTTCTCTAGTTTCCTAGATGACTCCTTGAACCCTTTTTAAAAATTGGTGTTACACTGGCGACTCTCTAAATCGTCAGGTACTACAGATTGCTATCATTAAAATAATCAGTGAACTAAAAGTAGGTCTGTAAATCTCTTATTTCAGTTCTTTCAGCTACCTGGGATATATGCCATCCTGTCCAGGTGATTTGCTACTATTTAGTTTATCAAATAGCTATGTTACATCTCACCGATTAATAAAGATTTGTTCTGGTTCATCTGAGACATCACCTTTAAATATCAATTCTGGCATGTGCAAGTTTCCTACATCAACTTCAGTAAAGACTGAAGCAAAGAATTCAGTCTCTCCGCTATGGTCTTATCTTCACTTTTTTTTTTGTGCCATCGAGTCAGTGTTGACTCATAGCGACCCAGCTACCTCTGGGTTTTCTTGGCAATGTATCACCGGAAGCAGATTGCCAGCCTTTTCTTCCGAGGCAATGGAGGGTAAAGTGACTTGCCCAAGGTCACAAGGAGTGCCAGTGGGAATCGAACCCTTGATCTTCCGGGTACTAGGTAGTCGCTCCACCACTAGGATACTCCTCCACTCTGTCTTCTCTTAGTACACCTTTTATCATCTAGCGGTCCAACTGACTCAGATGTTTTTCTACAAATGTACTTGAAAAATGTTTTGTAACAAAATGGAAGGAGAGGAAAAGGGTGACATTTAAAACTGCCTATTAGTTTCCTTCCTTGAGTCCTTCCAGACCAGCCCCAGCGAATGGTTACATCTCTCTAGAAAACAGACGAAGGGAGAGTAAAAAAGCCCAGAGTTGACTTTCCTCCCTTTATAGTGGGCTGATGCCACATTCAGCTCCTCAGTATCCTACTTCAAAGCTAAGACAACCAAAGGCAATTGTTATGTTTTGTCGAAAGCCAAGCCTGATGCAGTGAAAAACTTCACTTCATGGTAACTAACCCAGGAATGAGATAAAGTGGTATACAAAGGGTACAACTAAGTCAACTACTTTCAAGCACGCTACCACATACTCCACTATTAGCCTTCTGAATTTGTTAAACTGAGAGCCCTTTATCACCATGACTTCTATGGGTGGGTTCTGGATTAATTAATTATACATCTCGAGTACTGTATACAATTTCTGGAGGCCGCACCATTAAAAAGATAAAAGAAACAAGATGCAGTCTGTCCAGAGGGTGGCTACTAAAATAGTCTAATCTGTCATAAGGCACATAGGAACTGGCATGAAGATCTCCATCTCTATATATATATAGGAGGAAAGACAGGAGGGATGATATTACACAAAGGTATCTAAATAAATCTGGCATAAATGTACTGGAGCTGACCCTCTTCCAGTTGTAAGGAAGTTCTAGAATGAGGGGGTCAAAAAATAAAGGTGAAAGGGGATACTTTCTGATATTACCCCAGAGCCTATTTATGGAAAGGGTGGTGGATGCATGGAAGAAACTCCCATTCCAGACAAGAACTGTACTAAATTTAAAAAAGCATGGAACAAATATAAAGGATCTCTGAGGGACAGGAAGAGATTTTGGAACTTAAAAATTCTTATGGATGGGCTGACTAGATAGAAAAACGACATCAGATAAAAGAATTGAAACATAGGCAGTATGGTCTTTAACAGCCATGGTTGTAAAAGAGAATGGAAGCGATCTTGCAGGAAGGAATCATCTGACTGGGAGGAAAAGTGAAGTACAAACACCTGACTGGCTCCTTCAGAGATCAGACCAAGGAATATCCAGTCCGCCAGCAGGAACATATGCAGGAGACTGGGAGGGAATTCTGGTTCTACCAGGCTATCCAGCCATCCAACTCCTGTTTTTCTTTTTTGGTTGAATAACTTGCTTGTTCTGAAGTTTCACTGGGCTGAGGTCCATTCAGAAGTGTCCTACCTGACCACTAGGAAAGCCACAGTGGCTTTTTCTAGTCCTTAGACTTTAGGGTCCCAAAATCCATCCGTTCGATGACAATGTTGGGCATGTGTGTGCTGCCGCCAGGTTCTTCTGGGGAACTTCATCCAATATCACATCAGACACACACTAATCAGGGCAACTAAGGACCACCAGTTTCCTCAGCTTGTTTAGAGTCTATGGTTTTCCATACAGCCTCTCACAAGTATATTGCAATAAAGTGGTTTCAGTCAATGTAATAAAATTAAGGGGATGACAATTTATGTTAACTCTGGAGAACATTATAGACAACCATGAAGCCTCCATTTTTAGTAGGTTAAATGAAGGGGATACAAGGGACAACTGTGAGAAAATGCTACTTCTAAGCCATTGTATTCTATCCCTCATATGATAGTGTTGCTTTTTTTTTTTTTTATATATAGTGCCGTCAAATCAGTGTTGGACTCCTGGCAACCTAGCTGCCTCCGGGTTTTCTTGCCAATGTATCACTGGAAATAGATTGCCAGGCCTTTTCTTCCAAGGCAATCGAGGGTAAAGTGACTTGCCCAAGGTCACAAGGAATGCCAATGAGAATCAAATCCTTGATCTTCTGGGTACTAGGCAGTTGCTCTAACCACTAGCCTACTCTTCCACTCCTTGCCTTAGTCACTGCAGACTAGTAGGCCTTAGTCTTCTCCCAAGCTAGAGGTCAGGACTGCTGGAGTGCAAGATAGCTGGCTCTTAAGAAAAACAAGTACTGATGAGAAGCCTCCAAGGGGTCATACCTAATAACCAAACTCAAACTCTGAAAACCTTGGAAGCAACAGGAGTGACACACATTGGTCAATTTGTTAGAGTATTGGGGGCTCCCATCCAGTACACCCTCAAGAAAGGTCTGGCCAAGTTTCCGCAGTATTTGCTGCAGCAAAGAACTGCTGGAGTCTTATCAGCTTTTGGCTGCTAATAAACCTGCACAATTCTCCTGTTGCCATCATTTGGCTTATTCCTTTGCTTCACTCTTTCTGCTTTTGTTGTGTAATGGGATTTTACCTCTCCTTTTTTAGTTCATTTTGTAAGACCCTCAAAACAGAACAAAAGTATTGCAGAACAATCTGTATGAGTGCTTTTCTTCTAAAACACACACCAATCCGGACCCATAACTAGGGCCACCTCTTTTGTGTGTGTGTGTGTGTGTGTTGGGGGGGGGGGGAGGGGGGAGGGAAAGAGACGGATTTGATTCTTTGAGGTTCTTGCACTGCTGCAGTACCCTTGCTTCCCAGTGTCTACATTTTCCCTACCAGCAGATTGGTGGAGACAAAGAACCAATGAAAAGCCCTTGTTTCAATGACATCTCTCTTATGCTTCTATTCACCTCAACTATCAGCGGTCCCTTCAGTATTCACCCCAAAGCATATGGAAGAAACATGGCAAGCCTCACACAACCTCAATGTGGGCAACAATGAGTAACCAACAGTGGAGAACTATGTACAGAAAAGCAAAACACAGAAGGCTGCCAGTAGAAGATGAACCTGCAGAGCCAAGTATAAAAATCATAGCAGAACACAGTCCAAGACGTGATGCAGGTGGAAAAACACTTTATTAATAAACAAGGACCTAAAGACAACCCGACACAGGCCGTGTTTCGATTACCTTCATCAGGGGTTGTTCGAGTAGGTACTAAAAACATAAAAACATATCATTAAATTAAAAAATAATAATCGGGAAAGAACAAATTATGGATTGGAAACATAAAACATGCATATATACATATTAAATAAATAAAACACCTTATGCATAAATTATATAAAAATTATATGAAAAGGATACTAAAAAGTGTGGAACGCAAATATCAACTTTGTAACAAGCAATACTATTTTATCTAAAATAAACAAATATAATCAAATAATATAAAATAAAACCAATAATAAAACAACATGACTGAGGTTGGATCAAAGTCATTAGGGGATGTAGCAAGCAATATTATTACACCAGGAATACCTCTATTGTAGATATGATGGACATGTAGCCCTCAACAGGAACAAGGTTACAGAACTAAAAAGGAGAAAACAAATACAGGCATATGTATACATTGGAGATATTAACTTAATAATAATACATCTGAACAACTAAAATAATACCTAATAAATGTTAACAATAAATAACCATCTGAAGAAACTAAAAACCGTTTAAAAAAATCTCTATTCAAAAAAAAAACACATATATATATATATATATATCAACCAGAGGAGGCAGCAGGTGCGGAATACATGTGCCAAAGGCCGAGAAGGGAGGAGGTCAGACCCGAGCTAAAAAGACGGCAGAACTTCTAAGAGTGAATGTTATAACAAATATATACATTACAGTAGCTTCCATAATTTATCTTTGGAGAATAATCTTCCTGTGAGCCAATTTCTTAGAGTCAAGAGAGTGTGCTCTGACCCATATGATTTTGAAAAAGAGGCAATAGATATGAAGAGACGGTTTCTTGAGAAGAATTATCCTATTAAGCATGTTGAATTTGCATACAGAAGAGCTAAAAATATACCACGAGAATCACTTTTGAGACCTAAAGAGAAGAAAATAAATAAGGGGCTAGTATGTCCCCTTCTTTACTCTCAGTTCTCGGCGAAGATTACTGATATTCTCAAGAAAGAATGGCATATCCTTCAGTCTTTGCCGGCCTTCCAAGATCAGAAACTTATTGTCGCACATAAGCGGAATATTAATCTCCGTAATCTTCTTGTACCCTCAGCACTCAGAAGAAACTTTTGACACAGTACAAAGGTCAATTCCAATGAGGGAGATGTTCGGTCTGTCTTAATGTGTTACCTGTTAGGAATATATTTATTCACCCGACTACACATAAGAAATTTCAGATCAATGACTTCGCCAATTGTGACACACATAATGCGGTTTATGTGATACAGTGCCCCTGTAAATTGCTATATGTAGGGAAAACTACTCGGAATATCAAGGTCAGGATTATGGAGCACCAGAGCTGCATTAGGAGGAATGTAGAAGATAAACCTCTGGTTTCTCACTCGCAAGTGTTTCAACACAAAGTCACCGATTTAAAATTTTTCGTTATTAAGCAAGTGAAACCTAATTGGCGAGGGTGTGATATTAATAAAACTATTTTAAGATTAGAACAGAGGTATATATTTTTATTAAATACCCTGGCTCCCAATGGCCTTAACTTGGATCAGGATTTTTCTGTTTTTTTGTAAGTGTTGTGAAGGTAGATATATCCTCATCGGTTTTGCTTTTTAGTTCCTTTTGGTTTTATTATGGTAAATTGGAGATATAATTAAGCATATTGTATTATAACTATAGAGCATATAATGGGAATATGGTTTACTTTGATTATATAAACATTTTTTGGGCTTGTGTAGACGAGGTTGATCTGTTACTTTTAAATTTTATTTCATTGTATTTATTTATTTATTGTTTTTTATGTAATTCATTTTTAGTTGGGTGGGGATACAAGTCATGAGATAGCTTCTTTTGAAGATTCACTACACTTTAATATAATATCCATGGGTTTTAGCATTTTACTGACACGTTGATGTGAATGAATTCCCCCGTTGCCACTCCCCCTTTTAGTTAGGTTACAAAGGTTTGCGCACGCATCGGCGTTTTTCAGCCAGAAGTTTTTCGGCACCATTGACGACGGACTGCTTGCTTTGAAAAGCAGAAACAATTGACAAACATACAACATAGTAAGTTGAATCTTATAAATTATAATGTTTTAATTTTGTGCACCATCTTGATACTGGCCAAGAGACAGCTTCTTATTAGAAATACATTTTCCTAAGATCTATTATATATGTGTTTTTTTAGAAAAGCTATGAACTTTAGCGGTTCACTGACACTTTTGATGGTAATGGAATCTGTCTTGCCACCTCCCCCTTTGGTTCCCGCTTCATGTTAAGTTTGAAAGGTTTATGTAAGCGTCGGCGGTTTTCAGTCAGGAGGTCCGGCGCTTTTGGCAACATACTGCTTGCTTTGCAAGGCAGAAACATTTGGCAATTATATTTTAGTAAGTTGAATCTTATAAAATTATATTGCTATAGTTGTAAGTACCATCTTGACACTGATTAAAAGACTGCCTCCTCAAAGATTGATTATATTAGTTATTTTTAGAACAGCTATGAGTTTCAGCGGTTCGTTGATACATTTTTTATATGGTTAGGTTCCGTCTGTGCCACTTACCTTCTGTTTTCCGCTCGACGCTAAGATTTTTAAATTTGTAGTTTTTAGTTAGAAATTTTGGGCGGAATTGACAATTGGTTGGTTGTTTTGAAAGGCAGAAACGTTTGGTAGATATATACCATAGTATACTGAATCCTATTTTTTGCACCATCTAGATTTCGGAGAGAATTTTAATCAGTCCTAGACATTATATTTGTGCGGTTACTTTATATATTTGTTTTTCCTTTTTCTTAGCACTCTGAAGGCAGTGAATTGTAAATATAGATGTTTAGTTTTTAACGACAGAATTTATTATAGCTATCCAATTTTAATTCTAATTATAGTTTATCTTCATCAGGAATATTAAGTCTTCCCTTTTCCAATATACTTTTAATTATGAAGATATCTTATAACATTCACTCTTAGAAGTTCTGCCGTCTTTTGAGCTCGAGTCTGACCTCCTCCCTTCTCGGCCTTTGGCACATGTATTCCGCACCTGCTGCCTCCTCTGGTTGATATATATATATATATATATATATATATATATATATATATATATATATATTTTTTTATAGAGATTTTTTAAAAGGTTTTTAGTTTCTTCAGATGGTTATTTATTTATTTATTGTTTTAACATTTATTAGGTATTATTTTACTTGTTCAGATGTATTACACAGGTACACTACCAAAAAACTGCCTCCAGTTTTGCAACTGATTCCTATAGATTTTGGGGTGCTGAATCCAGGAAAAATAGCCAAAATGTTCCATCACGTCACGTTTTCTTGCAAAATTAGATTTCTTACCCATATAAGGAATGTTCACATAATTTCTTTTTAGCCGACTGCAGTTTATTTTCTTAGCCCAAAATAGAGGTTGTAATGGTTAACTAACTAGAAACACTCCCTCATGATATTTTAGAGTGTTTTGTATTCATTTTATACATTAACAGGACAATTGGGAGGCGGGGGGCTAAATCCAGTACTCGCGCTGGCGCATGTTCTTTCCTGTTCGCCTCGCCTCGTCTCGTTCGCGCGCGCGCGCCAACACGGTGGTTGCGACATGAACGTTCCTGTCAAATTTCAGTTTCTTGCAAGTTCATTATTACCTTTTGTTTGTTCAGTCGTAATCCAGCTTTATTCCGAAGTGGTTCACTACAGTTGTAGTTTGCAGTGCTGTGTATTTGTGATGGCTCACAGAGCCAGAGGTTGCGTCAACTCTCCGGACAGTTTTTGTTTTATTTGTGGGGAATATACCGTGAAAAAGCGGCAGAGGAACATTTCTGCATTTATTAAAAAAGTATATTTCGCCTATTTCGGTTTGAAGTTAGGCGATCAAGACAAACCGTGGGCTCCTCACAAAGTGTGCAAGACATGTGAGGAAGATCTACGCTTATGGATGAAAGGTAAAAAACAAGCATTTTGTTTCGGAATACCTATGATGTGGCGTGAACAAAGAGACCACAGCAGTGACTGCTATTTTTGCTCTTGCATTGTGAAGGGATACAACTTAAAAAATAAGAACGTAATAAGTTACCCCAACCTTCCCTCAGCAATTAGGCCTATGCCTCATAGCAACGAAGTACCTGTGCCTGAACCACCAAAATCTTTGGATCATATTTGTGTGGACGGTTCTGATCATGATGAGACTCATCAGATGGCTTTTCCCGATGAGTCCAGTACTTCCGAGTTTGAAACTGAACCAGATCCGAAACCTGAACTTTTCTCTCAAGCTGAATTGAATGATTTAGTCCGGGATTTAGGACTCCCAAAAGATGCTGCCCAACTGCTAGGTTCTCGGCTTAAACAGAAAAATCTATTGTCACCAGGAACAACTTTTTATTGGTACCGCAACCGCGAAACACAATTTTTGAAGTATTTCAGCAAAGAGGAAGATTTGGTATTTTGCAACGATATATACGGAGTGATGGAAACGTTTAAACTCAAGTATGATCCTGCTGAATGGCGGCTGTTCATTGATTCGTCAAAAGACAGCATAAAAGGTGTTCTTCTTCATAATGGCAACACATTCGCTTCAGTTCCTATTGCTCACTCTGTTATTCTCCAAGAAAAATACGAAAATTTGGCCCTGATTCTTCAGAAGATTCGTTATGATGAGCATAAGTGGATGATTTGTGGAGACTTTAAAATTCTATCCATGCTATTAGGGCAGCAATCCGGTTTCACCAAATATCCCTGCTTCCTTTGCTTGTGGGATAGCCGGGCCCGCGACCTACACTGGGGGAAAAAAGACTGGCCATTTCGGGAGTATTTGAGACCCGGTGAGAAAAATGTTCTTCATGAGAGCTTGGTACCTCGTGATAAAATTCTATTACCACCTCTCCACATTAAGTTGGGTCTCATTAAGCAATTCATCAAGTCCCTTCCAAAAGATGGTGAGTGCTTTCGGTACCTTTGCTCAAAGTTCCCCCGACTTTCTGAAGCAAAGCTAAAGGAAGGAGTGTTTGTTGGCCCTGATATAAGGAAACTCATTTCAGATGGAGCATTCGCTGAAACGATGTCTGAGAAGGAAAAAGAAGCCTGGGATTCCTTCAAGGATGTTGTTCTCAAATTCTTGGGGAACAGGCGGGATGAGAACTATAAGGATATTGTTGCCAGGATGCTCAATGCCTTCAAAGAACAAGGCTGTAACATGAGCCTGAAAGTCCATTTCTTGCACTCCCATGTGAACTACTTTCCCGAAAACTTGGGGGCGTACAGTGAAGAACAAGGTGAAAGGTTTCACCAGGACATCAAGGACGCAGAGAGAAGGTACCAAGGAAGATGGAACACCACTATGATGGCTGATTTCTGCTGGTTGCTGCTGCGGGAAACCCCAGATGAAAAATACGCCAAGCAGCGCACCAAGAGAAGCATTCGGGGGAAGAAGAAACGTGCCCACCAGGAGATTGATTGACCCAAGAATGACTTTAAAATCTAAACTGTGTTGACAAATATCGTGTTTTTACTAAACTTTGAAATAAAAATTTGCTAGTTATTAACACAGTGTCGGATCTCATTTATTAGATTTTTATTTTCACACCATCGGGTGTTTGTCTTCATGTATTGCAATGGTGCGGTTTGCGTTTTCTATTCTTACATACACACCTGTACAACATTTTTTGCACATTTCTTTGCTTTGCTTTGTGTCTAACCTCGCTCTTATATGCTCAATGTTTGTGCACATGTATGTGGCTGTTTTAAGTGCAGACAATTTTGCTACCATCACAGTGTGTTTTGTTGACATTACTCTATTCTTATGTGCTGCCTTGTTACAATTTTCTTTATTCTTATTTGAATAACTACTAAACAATTAGTATAAAGAATTCATCCAAGAAACTTTTATCTCGATCGCACTCAATCTGAAACGTTCACCTCAAACTGCTAACCCAATGTAGCAAAAAATCTGTACGTGATGGAGCAAATTGGTTACCAGATTTGGATTCAGCGCACCAAAAAACGTAAAAATCAATCGAAACATTAGAGGCAGTTTAAAAAAAATTTTTTTTAGTGTACCTGTGTTATTATTATTGTTAGTTAAGTTAATATCTCCAATGTATACATATTCCTGTATTTGTTTTCTCCTTTTTAGTTCTGTAACCTTGTTCCTGTTGAGGGCTACATGTCCATCATATCTACAATAGAGGTATTCCTGGTGTAATAATATTGCTTGCTACATCCCATAATGGCTTTGATCCAACCTCAGTCATGTTTTATTATTGGTTTTATTTTATATTATTTGATTATATTTGTTTTAGATAAAATAGTATTGCTTATTACAAAGTTGATATTTGCGTTCCACACATCCTTTTTAGTATCATTTTTATATAATTTTCATATAATTTATGCATAAGGTGTTTTATTTATTTAAATATGTATATATGCATGTTTTGTTTCCAATCCATAATTTGTTCTTTCCCGATTATTATTTTTTAATTTAATGATATGTTTTTATGTTTTTAGTACCTACTCGAACAACCCCTGACGAAGGTAATCGAAACACGGCCTGTGTCGGGTTGTCTTTAGGTCCTTGTTTATTAATAAAGTGTTTTTCCACCTGCATCACGTCTTGGACTGTGTTCTTGGCACCACGTGATTTCTTGCCTATCTGTTGGACTGCCTAAAAATCATAGCGGATCCAAGGGTACTGCAGCAACAGAACAGAAAAAGGTTTCAGGGGCGAGTCCTGGACTGGTCTAGCAGGACGATATGGAAGGTGACATTTTACTTACCAGTTAAATGTCCTTTTCTTGAGTCCTGCTAGACCAGTCCACACAAGTGGGATGTACCAAAGCTACAACACCAGTGGGCAAGGATGAGACTCAGCAGCTCTCAAAACCCTTGAGCCAAAAAGAATGGCAATACTTGACAAAAGTGGAATGTGATGCGCACATTGTTGCCCGACAAATGTCTGCAGGGGCTACCAAGCTCCGCTCCGTCCATGAGGACTTCTGCTCTGGTAGAATGGGCGTGCAAACCCTCCAGAACCAGGCAGTTCCACAACAGATACGCCGAGGCAATGGCCTCCTTAATCTAGCACCCCAAATTCGACTCGGCCGCCACTTCACCCTTGCACGGGCCAGCAAACAGAACAAAAAGATGGTCGGACTTATGAAAGGAATTCATAATCTCCAGGTACAGGAGGATCACTCTCCAGAAATCCACCAAGCGAAGACCTTTATCCTTCCCCACAGACACTGCTCCTTTGGGAAGGAGGGCAGGCAGACCACCTGGTTCAAGTAAAAGGGAGAAAACACTTTAGACAAGAAGAGAGGCACAGGCTTAATGGCAATTGCCTCATTCAAAAAGACCAGAGTAGGATCTCGGCAAATCAGAGCCTGCAGCTCGGAAATATACCTTGCAGAACAAATCGTAACCAAGACGACAGTCTTGAACATCAAATCCTTTAAGGTAGCACGCTTCAACAGCTCAAAAAGCACTGTCATCATGTCCCTGAGCACCAGACAGATCCCAGGAAGGGTCACAGATGCCGAACCCCCTGGAGATAACGCACAACGTCCGTGTGCAAAGCCAGAGACTTGCCCGCCACCGGATCCCAGAAACAGGCTAGAGCTGCCACTTGAACTTTCAGGGATTTAAGGGAAAGGCCATTCTGTAGGTCATCCTGTAGAACATAGTTCAGAGACCTGATGTGGCTCCTGTAGAAAGGCCAACAGGGAGGACCCCCTGGCCACCACAAGAGCCAACTGCCACGTGCCGCACCATATCCATACATATGCTAGTTTGGTAGACCTGCGGGCACCAAACAGAGTAGAAACCACTGATGGAGAGCAGCCCTTACGTGCTAGCTGTCTCCATTCAAGAGCCATGCCGTAAGCAAGAAGGGAGCCAGGTCCTCTGGGACAAAATCGGTCCCTGCTGCAATAGACCCCGAGATGGAGAAAACCGAACAGGAGGCACTTGCAGGAGCTGCATCAGGTCTCTGAACCACGCTCTCCTTGGCCAATCCAGCACCACCAGAACAATCCTGCCCAGGTGTTGTTCTAAATTCCGAATCGCATGCCCCACCAGGGGTCACAGAGAAAACATGTTCAGAAGTCGCTGACTTGGCCAAGTCTGGGTCAGGGCACTGATGCCCTCGGACCCCGTCTCCATGTAGCAATTAAAGAAGTGGCAAACTTTGGCACCGGAATCGGTCATCATCTGGTCCATTTTGGAACGGCCCCAGCAGCGCAGAAGCAACCAAAATGCATGGGACATACTGCCAGTTGCAGAATAGCCGCCACCATGGTGAACTGGCGCCTCAGCAAGGAATCCACCTTACAGTCCAGAAAATCCTTTAAGGCCAACCAAAGCCTTCCACAGGAGTGGCAGCCCCTCTAGTAACCAGCATATCCACCTTGGTAATGCCGAACCACTTTGAGCACTTCTCCTCAGGAGAGCATAGATCTTCTTACCCACCCTTAACCTTTTAGGTATGAGTCAGGAGAGTCCCACTCAGACTAGATCATATCCTTGATTACATCCAGGAACAGGAAGACAGTAATGGATTTTCGCACCACTTGAAAGAGCGGGTGTACCTTTGGCTCCTGCTCCATGCCAGAAGCATCAGTCAAGTTCAAGGCAGATGAACCCTGGCAATCAATGCCACTGAATCCTCATTCCAGAATAGGTGGATCACACCGGCCTCTGCATAATCTTCTGAAGGAGAGAGCACTTCTCATCTACATCAGAGCCCAGTGCCGAGCGGTGACAATCCGAAATCATAGTCAACATCTCGGATAGCTCCCAGCTGTTCCCCATCTCGAGGGAGCACCCCTCGCAGAGGACATTTGGCCTAAAGCGTAGTTACTCACCTGTAACAGGTGTTCTCTAGGGACAGCAGGCATCTTGGTACTCTTGGATAAAGAGTACCCTCCCAATTTTATCCGCATTCATTCTCCCTATCGTCAACCTATCCCTCCACCAGGGATACCTCCCTCCTTCACTAAAACACGCTCAAATTCGACCAATACTCAAAAACAACACACTGGACAAAACATCACCTAACTCCTACAGACCTATTTCAAGTATACCATTCATGGCAAAAGTTATAGAAAAAGTCATTCAAATTCAAACACAGGAATTTATTGATAACTCTTCCCCACTTGACGAACAACAATATGGCTTTCGCCCCCACCACGGAGTGGAAATGTTCCTAACCGTACTACTTGATACCATAATAAGAGGGATCGATAATCCCAAACAAGCATTCATCTTACTTTGGGAGCAATACAGTATAGGAGGTGAAGTACTTTTGTCCACTAAAGAAGAGCGGGACCTAGGCATGGTTGTGTCTGATGAACTTAAAGTAGCTAAACAGGTAGAAAAGACGGCGGCAAAAGCTAGAAGGATGCTTGGGTGCTTACGGAGAGGAATGGCTAGCAGAAAAAAAGGAGGTGATAATGCCTCTGTATAAGTCTTTGGTGCGACCTCATTTGGAGTATGGTGTGCAATTCTGGAGACCGCACCTTCAAAAGGATGTGAACAGGATGGAGTCGGTGCAGAGGGTTGCTACTAAAATGATTAATGGGCTTCATTATAAAGCATATGAGGACAGACTTAAGGATCTTAATATGTACACCTTAGAGGAAAAGGCGGGATAGAGGTGATATGATTGAGATGTTTAAATACATCCGTGGCATAAATGTTCAGGGAGAGAGCCTCTTTCAATTGAAAGCAAGTTCTGCTACGAGGGGACATGGGATGAGGGTGAAGGGAGATAGATTCAGGAGTGATATGCGGAAATATTTCTTTACAGAATGAGTAGTGGATCCATGGAATAGTCTCCCAGTGGAGGTGGTAGAGATGAGGACAGTAACTGAATTCAAAAAAGCATGGGACCAACACAGAGGATCTCTAAAAGGTAAAAAGTGGACTGTTGTAGTTGTTGTTATGGAAGGACAGACTAGATAGGCCATGTGGTCTTTTTCTGTCATCATGTTTCTATGTTTTCATTGACATCTCCGCCGCGTTTGATAGTGTCCACCACACTATAATGCTCAATACACTTAGACAGTTAGGAATAAAGTCTACAGTTCACAAATGGTTTACCTCATATTTAAATAACAGAACCCAAAATGTTAGAATAGGCAACCAAATATCTAACACATACAAACAGGAGATCGGTCTACCACAAGGTTCAGCATTATCAGCCCTCCTTTTCAACATTTACATAAAGCCAGTCTAACATTTTCAAGAAATTCAAGGTCCACTATCATCTATATGCAGATGACAATGTTGTACATTCCTTTCACGATTCCAACCTTACCAATGCAACTTCTATCAGATTGCTTTAACGAAATAACATCATGTCTAAAAATTCAAAATCTCCACATCAACCATTCAAAAACAGAAGTACTAATTGTAACAAGAAATCAATCCTATAAACCCCCAACTCATATTACACTACAAAACCAGGAGATCAAAATAAAAAATGAAGTGCGCTACCTAGGTGTCATACTCGACTCTCATCTTAGCATGAACACACACATCAGAAATACTACAAAGAAAATCTATTTTAAGCTTAAAATTCTTAAGCAACTACGCCCACTGGTATACACACAAGATTTCATCAGTATAATACAGGCCATCATAACTCCTCATTTTGATTTTGCTAACCTCACCCTACTAGGTACAACAAGACAAAATATTAAACAAATTCAACTAGCACAAAACGCAGCTGCCAGAACCATAATGAAAGCACACCCATTCCAACATATAACACCCATACTTGCATATCTACACTGGTTACCAATTCATAGTAGAATAATCAACAAAACTATAATAACTACCTTTAAAGCACTAAATGATATGGCCCCATCTACACTCAACAAAATTATCAAAAAAGAACCTCCTAAACCCACCCACAGAAAAGGCCACTCAAACAAGCTAACAACCCCAAACGACTTTACAAAAGCCAAAAAGTTAACCAATAATAGAGCCTTCTCGCACGCAGCCCCCACACTCGAACTCCCTCCCAGATGAACTAAGATCATTAAATGACATTAAAGAGATCTGAAAAAAACTGAACACACACCTATTCACCACACACTATGGCCCTATAGACAATTCTTCCCACCTATTAGATAATGGCTAATAATGTAACCCTGTTCACACAACCAACAGGTTTATACCAGGACATTACAATTATGAAAATATAACCCCCTCTTAATCCCTAACACCTTTGAAACCTCAAATGTACATAGTTATTATTGTATATTGTATATAGTTATCATATTGTTGTTATTGTTATCGTTACTATCATACTGTTATCATGTCATCACTTATATTGTTCTTTGTAATTCGATGTTCCATGTAAAACAGACCCGATCTGTGCAGTTCTTGTTCTCTGTAAACCGCGGTATATAAATGATTGTTTAAATAAAATAAATAAATCAGTCCTCTCATATCGGTGACGTCGGCGGTGACGGAGCCCTCGTGCGGAGCAAATCCCCAGCTTTCACAGAAAGCCTTTGGGAGTTGCCATCACGCATGCGTGGTCCCCTTTCCGCCCAAGGGTGCCATCTTGCTCAGTCAAATGACATAGCTAAAAAGACAGCAAAAAGAACAAAATAATAATAGGACTGCAACTCCAAGGGGAGGAGGGAGGGCCATGAGGACGGATTCCTGCTGTCCTCGAAAAACACCTGTTACATGTGAGTAACTATGCTTTCTCCAGGAACAAGTAGGAAGTCAGTCCTCACATATGGGACTCCCCAGCTATAGGCTACCGGGAACCCGTAGCTAAAAAAAGGCTCCCTCTATGAGAGCCGCAAAAGAAATCCAAACTAAAGGAATAGCACTCCGGTAGCCTGAACACAGAAGGGTCGGAGGGCAGGAGTTGCCTAGACCTTGAAAAGGTTACGAAGTACAGCCTGGCTGAAGGCACTGTCCCGTCGGGACTCCCTATCCAGGCAATAGTGGGTTGTGAAAGTCTGTCTCGAAGACCAGGTGGCGGCCCGGCAGATGTCTGCCAAAGGAACACAGCGCAAATGAGCCACTGATGCCGCCATGGCCCTGACCCGACCCTCCATCGGAAGCTTGGCTACCCTGTATGCCCAGGCAATGCAGTCTGCCACCCAGGTGTACAGCATACGCTTAGATACCGCCACCCCCAGCTTACTGGGGTCATAAGATAAGAAAAGCTGAGAAGCCTTTCGATGCGGTTGAGTACGCTGGATATAGAAGGCCAAATGCCCTCTTACTGTCCAGGTTATGCCCGACTGGCATGTGGCCTGGGAAAAAAGATAGGCAGAAACACCTCCAGGTTGAGGTGGAACAAGGAGACCACTTTCGGAAGGAACTTGGGGTGCGTGCGAAGCACCACCCGGTTCCTATAGAAGCTGGTATAGGGTCTTTCTGACACTAGGGCCTGGAGCTCACTCACCCGCCGAGTGGATGCGAGTGCCACCAGGAAAACCTTCTTCCAAGAAAGATAGCATAGATGGCAGGTAGCCATTGGTTCAAAGGGCAGCCTAGTAAACTGCCCTAACACCACATTCAGATCCCATTTGGTTGCCGGGGGGCGTACCGGGGATTTCAAGAGAAGTAAGCCTCTCAGGAACCGAGAGACCAAGGGGTGGGCGGAGAGAGGCTTCTCATCCACTGAAAAGTGTTGCGCCGCAAGGGCACGGAGGTGCACCCTGACAGAGCTGGACTTGAGGCCCAAATCAGAGAGGTGAAGAAGGTATTGCAGAACCACCACTACCGGGCAAGAGAAAGGATCTATCTCCCGCTCCTTGCGCCATGACGCAAACCTGCGCCACTTCAAGGCGTACACCCGTCTAGTCGATAGCCTCCGCGAGGCCAGCAAGACCTCTTCAATATTCTTAGGAAGGAGGAGTGGAGCGAGAATTACCCTTTCGCAGCCACGTCATCAAGTTGAGGGAGCTGAGATTGGGATGCAGAAGACAGCCCCCATCCTGAGACAGGAGACGTGGGGAGGACCCCAAGGGGATTGGGGCCTCCACCGCTAGCTGCAGAAACAGCGGGAACCAGGGTTGCCTGGGCCACCGTGGGGCAATAAGGATGATTGAGGCTCTGTCCTGGAGAATCTTGAACAGTGTCTTGGCTACCAGAGGTGCCGGGGGAAACCCATACAGGTGGTCCCTAGACCATATCATCAGAAATGCATCAGTGGCCACCCTGTGCGGGTGGGGTCGCCTGGAGCAGAAAAGGGGAAACTGGCGATTGTCCGGACTTGCACTGGCCACCCCCAGGCCTGAAAGAGCCAATTGGCTACCCTGTGATCCAGCTCCTAGCCTGGCAGGTAGACTGCTCAAAGACGAATGCCATGCTGGGCTGCAAAGGAGCATAGGTCCAGGGTTTCCTGACATAGGGGACGGGACCCTGTACCACCCTGTTTGTTCACAAAGAACATGGCCAAGACAGATTCGTGGGGCAGGAGCTGTCTGAAAACTTCTAGTGCTAGGCAGATGGCACGTAGTTCCAAGAAATTGATTTGCTGGGTCCTCTCGCTCGGGGACCACACTCCCCGAGTACGGAAAACCTGACAATGGGCCTCCCAGCCCAGCACCCTCATGTGCAGAGAAGCCTGGAAAGGCATCCCCGCCTACAAGTGATGTGGTTGGAGCCACCAGGTCAGGGACTGTATCAGACGTATGGATACTTTGACCCTGTCCCGAAGGTGCCCTGAGGCCTGAGACCACTTGTCTCTGAGACACCATTGAGTGGTCCACATGTGGAGGCGGGCATCCAGAGTCACATGGACTGTGGAAGCCATGTGCCCGAGGAGGTGCAGGAAATGTCCTGCTGACACTGCAGACTTGCGACTCACTTGCCTTGCTAGAGCCATGAGTCTGCCTGCTCTGTCTGCAGGCAGACAGGCCTTCGCCTGAAATATATTGAGGGTGGCCCCAATGAACTCTAGCTGCTAAATCAGAGTGAGGCTGGACTTGGGGTAACTGATCACGAACACCAGGTGTTGCACCACCTGGATGGTGCGAGTTGTGGCCTGGTGGGCCTCGGTGGCTGAGGTGCCTCTGATGAGCCAGTCATTGATGTAGGGGAATACAGAGACCCCTTGGAGCCTGAGAAAGGCGGCAACCACAGCTATGCACTTTGTGAACATCCTGGGGGCCGAGACAAGGCCAAAGGCGAGTACCCTGTACTGGTAGTGGTTGCCCCCCACCACAAAGCGCAGATACTGCCTGTGTCTTGGGTGTATTAGGATGTGTGTATACGCATCTTTTAGGTCTAAGGAGCATAGCCAGTCTCCCTGGCGGAGGTAAGGCAGCAATACTCCAAGGGAGAGCATCCTGAACTTCTCCCTCACCAGGAATTTGTTGAGGTTGCGTAGGTCAAGGATGGGCCCGAGGCCTTCTGTCCTTTTTGGTACCAGAAAGTACCTGGAGTAGAAGCCCCTTGCCTGCAAGTGGTGGGGCACCGATTCTAGCGCCTGATCCTCAAGAAAACCTGCTAACTCCTTCAGAAGGAGTTCCCAGTGAAGTGGAGGACTGATGGGCTCTCCTGGAAAATAGTGAGGAGGGATCTGGGCTAGGTGAAGAAGATAGCCCTCCTGCACTATCTGCAAGACCCAGGTATTGGTGGTAATGGCTGTCTACCTGTAGGCATACAGAGCAAGCCTCCTGTGATCTGCCTGTCTCCTGTGTGAAGAGTGGCCATGCTGTAGGAGACAAAAGCCACTGCTAGACTGGGCCGGAGCCGGTGCCTGGGGTTTGGGGGCTTTCTGCTTACGCGGGACATGCCCCTGTCCCTGGCCTGCTGCCCCTGTTGGGAAGTCGGGGAGGCCTGAAAATGGGGGTACCTTCGGTAAGCAGCACCCTTCCTCCGGTAAAAGGGCTTTTTACCTGAGCTCTTCTTGCGAGAAGGGGCAGAGGTCTTTTTGGAGAGCCGTGTCCAAGGGCTTTTTACCCGAGCCCTTCTTGCGAAAAGGGGCAGAGGTCTTTTTGGAGAACCGTGTCATCATGTACTCGGTCTCCAACTCTATGGCCTTGTTGGTCATGGGTTTGCCAAAGAGATTCTCCCCTTGGCATGGAACATCAACCAACTTGTCCTGAACCCACTGTTTGAGATCCGACGACTGCAGCCAAACTTGGCGGCGTGTAATGATGCCAGCCGCGGCTACCCAGGCTGCTGACTCGAACCTGTCATAGGCCGCCCGAGACATAAACTGCAAGCACTCAGATGGCTTTGGACAGGCCCCTGAAGTGCTGCAAAGGTTCCTCGGAGAGACCAGCCAAGGTACATGCCCATGTACAGTTGGTATGCCTGGATCCGACAAGTCAGCATTGAACTCTGGGAAGCACTTTCTGCTGAGGGCATCCAGGTTGCGGGCCTCCCTGCCGGGAGGCACCGAGGAGTGCGTCTTCTGGCTCTTCAGCCTGCGTATAGCCGATACCACAACCATGGAGTTGTGCGGCAGCTGCGACTTTTGAAATCCAGGGCTCCTGCGGATTCGATACATTGAGTTGAGCCATTTGCTGATCACGGGCACAGATGCCGGTGTCTCCCACATGTGGAGCATCAGTCGTTCCAGGATCAGAGGTATGGGTACAGTAAGGGCCTCCTGAGGGGAGGCTTCATACTAGAGGATCTTGAGCTCATCGGCTCGTGGATCCTCCTCGGACTCCGTGGGAAACGCCAAAGCCTTGCACATATCCCGCATGAAGTCGAAGAACCTCATGTCCTTAGGAGGGGGACATTCCCCGAGGCTCGGATACCGGGGAATCAGAAGGTACATCCCTGTGCCGGTGGGTATCCGGGGACTCCTCATCCTTGGTTTCCCACGCCGATGCCTCCAAGGAGGAATCGAGGGGGGGGGGGCTCATCAGGCATCGAGGGCCCCGACGCCAGCAGGCTCAGCGGTGACGACCTCTGTGCCTAACGGGAGACAGAGGGACCTTGGCCGAGGATCGGATCGGCTCGGCCTCCGGGGTCGACTTCGACGTCGAGGGCCCGATGGTCGGGGCAGAGGAACCGGACAGGCCGGCTATCAACGCTCGCTGCTCCTCCATGAAGACAGTGACACTGCACTCCAAGGCCACCATTCTGAACTCGAGTCCGAAAGGTTCCGCAGCCGCCGGCTCAGGCCCCGACAAGGTCGGGCCCGACGCGAGTTCCCCCGGAGGGGAGTCCTCGATGAGGACAGTTGATACTTGCCTCAGCTGCGCCGATTCCCGACAAGGCATCTTTGCAAAGGGTGCTCCTTCTCCGAAGATCCCAGCTGGTGCTCCGCGACAGGCCCCGGGAGGAGCCAGGTTGCCCGGAGCCATCCAGAGATGCCGTCTTTGAGGAGTTATAAGAACATAAGATATGCCATACTGGGTCAGGCCAAGGTCCATCAAGCCCAGTATCCTGTTTCCAACAGTGGCCAATCTAGGTCATACATACCTAGCAGTTTCCCCAAAAGACACAGGTTCCCCAATTCTTGTACTGGGTCAAGCATTGATATCCTGGGTCCCTTTTTAATAACACAGGTACACTACCAAAAAACTGCCTCCAGTTTTGCAACTGATTCCTATAGATTTTGGGGTGCTGAATCCAGGAAAAATAGCCAAAATGTTCCATCACGTCACGTTTTCTTGCAAAATTAGATTTCTTACCCATATAAGGAATGTTCACATAATTTCTTTTTAGCCGACTGCAGTTTATTTTCTTGGCCCAAAATAGAGGTTGTAATGGTTAACTAACTAGAAACACTCCCTCATGATATTTTAGAGTGTTTTGTATTCATTTTATACATTAACAGGACAATTGGGAGGCGGGGGGCTAAATCCAGTACTCGCGCTGGCGCATGTTCTTTCCTGTTCGCCTCGCCTCGTTCGCTCACTCAAACACGGTGGTTGCGACATGAACGTTCCTGTCAAATTTCAGTTTCTTGCAAGTTCATTATTACCTTTTGTTTGCTCAGTCGTAATCCAGCTTTATTCCGAAGTGGTTCACTACAGTTGTAGTTTGCAGTGCTGTGTATTTGTGATGGCTCACAGAGCCAGAGGTTGCGTCAACTCTCCGGACAGTTTTTGTTTTATTTGTGGGGAATATACCGTGAAAAAGCAGCAGAGGAACATTTCTGCATTTATTAAAAAAGTATATTTCGCCTATTTCGGTTTGAAGTTAGGCGATCAAGACAAACCGTGGGCTCCTCACAAAGTGTGCAAGACATGTGAGGAAGATCTACGCTTATGGATGAAAGATAAAAAACAAGCATTTCGTTTCGGAATACCTATGATGTGGCGTGAACAAAGAGACCACAGCAGTGACTGCTATTTTTGCTCTTGCATTGTGAAGGGATACAACTTAAAAAATAAGAATGTAATAAGTTACCCCAACCTTCCCTCAGCAATTAGGCCTATACCTCATAGCAACGAAGTACCTGTGCCTGAACCACCAAAATCTTTGGATCATATTTGTGTGGACGGTTCTGATCATGATGAGACTCATCAGATGGCTTTTCCCGATGAGTCCAGTACTTCCGAGTTTGAAACTGAACCAGATCCGAAACCTGAACTTTTCTCTCAAGCTGAATTGAATGATTTAGTCCGGGATTTAGGACTCCCAAAAGATGCTGCCCAACTGCTAGGTTCTCGGCTTAAACAGAAAAATCTACTGTCACCAGGAACAACTTTTTATTGGTACCGCAACCGCGAGACACAATTTTTGAAGTATTTCAGCAAAGAGAAAGATTTGTATTTTGCAACGATATATACGGAGTGATGGAAAAGTTTAAACTCAAGTATGATCCTGCTGAATGGCGGCTGTTCATCGATTCATCAAAAGACAGCATAAAAGGTGTTCTTCTTCATAATGGCAACACATTCGCTTCAGTTCCTATTGCTCACTCTGTTATTCTCCAAGAAAAATACGAGAATTTGGCCCTGATTCTTCAGAAGATTCGTTATGATGAGCATAAGTGGATGATTTGTGGAGACTTTAAAATTCTATCCATGCTATTAGGACAGCAATCCGGTTTCACCAAATATCCCTGCTTCCTTTGCTTGTGGGATAGCCGGGCCCGCGACCTACACTGGGGGAAAAAAGACTGGCCAATTCGGGAGTATTTGAGACCCGGTGAGAAAAATGTTCTTCATGAGAGCTTGGTACCTCGTGATAAAATTCTATTACCACCTCTCCACATTAAGTTGGGTCTCATTAAGCAATTCATCAAGTCCCTTCCAAAAGATGGTGAGTGCTTTCGGTACCTTTGCTCAAAGTTCCCCCGACTTTCTGAAGCAAAGCTAAAGGAAGGAGTGTTTGTTGGCCCTGATATAAGGAAACTCATTTCAGATGGAGCATTCGCTGAAACGATGTCTGAGAAGGAAAAAGAAGCCTGGGATTCCTTCAAGGATGTTGTTCTCAAATTCTTGGGGAACAGGCGGGATGAGAACTATAAGGATATTGTTGCCAGGATGCTCAATGCCTTCAAAGAACAAGGCTGTAACATGAGTCTGAAAGTCCATTTCTTGCACTCCCATGTGAACTACTTTCCCGAAAACTTGGGGGCGTACAGTGAAGAACAAGGTGAAAGGTTTCACCAGGACATCAAGGACGCAGAGAGAAGGTACCAAGGAAGATGGAACACCACTATGATGGCTGATTTCTGCTGCGGGAAACCCCAGATGAAAAATACGCCAAGCAGCGCACCAAGAGAAGCATTCGGGGGAAGAAGAAACGTGCCCACCAGGAGATTGATTGACCCAAGAATGACTTTAAAATCTAAACTGTGTTGACAAATATCGTGTTTTTACTAAACTTTGAAATAAAAATTTGCTAGTTATTACCACAGTGTCGGATCTCATTTATTAGATTTTTATTTTCACACCATCGGGTGTTTGTCTTCATGTATTGCAATGGTGCGGTTTGCGTTTTCTATTCTTACATACACACCTGTACAACATTTTTTGCACATTTCTTTGCTTTGCTTTGTGTCTAACCTCGCTCTTATATGCTCAATGTTTGTGCACATGTATGTGGCTGTTTTAAGTGCAGACAATTTTGCTACCATCACAGTGTGTTTTGTTGACATTACTCTATTCTTATGTGCTGCCTTGTTACAATTTTCTTTATTCTTATTTGAATAACTACTAAACAATTAGTATAAAGAATTCATCCAAGAAACTTTTATCTCGATCGCACTCAATCTGAAACGTTCACCTCAAACTGCTAACCCAATGTAGCAAAAAATCTGTACGTGATGGAGCAAATTGGTTACCAGATTTGGATTCAGCGCACCAAAAAACGTAAAAATCAATCGAAACATTAGAGGCAGTTTAAAAAAAATTTTTTTTAGTGTACCTGTGTAATGGTTTATGGACCTTTCCTCCAGGAACTTGTCCAAACCTTTTTTAAACCCAGCTACACTAACAGCCTTTACTACATCCTCCGGTAACAAATTCCAGAATTTGATTACACGTTGAGTGAAAAAAATATCTTCTCTTGTCTTAAATAGTTTACCCTGTAGCTTCATTGCATGTCCCCTAGTCTTTCTAATAAGATTTCTTCTTCCTCTTGTGCTTTCTTGAGGGAGGACCCACTTTCTGAGGAACCTCGATGCTACTTGGGTTCGGAATGCTCCCCCCAAGACGTGGAGGCCTCGGATGAGGTCCGGGCTCTCAGAGGCAGGGACACGGAAAAAATCCTATCATGCTGCTGCTGGCAGCTCTTCAAGGCCTTCAAGGACACTTTCCTACATGGGCCACAGACCGAGGGGCAATGGTCGGGCCTGAGTCACTGGAGACAGCAGTCGTGCGTATCGGTGAGAGACATAAATTTAACACAACGATCGCACTTTTTTAAACCTGCTGGCAGACATTGGGGGAAAAAGGGCCCCTGCGAAGTCAAAGACCCGGGCTGCCAGTGAAAGAGAAAAAAAAGGCAGGAACGCCATTCACAAAGGACAAAACACAAAAAAGGAGATGGACTCAATACCGGCATACAGAGCCGAAAGCGGGAAGAGGTACCGGTGGCGACCGGTTGATGAAAGAGAAAAAAAAAAAATCAACTGTTTTACGGGGACACAAGAACTACGTCTGTAGGGCTCCGCAGGAAAAAATGGAGACTGAGCAAGATGGCATCCTTGGGCGGGAAGGGGACCACACATGCGTGATGGCAACTCCCAAAGGCTTTCTCTGAAAGCTGGAGATTTGTTCCGCACGAGTGCTCCGTTGGCCCCGACGTCACCCATATGTGATGACTGACTTCCTGCTTGTTCCTGGAGAATGTAATTGAACAAGTTTCCACTTTCAGCCTGCCCCATATAAGACTGCGCTCAGGGGCACCCAGAGGGTGCAGGGTCTGAATTACCATGCCAGAAGAACCAGGCTTGCTGCAAAAAGTTCCAAGGAAGAATCTGGAATCCGGAAGCTCTCCTCTCAGACATGACCCACTTCCCCCAATACCAGGGGGCACAGTTGCCACAAACCCCCTAGAGGGTGATGAGCAACTCATGGTACAGTCACTGGAGACTCCGGCCAGCTAAATATCCTTAGCCATAGCACAACCTATCACCTCCCACCTTGAGGCAGGCAAGCAGGTCCTCCAGGGGTGACTAAGAAACTGCTATATAGAAAAAGCAGAGTGCAGAATCTGAGGTCAAAGAACCTTTCCTGGAAGATGACAGAATTAGGGTAAGTATCACAACAGCACGTGCTAAGGCTGCATCGTCCCACCATGCGTTAACTGTGCTTTTATGTTATGCGCGTTCTAGGTGCTAAGGAAGGAGTGCATGTTGGAGCCACTTGGGCAGAACACGCATTAGGACCATGTGATCACCAGGTGCACAAAATGGTAGGAAATCCCACACTGTGCCAACAGTCACCAGCAATCTACCCAGAATTACATCCCAAAAAGATGGAATTGGGAGCGCTCAACAAGGACAATGACGAGGTCAAGCCTTGGTATTCACCTCCTGAGAGCCCCAGGCAGAGAATCCATACTAGGCTCAGCTCTACTTAGCTGAAACTGTTTGACTGGCTGGCTTTTCAACACTGCATTTAAAGTGGCTAGCAGGCAGATCTCTCTGAGCCTTCTGCGATCATCGGAGAGAGCAGGGGGGACAGAGGAGGGGGCACTGAGTTTGTGTGAGGCTGCTGCACTCTTCCAGATCCTTCCAATTTGTGTCTGCTCAACAGACCCTTATGATAAGAGCATGGAGCTGAATGAGTTTTCCCTCCTCCTATGGCTACCGAAAGACCACAGTGCAGTGGAGCCTTTCATGTTGCGCTCAAGTGAGAGAATCACCTTTCTGTACTCAAGATGGTCATTCATGAGCATTTAATCAATTTCTCTTGCTCTGTATCCTCAGATTTTCTACAGAGAGGAGAAAATCCATGCACCATCTGCTGGAGACAAAGAAATAAAAAAAAAAAAAAAAAAAAAACCACCTCATCCAGACCACCCCCCTTAACAGAGTAAGGAGGTCAGCTGCCACCAATACTCTTATACTCCCGAAGGCGATCACCAAATGCTCTCAGTCCACAAGAAACAGAGTCTTCACTTTCTATGCACCCTCCTGTTGGAATGCCCTACCACCGGCCATACGGGCCACCAATGACCTCGCCCAGTTTAGAAAGGCACTGAAACACCATCTGTTCCTCCAGTATTATACTGGACTGGATGACGTCTCACAGCCAGTCACACCCAGGACCCAGATCAGCCCTTGCCTTTGAGAGCCCCCCCCCCCTCAAATATACCACCTTGTCTATAGAAGACACTAACAGTAGATAGTAATGACCTGCCCACACACCCTGCGACAGCAGATAAGTTGTACATAGTTACGCTGTTAACCCTGTAGAAAAGGTTGAGCCACCCTATAACCGGCGATAGCCAAAGTGTACATAGTTACCCTATTAGTCCTGTATATAGAACCCCATTCATTGTAAGTCCCCTGCAGAATGCCTGCACTGGACAAATGTGTTACATGTAAACCGCACTGATTTCAAATAGCGCAGAATAAAAGAAACATTAAATAAATAAATAAAATAAATGCTGAAGGGACTTCTGGTGGCTGAGGTGAATAGCATAGGAGTGATGTCATAGAAACCTGGGCTTTTCATTAGGTCTTTGCCTCTACCAATCTGCTGGTACGGAGCACAGCCCACTTGTCTGGACTGGTCTAGTAGGACGATATGGAATAACAGCTTTCATAGATAAGGTATTCCTGAAGTAAACATATACACAAATCCAATTTTATTTATGGAGAAAGTTTACCAATGTTGGATACGAAAGCTCAGGGATTGTTTTATTTTTTCTAGTCTCTAAAATATTTCCATGTTTTCCCCTAATTTTGGGATGCGAGAATGGGTTAACTAGTTTCACTGCTAATTTTTATGTAGTTAGGCCTATCCTGAAAATGTTGCTGCTGTATATGGAATGGTGAAAAAAACGTTTAACACAGATACATAAAACAAAACAAAAAAAACCCCACAACACAAACCTGAAAAGAAATAAAACAAGTTGAAAAGCATGCATAGCAGTGTGACACTACTACTAATCATTTGTCTAGCCCTACAACGCATAAGTAGCACTATGAGTCTCTGCTCTAGAGAGCTTACAATCTGATGAAGACTGACAACACAACTAGGAACTAAGATAAGTCTAGGGGAATAAAAGATACACATAGGTGGTGAGCAGGAGAACAAGAGGATCAGAATTCAAAAGCAGCCTTGAAGAGAGGGTTTTTAGTCTGGATTTGACTAGCACAAGAGATGAAGCCCAACGTACTGACTCAGTTTGTTTATTCCAGGCATATGGAGAGCAAACTGGAATAAACGAGGCTCATTTTCCTCATTTCCAGAATCAATCATGCATCTCATAGGAAGTGTTGGGGGTGATTCACCCACTGACCCTCAGGCTTTATTCACTCTCTCTCATACCTCCCTTTCATCTAAGTCTCTCTTTCCTGCACCTTGTCTTGTGCCTGGCTGCAGCTCCTCACAAATGCGCAGTTTGAACTTCCTCTACAGCTGCTCTCTGCATGGTGCAGCCCCATGGTGGCCAAAGTTTGGGTGGATCTGCTAGTTTGAGGTCTTCAGTGAGATAAGCCAAACTTTCTCCACCACAGGGCTGCACTATTTAGAAGAGCAGATTGCTTGGGGGGGGGGGGGGGGTAGTTTGAACCACAGCATTTCAGTAGTCTTACATATGCATTTGTTTGCATGTGCTTATGCATGCACAAAACGAAACGTATACGGACAGAACTTCCCTCTTGCTGAACCCTCGACAATAGACGCTTATGCCTAAGCGAAATGCACCCAAAAGTAAAATTTGATACAAAATGTAAAATCTATGCAATATGAAATATACCTATCAACTAATTATAACCAAAAACACCCCCAGTTTCACATTTAACATTACCTTAACTGATTGGAAAAATCATCTTCAACATTATCATCATCCCAATTATCTTCCCAAACATGTGCATCTTCATCCTCATCCAAACCAGCCCAATCTGAAAAACAGAAATGCAGTCATGATATTTGCCAGATTATGCTCATTAAAAAACAAAACAAAACAAGCCCTAAGCATTTTCTACACTTTTTAACAAAGCTGTCGATGTAGATTCCAACACTGAATAAATTTATATATTAGAAATCTGAACTAGATTTACGAATACCTCAATTTAACACTTTGTGGCCTATTTACTAAAAGTGCCACTCCAACATACTGTGATGGCAGATAAAGCCCAGTATGGTCCATCTAGTCTGCCCAGTAAGGCGGCTAGTGGTTGTACCCACCACTCTGTGCAGGTAACCCCCTCTATTTGTTGAAATATAAAAAGATAGATATTTAAGCTTGTTTTGATTCCACCCTCTTGCTAAATAAGGATCCTGTGTCCATCCCATGCCATTTTGAATTCCATCACTGTTTTGGCCCCTATAGAGTCTATTGGAGGAGGAGGGGGGGGCATTCCAGGCATCCACCACACTTTCAGTGAACAAAAAAATATTTCCTGACATTGCATTTAAGTTTGCCTCCTTGCAGCTTCGTTTTATGCCCTCTAGTTTATAGCTTCCCCTTCTTCATTAATACAAACTTTAATACTTAAAGGGTATCATATCTCCCCGGTCCCTCTTCTCCTCTAGGGTATACATATTTAGATCTTCAAATATCTTCTCATACGTTTTCTGGAACAAGCTCCAAATCATTTTGGCTGCCTTCCTCTGAACCGTTTCAAGTTTTTCTATATCCTTTGTGAGAGATGGTTTGCAAAACTGAACACAATGCTCCAAGTGAGGCCTCTTCCTTTCAGCTGGTTATTCTTCTATAAGCAACCTAGAAGCCTTCTGACTTTGGCCACTGCCTCATCACTCCTTCCTTTCTTCCTATCCTACCCTTCCCGATTAGGACTACAGCCTTATATAATGTAATTATATCCCAGTCATATTCTCCATGAACCACATTTGTGTGATAGTTACTAAATCCAAGTCAGCCTCTATTATCTAGAACTTTATTTCTCATATTGTGAGCATTAGTGTACAATTTTCTATGTATTGTCCCTTTTCCCTCCCATTTCTACAGAGATTTAATGTTTTACTTATCTAGGGGCTACAGTCACCCTTCCCTGACTATCTTTATTTAAAGCCCTTCTCTCGAGGTAACAGGAGCCCTAATAACAGGTGCAGGAGATCCACATACCATGGCCTGCACAACCAATCTTGCACAAAAAGTGGTTCACCAAGGGCCACGGAGGGAAGACATACAGAAGCCCCAACTGAGACTATATTTGAAGCAGTATATCTAAGCCCACTGAATACAAATTCTTCTTGTGGCTGAAAAAGTTTCCCACTTTAGCATTCTCCCAAGTGGCCACAGAGTTGAATCCTGGGAAATACCACCTTCAAAGTATGAGGTGTACTGCATGAGGACTATGTTCCCACTTACTGAGAACCACCATGTTTTGGTTTCAAGTTTCTTGCATGTTGTTGACTACTGCTATGTGGGCTGCTGACAGAGGAATTAGATGTTCTTCTGATTCATTAGGAACTGGGCAACATTCTGTGGAAGGGAGGAGCTTTTCCAAAGGGATGAGCTCCATCTTAACCGGGATGATACCAGGCTGCTGGCATTAACCTTTAAAAAGGAGATTTAGACAGTTTTTTATATACCACCTTATCCTTCAATCAAAGTGGTCACAACACAACTGGGGGATACATTTAACACGAGGGGATATGAGACACATACACTAATACTTAACCCTCCATTGCCCATGTTCCCTGTTAAGTGGCTTGCCCAAGACCACAAAGAGCACCTGTGGGACTAGAAACCCCAGTCTTTCCGGCCCAAGGTTGCTGTCCTCTAGTGGGATTTGAACCCCTGACCTTCCGGCCCGAGGTACCTTGATAGAGCCGCTTTTAAACTAGATAGTAGGGGAAAGCACATGGTTTGAAAGGATGTATCCTTGAAGGATACTAGCAAAAGAGGGAAGTTAGGGCATCCCGAGAGAGAGGTTTCAATAAAGATATGTAACCCAAATGCCCTTAAATACAGGCCTGAAAGTTTCCAAAATTACCCCTATCAACTGAAAACCAGATTAATATGAAAAAAATACAACCTCTAAAATGCCTGTATACAAATGCTAGAAGTTTAAAAAATAAGATGGAGAGCTAGAATACAGTATATAGCACTAAATGAAAGGTTAGATATGATTGGCATCTCAGAGAACTTGTGGAAAGATGACAATCAATGGGACACTGATACCTGGGTACAAACTATATTGCAATGGTAGAGCACAATGCCTCCACCAATTCGACAAACCCTATGTTAGAAAGAGCATTGAGTCACACAGGATTAAAGTTTTGCATGAAACTAAATATGCTGTAGAATCTCCATGGATAGAAATCCCATGTAAAAAGGGGAAGATGATGGGAGTGGGGGTGTACTACCAACCACCTGGCAAGAATGAACAGATGAATGGTGAAATGCTAAGTGAAATCAGGGATGCTAACAAAATTTACACAGTAATAATGGGTGATTTCAATTACCCCAGCATCAACTGGGTCGATGTCACTGCAGCACATACTAGGGAGATAAAGTTTTTGGATGAAATAAAGGACTGCTTCTTGGAGCAGCTGGTTCATGAACCGACAAGAGGGAAAGCTATTCTGGACCTAGTCCTTAGTGGAACACAGGATCTGGTGCAAGGGAAAAGAGTGTTGTGGCCACTTGGCAATAGTGATCATGAGAACATAAGATATATCATACTGGGTCAGACCAACATCCATCAAGCCCAGTATCCCGTTTATAAACAATGGCCAATCTAAGTCACAAGTACCTAGCAATTTCCCCAAAAGACACAGGGTTCCACAATGATTAAATATGTAGCATGATCACATTTGATTTAATACATGGAAGGACAGCAAGAAACTCCACAGTACTACCTTTTAAACAATGATAAAAGAGGGAAATAGTTAAAAAAAAACTACGAAAAGCAACTGCAAAAGTTAAAGATTTACATCAAGCATGGGTGTTGTTTAATACTACTATCTTGGAAGCCCAGACCAGATGTATTCCACACTAAGAAAAGTGGATGGAAGGCCAAAAAACTGCCAGCATGTTTTAAAGGCGAGGTCAGAGAGGCTGTTGTCAGGAAATGGAAAAAAGAGCCAAAATGACAAAAACTGGAAAAAAATTAGCACTGGCAAGTTAGATACAAGGCATTGATAAGGCAAGCAAAGAGAATTTGAAAAGCTTGCCATGGAAGCAAAAACGCATAATAAAATATTTTTCAAACCCATTCGTAGCAAAAAAAAAACAAAAAACACCACTTTATGAATGTGTTAGTTGGAGCACTGGATTATAGAGTCGTAAAAGGGGCACTAAGGGAGGAAAAGGCCATAGCGGAGAGATTGAATTATTTGTTTTGGTCTTTACTGAAGATGATGTAGGGAAATTACCCATGCCTGAAATGGTATTTAAAGGTGATACATCAGAAGAATTGAAAGAAAGTTGTAATACATCTTCCTGGTTTATCAAAATATTTGATAAACTGAAGAGCAGTAAATCACCTGGACCAGATGGTATACATCAGAGGGCATTGAAAGAACTGAAAAATGAGAATGCAGACCTACTATTAGTAATCTGTGAACTATCATTAAAATCATCTTTAGTATCTGAAGAATAGCATTACATTGGCCATTCTACAATTTTTAAAAAGGGTTCCAGGAGAAGATCCGGGAAACTACAGACTGGTGAGCCAGACATCAGTACCGAGCAAAATGGTAGAAACCATTATAAAGAATAAAATTACTAAACATGTAGGAAGTCATGGTTTAATGGGAGAAAGCAAACATGGATTTAGCCAAGGAAAGTCTTGTCTTACTAATCTGTAATATTTTTTGAAGGTATGAATAAACAGGTAGATTCAGGCGAGTTGGTTGATATAGTGTATATGGATTTTCAGAAATCCGTTGACAAGGTCCTTCATGAGAGACTCTTGGCCAAATTAAAAAGTCATGGGATTGGAGGCAGTGTATTATTATTTTTTTTTATTTTCTATTTATGCAAGTTTACAATTTAAACATCAATCAATAATGTTTACAAAAAAGATGAATTCTTGTGAACTAATACAAAAAGGAAAAGCCCTTCTCTAGAAACACATAACAAGAAGCATCATTAGTCCCCATGAATGGGGGGTGGTTACCTAATTAACTGAAGGCAGGAAACAACCTACAGTGTACAGGAAATCATTTCAAAAATTAAAGATGGTGACAAGAGATTAGGATCATATTAACAATAGATGGCAAGCCTTTTAAGAAGGCAAAGATGTTATTGTATGCGTACTGATAAACGACGAACGGTCTCCAGGTTGAAAAAAAACATACTTCTGAGATTCAAAAATATTATACATTTACATGGAAATCTTAACGTGAAGGAAGCCCCCAATTGAGCTACACCGGGTTTTAATAAGAGAAAAGCTTTTCGACGTTTCTGGGTTTCCTTTGAGACATCTGGAAAAACAGATATCTTCTTCCCCATAAACAAATTGGCTCTTTTTTTATAAACACACCACCTCTCAGTAACCCGTCAAAATAGAAATCAACTTAAATTCAATTTTTCAGAATTTCAATACTATTTCTAATAACAACAGGTTTTTCTTGGACCTCAGGACTTATACACCCTCCATTTGGCGAGTTAAATCACCATAGGGAAATGGTGGACACTTACATCATAGGTCCCAAACCTTCACACCATACAAAAGTTTCACCAGCCAAAAGCTCTCCAATATAATAATTTATTTAAACTTTCCCTAACCCCAACTATATGCAAGGATTCACTTAACCATTCACAACCACTCACAACCACATAACCAAATCCACTAACATTCATACAACGACAGCCTCATCACACCTCTCCCAACAACAAGAGTGTCCAATTTATTTCAAAACTACTCCAAAGCAGAGAACATAGAAAAAATCTCCAAAAATCTTATTAAAGTGCAAAATATCGATGGAATATCGAATATCAAAAATCGAATTTCACTATCCGCAGGAACGCTGCAAAAAAAGAGTCAAACCAAGATTTTTAAAGCAATAAACAGCAATCCTCATTATGCAGGAAGCAATCCATTACTTATCTGCTAGGGAGCGATACGCAGACTTCTCTCCATGGCACTGAAATACAGCAGACTGCCCCAAAGACCACTCGCCATTAATCACTGTTCGTTCGACGAAAGCTTCCGTTTCGCCACACGGCTTCGTCAGGAACCAGAATTAAACAAGATTCACCATAGACTAAAAGTCTTCTTATTTAGACGCAAACAGCGTCTCCTCCGGCAATAGCTCACTGGCGTCTGATGTCAGCAGTCTAAGGGAACACGCGCCAAACGGCTCACTTTTATCTACAGCCTCTCAACTTTCAACAACTTTATAAAACACAAAACATACACTTTTACTAACAATGATAAATATAGCCAAGGGAAGGGTAAATAGGAACTGCAGTAGCCAAAAAAGATGTCACACTACGTTTTTATAAAAAGTATCCACTTTAAAAAAATAAAGCCCAATCGATCTTATCATTCAGCCCATCTGGGTCCAATGTATGCAAGGAGTAGATCCACTTCTGTTCTTTCTGAAGCAATTGAAGTCCTCTATTGCCCTGACGAATATTAGGGGGCACAACCTCCAAAACGGTACAGCGTACATCTTCAAATGTATGGGAGAACGTGGTCCAATGTAACACCAAGGGGGTTTCTAGATGAGCTTTAGTCAAGCTGTATTTATGCTCAGACAGTCTAGTACGAAGAGGACGGGTTGTTTTCCCCACATATGTTTTCAAACATGGGCACCACAGGGCATATACAACAAATGAAGTGTTGCAAGTAGTATCTTGACAGAGGCGTCGGGACATCAAAGCTGGTGCAAGATGAACCGCAGTAGCCATGTATTTACAGAAGGAGCACCGACCACAACTCCTATGAGAAAATTCTTGCAGTACAGAAGGAGATCGAGGAACTGCTGAGCAGAGTCGATCTCGCAAATTCTTGCCTCGCTGATAGGCCACTCTAAGGGAACTTCCAGCTAACACAGGATGAGACAGAAACAGTTTCCAACGTTTATGCAAGGCTGAAACGATACGTTTTGATAATCCCGAAAAGGGAAAAACACAAGTCACAATAGATGATGTTTCTGAGATGGTACTAGTCGCAATAGATGATACCTCTGGAACGGCGCTGGAGACAGCATCTGATGTCTTCGGACGCAAGAGCCACTCCCGATGATTAAATTTAGCTCTTTTATAAGCCTTTTTCAGCACTGATGTAGGATAACCCCTTTCGCGAAATTTAGCCAACATATTGGCAGCCTTTACTTCGAACTCCTGATGAGAGGAGCATATGCGACGACACCGCAATAATTGGGAGTAAGGAAGACTTTCTTTAAGATGAGATGGATGTGAACTTGCAAAATGCAATAAGGTATTTCTATCAGTCACTTTAGTATACACAGTAGTTGAAAATTTCTCCAAACCTCTAGTGACCTCAACATCCAGAAAATGAATGGTAGTTTTTTGAATATTAATCTCAAACTGAATAGAAGGGTTACAGTGATTCAAATAACTAAAGAAGTTTTCCAGCATAGTACGGGTAACCACTCCATATTAAAAAAATGTCATCAATATATCTGTGCCAACATAAAATAGATGAAGCAAAATTAGAAGAATATATCCATCTCTGCTCAAACGCATGCATATACAAGTTAGCCAATGAAGGGGCGAACGTGGCACCCATCGCGGTTCCCGAAATTTGAAGAAAATATTCCTGCTTGTATACAAAATAATTTCTCTTTAAGGCTAACTGAGCCAGTTGAGTCAAAAAATCGGTTGGGACGCGATGTGGACTAGGACGCGATTCCCAAACAGATGTCAAAACTTGAATAGCTTCATCTTGTGGTATAGAGGTATACAAAGCCGTCACGTCTAAAGACACTAACCAGGTGACTTGTTCCATAGCGTCAAAAGCCTCTAAAATCTGCAAAAAATGCGTTGTATCTTTAAGGTAAGAGGGGATCTTAACCACTTCAGAGCGCAGAAACTTATCTAAATAAATACCAACCCTTTCAAGCAAAGATTCATTGCTCGAAAGGATTGGTCGTCCTGGAGGATTAACCAAACTCTTGTGCACTTTCGGGAGGATATAAAAAGCAGGTATTCTAGGATATGAAGGATTCAAAAAGTTGTATTCTTTCTCAGTAAGAAATCCCAACTGCAAGGCACCAGTTGTTATCAAGGAAACATCTTTCTGTAGCTGTTCTGTCGGATCGGATAACAAGCGTCTGTAATGACATGTTTTATTTAATTGTGAAAGCACCTCAGAATCATATACACTAGTGTCCATTACGACAACCGCTCCACCTTTGTCAGCACGTTTTAGTCTATGGTGAATCTTGTTTAATTCTGGTTCCTGACGAAGCCGTGTGGCGAAACGGAAGCTTTCGTCGAACGAACAGTGATTAATGGCGAGTGGTCTTTGGGGCAGTCTGCTGTATTTCAGTGCCATGGAGAGAAGTCTGCGTATCGCTCCCTAGCAGATAAGTAATGGATTGCTTCCTGCATAATGAGGATTGCTGTTTATTGCTTTAAAAATCTTGGTTTGACTCTTTTTTTGCAGCGTTCCTGCGGATAGTGAAATTCGATTTTTGATATTCGATATTCCATCGATATTTTGCACTTTAATAAGATTTTTGGAGATTTTTTCTATGTTCTCTGCTTTGGAGTCGTTTTGAAATAAATTGGACACTCTTGTTGTTGGGAGAGGTGTGATGAGGCTGTCGTTGTATGAATGTTAGTGGATTTGGTTATGTGGTTGTGAGTGGTTGTGAATGGTTAAGTGAATCCTTGCATATAGTTGGGGTTAGGGAAAGTTTAAATAAATTATTATATTGGAGAGCTTTTGGCTGGTGAAACTTTTGTATGGTGTGAAGGTTTGGGACCTATGATGTAAGTGTCCACCATTTCCCTATGGTGATTTAACTCGCCAAATGGAGGGTGTATAAGTCCTGAGGTCCAAGAAAAACCTGTTGTTATTATTAGAAATAGTATTGAAATTCTGAAAAATTGAATTTAAGTTGATTTCTATTTTGACGGGTTACTGAGAGGTGGTGTGTTTATGAATTTGATTATAGTTATTCCTCTCAGACGGTTTATTGTTTTATCTTTTTTTATAAAACCATTTAAGGAGCCAATCCCTATCTGACGAAAGGGCAAGGGATACCAACAAAGTAGAAGTTCTAATTTCACCCTCCCCAGGAGAACAAAGCATAGCGGAGACATTAAGAAAATCAAAATCCACAGTTCCATGTGCAATCCGACCCTCTTTCTTACCCGAAGGTAAGTAGAAAATTCTCTGTACAGGAGGAATTAAGTCCACAGGAACCATTAGGGATTCTTGAAGATATTTCTTAAATAATTCCAACGGTGCTACATCCGGAACTATGGGAAAATTGAGCAACCTAAGATTTGAGGCCCTGGTAGCATTCTCCAAAGACTCCAGCTTCGTTTTCAACATTAAATTATCCTTCATTAGGGAAAAGGTTAAATCAGAAACCTGTGAGAGCTTCTGATCAGAAACAGCAACATTATTCTTAACTTCCACAATATCATTAGTTAGAGAAAGCACATCCTCCTGAAGTTTAGAAGCAGTAGAAGACAAAAGAGTCAATTGCTGAGTCACAGCCTGTGAAAGCTGGCTAATTGCTTCCCAGATATTTATCTAAAGTCACCACAGCAGGTCGAATAAGTGAGAAAGAGAACGGAGGCCCAATTGGAGAGGATCTTTCCTTCGATGATTCAACATCTTTTACCAGACCGGCTTCATTGCTCACCTCGATAGAAGTTTCACTCTTTTCTCTCCTGCCGCTCTTTTTCTGTAGTTTCTGGGTCCTCCTCTTCTGCTTCCACCCCCCTGTCTTGCGGGGGTCCTCAAGGGTCTGTTCTTGCTCCGCTCCTCTTTAATGTTTTCCTAGCACCCCTTACTCTTCTAATTCAACAGTTTGGTATCTCCGCGTACTATTACGCGGATGACATTTTTCTCTTGCTTCACACCAATTCCCTCTCCCCAGATATCACCCCCCTCAATCTCTGCCTTGCCGCTATAGCTTCCTGGTTTTCCTCCAATTTTCTACAGGTGAATCCCTCTAAGTCTCACACCATCTGGTTCACATTCGGGGGCCCCTCCCCCGCATGCGCCCCTTCTTTCTCTTCACAGCCTATCCCTCTTGTTTCCTCACTTCGCTATTTGGGTGTTATACTTGATTCTTCTCTTTCCTTCAAGGATCATATTTCTTCCATTATCCAGCGCTCCTTTTTCTCCCTCAGACAACTTCGCTCTATCCATCCTTTCCTCTCCTCCTCCGCTCTGGCTACCCTTCTCCTTTCCCTTGTGGTGTCCCGTCTCGATTACTGTAATGTCGTCCTTGTTGGTCTGCCCAAATCCCAACTGTCCCGCCTTCAACGTGTCCAAAATTCCGCTTTTAGTCTTCTCGCTCATGCCTCCCGTTTCGACCACGTCTCCCCGCTTCTTCTTCACTATCATTGGCTGCCTATTTCTTTTCGTGCTCAGTATAAAATTCTCATTCTCACACACAAGGCTGTTCGCACTGGTACCCCCCTCTATCTCGCTGACCAGATACACTTCCGCCCCCCGCCTACTTCGCGCTATCCACTCCAATCGTTTATCTCTCCCCTCACTTTCCCAGGCTCATCTTGTTTCCACCCGCTCTTCTGCCTTCTATTTTCTAGCCCCCAGCCTCTGGAACTCGCTCCCCCCCTCGCTTCGTGCTGAGGAATCTTACCAATCATTTAAGTCACAACTCAAAACCCACCTCTTCAGTCTTGCGTTTAAACCTACCGCCCCCGGCTCCCCCTTCCCCCTCTGCCACCCCCTCCCCCCCGTTCCCTGATGCTTAACCATTGTAATGTAGTCTGTTACCCTTTTGTCATTTCTTTCCTTCTCTATCCTATCAGTATTACTGGCGTTCCTTTTCTTTTTCTCAGCCATTTTTAAGTTGTTTTAACCATATTGTAAACCGCTCAGGTGCCACCAGTGTTGGGCGGTATAAAAAGTTTTAATAAACAAATATAAACAAGTTGAAGCTCCAGGTTCACAAACAGTCACCTCAAAAACCGGCAGCTGTACTCCGGAATCTCCACTCAGCACGCCCGCTTCTGGTCCTTCACCACATCCAGCATCGGGAGAGGAGAAAAGCCGCGTGCTAGAGGGGTCACCGAAGAGCCTGAAGCCACCGGAGGTGAACGGCCATCTGGGGAGAGAGACAACTCAAGGGCGGAAGACGCCGCACTTTCCTCAAGCGGTGAAACCAAGCCCGCTCTGATCTCCCCTATCTGATCCGCACCGAGCTGCACAAATCTGTCCATCGGGCCAGTGGCATTTGTTTTACAATAAAGATTGCTTTATCCTTCTGAGCCTTCCACATTTTTGTACTGGTTCTGTTCCCATCGGGCCCACAGCAGCAGCCGTCGACTCCGCGGGAGGAGCTTTAGGCTTACCCTTGTGTTTCGGCATTGAGCTCAGATCCACTCAAACGCCATCTGGAATTGACCACCAGAGGCAGTGTATTATCTTTTAACTAGTTAAAAGATAGAAAACTAAGGTGTATGTTTACTAAAGCAGCGGTAGCGGCTTCCGTGCTATATTGGAGCCACAACCCACAGAAGCCACTACCACTGCTTAGTAAACATAGGTCTAAGAGTAGGCTAAATGACCAATATTTTTAAGTGGAGAAAGGTGAATAGTGGAGTACCCTAAGGATCTGTGCTGGGTCCACTGCTTTAACATATTCATAAATGACCTGGAAATGGGAATGAGTGAGGTGATCAAATTTTCAGTTGACAAAATCCACGAGGATTGTGAAAAACTGCAAGAGAACTTTGATAAATGGAAATTGACATTCAAATGGCAGATGAAATTTAATGTGGACAAGTGCAAAGTTATGCAGCTAGGAAAGAACCCCCCAAACTATGGTTACATGATGCAAGGTTCCACATTAGGAACCACCACCAGGAAAGAAATTTAGGCGTCATCGTGGATAACATGTTGAAACTCTCCGCCCAGTGTGCAACAGCAGCCAAGAGAGCAATAGAATGCTAGGAATGGAGAATAAAATAAAGGGTATTATAATGCCTATCATTCCATGGTGTGTCCGCACCTTGAATATTGTGTGCAATTCTGGTCGCCGTATCTTAGAAAGGATATGGTGGAATTAGAAAAGGTACAGAGAAGAGCCACCATAATGGTAAAGGGGATGGAAGGATATCCACATGAAGAGAGGCTAAAAAGGTTAGGGCTCTTCAACCTGGAAAAAAAGACGGCTGAGGGGAGATAAGATAGAGGTCTATAAACTGATGAATGGAATGGGTAAACGTAGATCAGTTGTTTACGCTATCAAAAAGTAGAAAGACTAGAGGACATGCAATGAAGCTACAAATAACCCATTTAGGACTAATAAAAAAGAAAATATTTTTTCACTCAATGCGCAATGAAGTTCTGGTTAAGGGTAAGCAGGGGTAATTTGGAATCTTTAAGCTCTATCTGCTCTGTACTCAAGGGCATTTGGCTCTCTTTTGCCTTTATTGGAATCTCTCTGTTGATATGCCCTAACTTCAATCTTTTGCTAGTATCCTTCAAGGATTATTATTAAAGAGGACCTGGGATAAGCATTGTGAAACCTGTGTGCCTTTTCGGGAACCTGACAGGTACTTGTGACCTGGATTGGCCACTGTTGGAAACAGGATACTGGGCTTGAAGGACCTTGATCTGACCCAGTATGGCATTTCTTATGTGCTTATGCCCAACTATACAGTTCCAAGACCTTGTGAGTCATTCCAGCACTGCAAGTTCCATCCAGCTGTGGCTTTGTTCGAGAACACTCGGACCACTTTGCCCACCAAAAGGGACTAGACATCTCTAGAGCCAGGTGAATTGCCCTGGCTTCCAACCAGAAGATTGGTGAGGAGGCCTTCTAAAGGGACAATGATCCTGGACCATCGGCCCTAGACTCTGAGCTCCTCAGTCACCATGGAAGCCAGCCTGAAGAGCTATCACCCAATCCAATGCTTCCAAGGGCAACCACTATGCCAATGCTCTTTGATCTCCAGAGAGGGAGAACCTGATTGAACAGTTGAGAGCAGGGGTACTAGAGATGCAGCAGATATCTCTGCAGAGAGTGCATGTGCTCTGTGGCACAAGGACCAGCTCCAGGGTTGACACCATGAATGCAATGAGTTGGGAGGTAGTCCTAGGCCCAGGGAGCTGACAAAAACCACAAAATTCCCCAAGCTGATTCTACAGCATCAAGGACCTCTCTGGCATGAAAATAATTTACTAAACCACACGCCTTCCTACCACTAACTAATGTACTTTCATAATTGACTCACTCTTACAATCCAAAAAAAATTGCAATCCTGTGGATAGCTTAAAGACCAAAAAAAAACCTAAATAAAAAGAGTAACCAATAAAGAGGAGGAGAAAAGATCTCAGTGTCAAAGCTAGTATCCCTTTACAGGGCTGTTACCCACCCAAGGGGAGTTGCCTTTCAAAATATCAGCAGTCTTAAAAACTCCTCTTAATTATGCAATTTATATTCTTAAACCATAAAAACCATCTAAGCTTAACAAGGTAAGTAATTTCTTAGGAGCTTGTTTACAAAGCCACGGCTCCGATAACATAATATAAATTGCATAATTAAGAGGAGTTTTTAAGACTGCTGATATTTTGAACTCCCCTTGGATGGGTAACAGCCCTGTGTTTGTAACAAAATCGTTATCGGAGCCGCGGTCCCATTGAAATCAATGGGGCCGCGGCTCCGATAACTATCGGAAACTACTACTGCGGCTTTGTAAACAAGCTCCTTAATTTTTAATCTCATAACCGGGTTCCAATCTAAAATTCTTTATTTCATTACTAAATGAGATGTATTTTTCTTTTCATCCTCATTTCATACCAAACAGCAACATATACAGGGATTCAGCAAAGTAATATCTCAATACTCTACATCTAGTAGGTCACCACCAATTGAAACAACCTAGAATAGAAACAGGAAACAGAGGAGAAGGGAGGAGACATTGAGCTTGTGCGAGGTTGCTGCACGCGCTCTTCCAGATCCTTCCAATTTTGTGCCACTCGACAGGCTCTTATGATAAGAGCGTGGAGCAGAACCAATTTTTCCTCCTCCTATGGCTACCGAAAAGACAGCACTCTAGTTGAGCCTCCCACATTATGCTCAAGTGAGAGTCACCCTCAAGGTTCACAAGTGTTTAATCAATCTTTTCCTCTCAATCCTTCAAAGAGGAGAAAATCCATCTACCATTTGCTTGAGACAAAGAAATACTGAGATCATCTCTGGTAGCTGAGGCTAATAGAGGCATGGGCTTTTCATTGGTTCTTTGTCTCCACCAATCTGTAGTAGGAGAACACAACCCACTTGTCTCTAGTCTAGCAGGACCATATGAAAGAGAAATGTATGTAAAAATCAATAAACGTCCATACAGATGAGAATAAAAAGCATGCATTTTGATAAACCAACTGTCACACGGGCTAAAGAACTCTCCGTATACAAAATAGAACACGACCCTTCGGTATGTCTAGCACTGAAGAATTTGAGTAAGTGTTGCTGAGTCACAATTTTACGTCCACCTAACCGGAAAAGGCCTCCTTGCCTTTAATGACAGCTGTCTTAATAATAAGTTTACACTATTGCCGTTGTTCAAGTCTCGTCTCCCGGTCAGAACCCGCAGCTATTCATCTTGCATGATGGAGCGTGTGTGCGCCAGCTTTGTCTCCCCAGGGACAGACGTGTGGACTCGCGCGGACCAATGCGGAAGCCAGGCGCGGGGGGATAGCAGGAGGCATATACCCAGCACCCTGCACAAGCCTGGGGCCATGAGGCATTGCTTCACCGCCGAAATGCTGAAAATTTACCACCAAAGAGCTAGACACACGCGCCTACCCTTCCAGATAAAATAAATCAGAAAGCTCTGCTCTCCGAGACCCTTCCATACACCGATGGACGATAGCTCCCCCCAGGCCCGCACTCACCCTCCGCTGGAAATTCCTCGAACTCGTCGTCCTCCTCCAGTAGCCCCAAATCTACCGGCTGCTTCTTGTCAGTCATTTTCCAGGCAGACTATTAGACTTGCTGCTCACAGACTTGAGGCAGCAAAAAACACAAACCTCCTCTTCACTAGCGCTCTAAACTATCGCGCATGCGCCACGCACGGGCAACTGAATCCTAAGGCGCGCAGAGATAGAGTCACAAACGGCGCAGGCGCGCTGTAAACTCGGAAAAGCTAGCAGACGGAAGTGAAGTGCAGGAGGCTGGTTTTTACGTGTGAGAAGTTTACATTGCTCTTTACGCGTGAGCATTTTAAATCACCGTTCTGATGGGGATAGTGGTATCCATAACGGTTGCTGTTCCATGCATGTCATTTATTTTAGATTTATATCTATCCATCAATCAAGCAGTTCTGGAATCATACATTATAAAACTTGGGCAAACGGTTGCTATATAAATATAAAACAGTATACAAATAATATGCTATCAAAAATAAACACCACGTGCCTTCTGAAAAAAAACTGTTTTGAGATGCCTTTTAAAATCTTAAAAAGACTGACTTCCATGGATAACTAGAGACAAATTATTCTAAAGCATTGGGCCTAAGACTGGAGTTAAGATTTTGGCAATCATAGGCAAGACCAGACAAGAAATTCCAGAGAAGGATTGTGGAATTGGAGAGCCAGAAAAGGAACACAGAAAGACCATTGTGAGGCTCATTTTAAATGACATATGTGCCAGGTCCTAAACTAAGCAGCAGCAAGCTCTTTTTTGACTTGGATATTTGATGCCTTCACTATTTGGTATCCTAGGCAGTTGCTTATGCTTCAATCTGGGCAAAACACATTCATTTGAGTCCTTAGAAACTACAGAAAAGAGATGGAATCTGCAACAACCCCTGAGTTGCTGACAGGGCTGGCCCAAGGGTTTCTGCGCCCAGTACTTCCCCAGTAGGCGCTGACACAGGGATGGCAGAGGGCGGCCGGGGCCCACAGCTGTGCTAGAATGTGAGATCAGATGGACAGAAGGAAACTTGAATTTGCAGTGGTCAAACTGTTCAATAAGTGGGACTGCTAAAGACAGGATATGTGCAGTCAACACTGTGCACCAGTAGGAAATCCCCGAGAAACACAGACCAAGCAGAAACCCATGTATCAAAAAGCAGATCAGCGACAGGCAGTGGATAGACAGGTGCAGGAAGCTGAGTTGCAGATGTGTAGTGGGGCGGGGGGAGTATGGGAGTCCATTAACAGGCAGAATGAGATGCAGGCTCCACTAACAGGCCAGTATGCACATAGTTCCAAGGCAATCAGTGGGAGACAGATAAGAACAAAATAAGAACATAAGAAATGCCATACTGGGTCAGACCAAGATCCATCAAGCCCAGTATCCTGTTTCCAACAGTGGCCAATCCAGGTCACAAGTACCTGGCAGGTTCCCGAAAAGGCATACAGGTTCCACAATGCTTGTCCCGGGGTAAGCAGTGGATTTCCAGGGTCCTCTTTAATAATGGTTTATGGACCTTTCCTCCAGGAACTGGTCAAAACCTTTTTTAAACCCAGCTATACTAACAGCTTTTTTTTTTTTTTAATATGTTTATTTGAATTTTCAACTCCATCAACAATACAGCGACACAAGTTACAACAACAACCCCACACTCTAGCCCCCTCCCCCGCCCCCGCCCCTTCCCCTAACCCATCCTACCCCAACAACCCGCTGCCCCCCTACCCTTGCTGACCTCCCCTTCCATCCCCCCCCCCCGTCTCCCCATGGGTATAGGGCACCAGATTCTGAGCAGCTCCTGGCGCCTCTGCCGACTAGGTTGCTCAGCCGGGTCCATCTACAAAACATTTTAGCAAACCTTCGCCAGAGCTGCGAACTCGTCGAGGCACTTCCACTTATTGACCCGCCCCCTCCTTCCCCCGCAGCCCATAACTGGAATTTTGCCCACCTCTAACTTCACCTTCTGCCTATTCCTTGCCTCCTGCCCCTTCTCAAATCCCGCATATAGGCAGACCATATTCCACCACTGGGTCTCGCCCAATTGAGATGAGTCCTTCCAGCAAGTCAAAATCAACTTGATAGCGACAGCCATCATAAAGTCAAACAGAAAGGACTGATCCTTAGGGACCTGCAAGGATTTGTCCTGAGATCGCAGAAAGACAGTCTGCCAGGACATCCGCCCTTGAATATCTAACACTTTCAGCATCTTGTCCCACACCGATTGCCAGAACACCTGAACATGAGGGCAAGCATACAGCATGTGTTGAAGGGTCCCCTGTGCGATGTTGCAAGACCAACACCTACCCGTTTGGCTCGCGTCCCATTTACTAAGCCGTGTTGGGGTTATAAAAGCTCTATGCGCTAGGAAAAAAAGAGTTTGCCGCATCGAAGCTCCCTGTGCCACTCTACTCACGGGCCCCCATATCGCTTCCCAACCACCCTGAGATACAGGAACCCCCAGGTCATGCTCCCACGCCCTCTCTAGTTTCATCAAGCCTCCAGGAGCACTCTCCCTCAGCAATGCATACAATTTGGAGGAGGCCCCCCGTAGCCCCGCATGCTGCTCTAGTAGCGTTCGGAGCTGCCATTCCTCCGCAATTTCACCAGCCACTATTCCAGCATGCGACAAACAGTGCCGCAGCTGTAACCACCGAAAATACTGGCTGCCCCCTAGTCCAAACTCGCGCTGCAAGTCCACAAAGCTTTTCCAGGGCTTGCCCGTCAGCAGTTGGCCCAATGACCAAACCCCTTTCACCTGCCATTCCCTCCAACTGAACACCTTGCGGGCAATCCTAAAATGCGGGTTATACCAGAGGGGCATCCGACCCAGCGAGGAGCTCTCTTCTTCCACCACCTGACCCAGCATACACACCGAGTCCTGAGTGTCCCGCACCACCCTTCCCGCTGGGAAGGCGTCGGGGAGCTTCATGCCAACCAGCCACTCGAGGCCCACAGGGGCCACGAGTCGCTCCTCCACCTCAAGCCAAGTTGGCTTAGCACCTTTGCTCTCCGGCGCCAACCAAAGCGCACCCTGCTGGAGTCGAAACGCGTGGTGATAGTTGCAAAAGTCAGGGAACTGCACCCCTCCCCTGCTCTTCGCTGCCTTCAACTTCCTGAGGGCGATCCTAGGCGTTTTGTTCTGCCACAAAAACCCTGACAATTGGCGGTCAACTGAATGATAAAATGACTCCGGAAACCGCAATGGGAGCATCTCCAAAAGGTAATTTATCTTGGGGGCCAGCACCATCTTGATGGACTCCAATCTACTCCACCAAGATAGGTGAAGGGGGGACCACTGCTCGGTAAAAGATTTAATCATCTCCTCTATATTCTTGATGTTGAGATAAATAGTTTCCACTATCTCCGTGCAGAACCTGACCCCCAAATATTTGACGTCTTTGGGCTTCCACTTGAACGCACAAGGCTCTATCAATGCTTTGCACATCTGCATATTCAATGGGAAAGCCAAGGACTTAGACCAATTAACCCTGTATCCCGAAAGTCTCGAATAGCTATCAATCATGGTGAGTAACCCGTCCACCGATTGTGGGTGCACAAAGAGAAGGAGGTCATCCGCAAAAGCGGAAATCTTGACTTCCAAGTCGCCAATTTGGATTCCCCTTATAACCTGAGATTGCCTAATCTTCAGCAGCAGTGGTTCCAGGGCAAGATTGAACAACAGCGGGGAGAGCGAGCACCCTTGCCTTGACCCCCTGAACAAGAGTAGAGGAGCCGAAAGAACACCATTTGCCAGCACTCGCGCAGTGGGATGGGAATATAAAATCTGAATAAGTCGAATAAACCGTTCCCCGATACCAAACCATTGCAACGCGAGAGTCAGAAAACTCCACTCAAGCCTATCGAAGGCCTTTTCAGCATCGAGTGAGAGACTCAACATCGGCTCCTCCCTTGATCCCATTACAGAGAGTAGATTCAGCAGCAGCCGCGAGTTATCCGAGGTTGCTCGCCCGGAGATAAAACCACATTGATCCACATGAATCAGCTCCGGCACCACCTTGGCCAGTCTCCTAGTCAAAATAGCCGAGAACACCTTATAATCGGCATTCAGCAATGAAATAGGCCTGTAGTTCCCAGCTTTCGAAGCATCCCTCCCTGGTTTCTCAAGAACCACTATCACCGCGTCACTGAATGACCCCGTATGAGGCAGTTGGGCCTCCAAACAATTGAAAAACTCCAACATAAGGGGGGCTAACTCCGACGCGAACACTTGATAAAACTCCATTGGGATCCCGTCGGGGCCTGCAGCCTTCCCCCTACTTGCCTCTTTCAAGACATCGAATAACTCTTTGGCCGATATATCCCTGTCTAAGCTGCAGGCCTGCTGGGTGGTGACAGAAGGGTGAACAATATCGTCAAACAAAGCCGCAAAGTCCTCCGGGGAGGCTCGGCATTCTGAGGCATACAACGACTCGTAAAATCTCCGAAAGTCCTCCACGATGGCTGCATTACTCGTAAGTGTCTCATGGTTGTCACCAACTAAGGCCTGAATATTAGTTCTCCTTGCCCGAGGAGTGCTAACAACTTCCCTGCTTTATTGCTCTCAAGATAACAATTGGCCCTCTGGAGGGACAGTATTTGTTCTGCCTCACCACTCAGAATCTGATTATATTGATAACGAAGGCGTTGAAGCCGAAGCAGGACACCCGCCTCCGTCCTGTTGACAAGCAAATGCTCCCCTGCCTTAATCTGTTCCTCCAGCAGGGCCAGCTGCGCTTTCTGCGCTCTGCGAAGACCAATACTGAAACTAGTTATTTTTGCTCTGGAGAAGGCCTTGAAACCTTCCCACCATGCCCATCCCGAGGTATCTTTGGAGAGGTTCACCTCAAAGTATTCCTGAATGCTCTGACGCATATAGGCACAAAAGTCCTCATTCTCTAGCAGGCTCCTATTAAAGAAAAAAGCGGGCAGTCTGCCTCTACCTTAAAAGTGAGCCAGACCGCCGCGTGGTCTGAGATATGCATTGCTGCTATCTCAGCCCCCACTACTGCTGCAGACAGGGCCTGGGAAATTAGAAAAAAGTCCAGTCGGGAATGAGATCCATGGGGCAGAGAGAAGAAAGAATACTCTCTGTCTCTAGGGTGCAGAAGTCTCCATAAGTCTACCAATCCGGCACCCCTCATAAACTCCAGAAGAACCTTGGTAGCCGGTAGGGAGTGCAATCTATCAGGGGGTCTAGAACCAAGTTAAACCCCCCCCCCCCCACGATTACCTCGTGACCTGATAGTTCCTGTATCTCAAAGGCCAGCCCCCTAAAGAACATGGCATCATCAACATTTGGACCATAAACAGTAACAAGAGCCAGCTTTTTCCCATAAACCTGCACCAGCCCTGATGCCCATCTGCCTTCCACATCAGCGCGCTGCCTCTCAATGCTCAGGGGCAAGCCTCTTCTAACAAGAATAACCACCCCATTCTTACCCTGACGTGCAGCCGAATGCACAATAATTAAAAAATGACCCATGCCCAGCTTCTTGGTTTCTGCCTCAGACAAGCGTGTTTCTTGCAACATCACAAAATCGGCTCGCTCCCTCTTACAGTATTGCAATATTTTCTTCCTCTTGATAGGGTTATTGATGCCCTTTACATTCAGCGTCAACACTTTAAGCGTCGCTATGGGACAAGATGCTTCGCCTGCCCTCAACGGGATAATTAAACTGGTTTAACTGCCTAGTTAGAATAGGACCAAGCTCTCTGCTGCTCACAACCCCCATAAAAGACTCTGAATCCCAGACCCCCCCCCCCCCATACCCATGAGGAGATACCTTACCCATCCAAAAGCGGATATCGAATGGGTGAACCACCTGGGTCAGATAACCCCTCGAACCCCCGCCCCCCCCTCGCATCTATACAGCAAACGACATGATATCTCTCCCCCTTGCAGGAACATCGTCCATAGTATCCTTGACATCATATCAAATCATTCCCTGGCTCATATTAGCCTCCGGGCTTTCTCATAATTGGCTTGAACCCGTATCCACCCAGCCCCCCACAAAGCAACACCCAACCACACTTATCCTTAATATCTGGCTACAGAACATGATACAAAGTGACAAACAAAGAGCATAAACATTAACATTTCCATCTCACTCCCACATCCATACGCTGCTCAAGTTGCGTATGTTCCTCGTTTGTAGCCAGTACAGTTCCATAGACAGAGTGGGAGACCAAGGTCGCGCCGCCTTCTTTCAGCACAGTTCCCAATCAAAGATCACCAGTCTCAGCGCATGACCTCAGCTTCCTTATCCTCCAGGAATTCCCTCAAGGCCTCTGGGTCTTCAAACATTCTCGTTTGGTTGTGCAGAGTCACTCGCATACGAGCTGGGGCGAATAGGCCGTACCGGGCTTGTAGAGCTTGGAGCCGCGGCCTAAAGGACAGCATCTGCTTCCGACGCTCCACTGTCGCTTTGTGGTAATCAGGATAGAAAGCAACGCTCTGGCCTTCAAATTGTACCGAGCAAAGTGCCCTTGCAGCCGAAAGGATTTGGATCGCTTGACCATGTCACAGAACACACATGATGATCGGCCTGGGCCTCCGGACATTGGGGCCCGGATGGGTGGGGACACGATGGGCCCTATCGATCTCCAGAGGATAGCAAAATTCCAGTTTAAGCAGCTTAGGTATTAATGCACTCAAGAAGGCACTTACATCAGTTCCCTCGGCCCCCTCGGGGACCCCGATGATGCGCACGTTGTTTCGCCGCATGCGGTTGTTAAGATCCTCTAAGCTGCGTTCCAAAACTGCTATTCTTTTAGAGTTTGCCCCCACCTGCTTAAATCGTTCCTCGTGCACCTCCGCGGTGCTTTCCAGCTTCTTCAACTTCTCCGTTAGCAAATTCATTTGCTCTCGCATCTCCTTAAGCTCAGCAATGTCTGCCTGCACTCCGCTTAGAGTCTCTCCATTAACAGCTACCATACCCTTCACGGCTCGGATTTCTGCCAACACTTCTTTTAGGCCAGCCGCCTCTTCTCCTGCCTGCGCCATTTTTTGTGGCGAGGGTGGCTCGGCCTTTGCTCTCTTGCCGCCGCCGCTCACCACAGTAGAGTAATCCAGCCTCGTAGGCTTGCCGCCCGACATCTCGTACACCTCACTGAGCACCGGGGGAATCCCAAATCTCGATTTTCACTTCAGCCGGGGAAATTGTCATACGAGGGGGTGAGGAGCTCAAGACTCAAGCGGCCATCTTAACCTGTGCTGGCTCTGCCTCCTCATACTAACAGCTTTTACTACATCCTCTGGTAATAAATTCCAGAGTTTGATTACATGTTATGAAAAAATATTTTCTCTTATTACTCTTAATTGTAGCTTTGTGAATGTATCTCTCGTCTTTCTATTTTTGATGGAGTAAACAACCTATCTACATTATTTCATTCATTAATTTATAGATTTTTATCATATCATAACTCTCCTATATCTCAACAAATAGGGGTGACCTACACGGAGCGTGGGTATACCCCTAAACAAAGTCATGGGGAAGGGTTACCTGCACGGAGCGGCAGGGACACCTACTCTTACCGCCTGACTGAGCAGACTAGATGGACCATACTGGTCTTTATCTGCCGTCATATGCTATGTTACTATGGGGTATGTTTAATAAACGGCGCTAATGGCGCAGCTGCGCACAATAATGGTGCATTACCGTACAAGAACGTCACGTATCGCGCGATAATGTGTCCGGCAGTGTTAAGGTGCGCAGATAGTGGAGTAAGGTTTCCCAGAGGGCAGAGTACAGCTCCCCAGGGGCGGAGATAAGGGGTCAATGGGCGGAGAGTGGGCGGGGAGAGGCTCCATGCACACTAACGCCGTGAAATGAGGGTCTGAAAATTAGCACCAGTGAAAACCTTTAGCTAGAGGCACATTTGCAGGAGAGAGAAACCAGTTCAGTCAGCAATGTACAGCAAGGCCAGGGAGACCCAGAAAAGTGATAGGAGTGATACATGTGCAGCAGCAGCATAGTGGCCAAGTACGAGAGAGCACAACGGTGAGGCTGCAAATGGGGCACAGGGGGCTGAAGGCTGGACATGCAGTGGGGCAGCTGGGGCACAGGGTGGACCAGGCAGATGCCTAGGTGGCACATAGGAACACAGAAACAGAAAAACAGCAAGACATCAACTGACCAAGGGCAAACATGCCCACAAGTGTGTGTCATACATTGCCCCAATGGACATCAACCAGCAGGTACCCCAAAGGCCACAGAACATTGGCAGGCAGTACGGTGGGGAAGCATGCATGTAAGCACCCCTACCCAAGAAACCACACCATAGGCAGCTGCCTAACGGCACACTAGATGAGCTGCAACTGCGCACCACCAGCACAACCGGCAGAACAGCATGTCAGCATGGTGGTGTAGGGGTGCTGGTGGTGAAGGGGGCAGTGGTATCTGCCCACAGCAGACCAAGGCCAAGCCCTGTCCAGGTGGGTGGCGTGCATTCCAACAGACAAGGTCTGTCAGACGAACAGTAATGGTACCCCCTGGGAAGGAACTACCTCTGTGGCAGTGTACAGTCAGTGTGTACAGGGGCAGAAGGTCACAGGTTCAAGCCCCAGCTGTGTGGCTCCTGCAGACCATGTCCCAATATTTTACCCTACAGAGAACATACACAATAATAATGTGCACTCCCCAGAGCAGATTGTGACAACCCCAGTTCCGGAAGGCAAACACCATTCAGGTTGTCAGGCTGTCCAAACTAAAAATATGCATGAGATGCATTTGAAGGAACTACCCCCATTGTATGCAAATGTACCTCATGCATATTCAGTAGGGACAGACTGACAACCTGAATCCTGTCCGAACCACCAGGACTGGACTTGTGAACCTCTGCCCCAGAGCATCGCCCAACAGGGGCACAAACACCCACACCCACAAGCTCCACCATCCAAAGTATAATAAAAAGGCAGGCTGTTGTGTCCTGTGCATAGCGCCAGCCCCCAATACTAGCACTTGCATACCTTAGCAATGCCGTCATAAACATGGAAACATGTCCCATATACATCAAAAAGTAGCCATGACCAATGTCAGATAACAAATCGTAACTTAAACACAACTCTCTAACAGAGATCCATCATAGCAACCTCACTGATTTATGTGGTGTGTGCCCCCTCATCCATATCTGACAGTGTTTACCACCCTGGAGAGTGTCCCTAACAGTATTGATTACCCTACCAATGCCTGCATGAAGCCCATGACTGGTGTTGCGCACAGGGCTGCCAACCACTGCTATCTTTGCATAATGCTCAAATAGGTGTGGTACCCTGTATATGTGTGTCTATTGTTTTGTGGCTGCCCACGCCCCACTGAGCCCCCAATGCTTGCACTGTTTCCATTGTCCCACCTCCAATGTGCATAATGATGAGCAAGGTATTGTGGGTATGGCCCCTACAGGGCCATTTATCCAGGATGCATCTGCATAGGGCAGTGACTGGGATATTGTAGTGGGCAAACGCCATCTGCACGGACACAGCAGGTCATGCTGGGAGGGCACTCTCACTCTGATGGAGCAGTGATCATGGCATCTCAGCCTTCCCACATATTGTCATATAGTGTGTTCAACAGTGATATATGTGAGTTCCCATTCCTGGGGGCAATTCACTGACATACCTGCTTAGTGTTGGTGTGAATATCCCACATCTGGGTGCACATTGTTCCTCTGGGAACATGCACTAAGTATGGGCTAGCACACTGTGTGCAGTCAGCATGTGTCTGGCTGCAACACCTTGCAGGGTTGCAGCAGGTGCACGCTGACTGTGGCCTCTGCTGGTGAATGGAAGATTGTGGTGGGGGGCAGCTGAGCCGATCATGCCTATATCCTGTATGGCTATGGCCCTGGTACAGGTACCAACCTGCATCAACTGTCAGGTTCCCCAAAGGAAGGTGTTTGATGGTCCCACAGCCTGTGATCATGTTGCAGTACTGCCCCTTCTGGGAATGTTCAGAAGGTGGGTATGTTGGGGCCAGATCATGTCCGCTACCCTGACCCAGAGAGGCCGGTTTGATGTGTACATCATCATCATGTGAGTCCACACACACCCCCGCTCTGAGAACAAGTGACATGGCAAGCACACTGGCTATGCACCAGTTTGGTTGCATCACAGTCTACAAGGGGCAGACATGACTGTCAAATACAAACAGAAACAGGGCATTCACAGGCATCTCTGCAAATACCTCTCACACACTAGCACTGATGAAGACCTTCAGCAAAGCCAGCACAGGCAACTTGGGTACTGCGGACCTGGTGCTGGCCACCCCACCTCACCCTCAGGGCGATCACAGTACATGCTCAATGGCAGGGACTGTAGGTAGTCAGTGGCAATAACACGCACGGTCAGTCCCCCCTACCAAGCTGATGTGCTGTAGAGGTGCATACCCCATCTGGGGAGCAGATGTAGACTGCTGTTCTGCATGTGAATTGCATAATGGGTACTGTTGTCTCTATCCCATCCTGGTTACCACAGCAGACAGTATGTCCGGTGACCTGCATCCTGTCTGTGGCCAGCCATTGGTCTGAAAAAACCCATAGTGGTGTAGTACAATGTTTAATAGAATGTCCTCAGTGGCATACGTCATGGTTCCAATCCCACAGTGGGATCACTGTATGTTTGGGTCTCCCCTACCCCGTGCAGAAGCTCATAAGGTTTGTGGGATGACCTGCACTCCTTCTGCAGCCAGACATTCATGGGATAAACACATGTTGTTGTAGCATAATGGTGAAGTCGATCAAGTCAGGGTCAGACGTTATGGGTCCAATCCCTCAGTGGTCTGCCCTTAGTAAGATTGTCAGAGGCAACTCCCTTGTAGGCCTGTAACAGACACACATATGGCGTTAAACATGTTTTAATGGGAATATTGTTTTAATGTGTAAATGAAAACAACACCCTCACCTCATTTGCCAACGGTAACGTGGCCTGGAAACTGCCTTAGCTGTGGGTCTCCCCTATCCCAGTAAGCACAGCAGAATGTATGAGCATTGACATGCAGGTGTTGTGTAGCCAGCCCTAGCTATGACAATGGTCATAGAGGCATAGCACACTGGTAAGTACAATGACTATGCAGCCAGCTCTCATGGGTTCAAATCCCTCAGTGCAACAACATCAGGAAGAGTGTCTGAGGTGCCACCTTTTTGCATGGCTGTAACAGTTAGACACATCTCTGTAGTGTGTGGGTAACGCCAACATACCCACTCACCCTAGTCCTGTAGACTACGGTGGTGCTGAGCATTTATTTATTTATTTACATTCTCTTATATACTGCGCTATTCTGCATCAGTGCGGTTTACATTGAACAAACTGAAATTACATTGAACAGGGCATTATAACTTGGAGATAACTATTTTACAGGGAACATGGGCTATGGAGGGCTAAGTGGCTTGCCCAAGACCACAAGGAGCACCTGTGGGACTAGAAACCCCAGTCCTTCCGGCCCAAGGTTGCTGTCCTCTAGTGGGATTTGAACCCCCGACCTTCCGGCCTGAAGTACCTTGCCCCAACCACTAGGACACTCCTCCACTCCATGGACCATAGAGGGCGCGTCACAGGGCACCGCAAGCTGATGCACCACTGGCTCATGCCGGGGAGACTCACCGCCGTAACGTAAACAGCAATTCACCAATTACATTAACAAATGGTGGCATGGAGGCAAGACCAGGTGTATGGGGACTGGAGAAATGGCTCATACCGTTAGCGGCGCATTTCACTGTTCTGAGAAGAATACTATGACATGTTCTGGGTGTCAAAATCCCACATGTGCTGTGTGCCGTAATTGCGCCAGGTAGCACGTAGTACCACGACATGTGCGTCATCGAGCTGTTACGCATGCATTGTGTCACACACGTACACGCGCTATCTCTAGAGAGAAAAAATGGATAGCCATTCACGGAAGCCCGCATTTACCCGGAAGGAGCTCAGGATCCTGTGCGAATTAATTTGCACCAGACAGAGCCGTCTGTTCCCGGGTGCATCAAAAATGCAGGACTTTGCACGGCTGAGGGCATGGGTGCGCCGCACCAGGTGGTACAACTGATCTGCCGACTACCCACATGAAGTAAGTGTAAGGGGACAGGTCACACAATGACGGTTGTGCAACACAATATACAGCAAGCATCGCATATCATACATGCAGAACATGGTGGAAATACCAGTCTGTGGGCCAAGCTGTTGCCACTGTAGATGTGTATGGTGTGGATTCCAACCCTGCCCTAACCCCAGGAGGCCCTGGACCTGATGACAGAGGTCCATTATAGATCCTGGTGTCAGGGTACCTGCATCTGTTTCATTCTCACAGCTATGCCCTAACCCCAGGAGACCCTGGACCTGATGACAGAGGTCTATTATAGATCCTGGTGTTAGGTTAAGTGCATCAGTTTGGGTTTCACAGCTCTGCCCTAAACCCAGGAGGCTCTGGACCTGATGACAGAGGTCTATTATAGATCCTGGTGTCAGGGTACCTGTATCTGTTTCATTCTCACAGCTCTTCCCTAACTCCAGGAGTGCCTGGACCTGAATACAGAGATCCATTAGAGATCCTGGTGTCAGGGTACCTGCATCTGTTTCATTCTCACAGCTCTGCCCAATTCCAGGAGTGCCTGGACCTGATGACAAAGGTCTACTATAGATCATGGTGTTTGGTTAAGTGCATCAGTTGGGGTTTGTGATAAGGAAGCTTATCATAGCTCAGGAAGGAGCTATAGAAAAGGTGAAGTGTCTCTGAACAAGCAACCTGTCAGTTCTGGTAGAAATAAGAAAACAGAATTTTCCCATAAAAGACTACCAGTCCCAGAATGCACCAGGTTTCCAACAGCCATTAGAGGAGCTGAAGTGGGGAAATGTGTGTTCAATCAGGAGGGCTATGACGTAATCCCTAAGCACTCATCTCAAAGGGCAGGGCCTGATTCAGCACAGCTGCGCTGTGCTAAGGTGGAGCACTCATCAAAGCAGAATAAAGGTAGAGTTTATTCTACAGAGAATTATCCTCATCTTGATCCTCATCCTCAGAATTATCCTCAGTTTCAGCTGGAGGATCATCAGAAGCAGAAGCCAGAGCGGACGGACAGAAAGGGCAAGAAACCCTTTGGAAGAAAGAAGAGAAAAGCATTTGGAAGGTCTAAAGGAGTCCAGAGCACTACCTATACTGGGAGACATTCAAAAGGCCAGCATACCCCATTGGACTGGGGAAAGCCAGAGGAATGGTGCTGCAGGGCTAGGAATCTCCAGACGGTACCTGTGAGGGAGACGGCTGCACGTGGAAGGGACCCTAAGACCCGTGCCAGAAGGTATGTGAAGAGAGATCCAGTGTCCAGGGATCTGGATTGGAAGGCTGGACATAAAAACTGGACTACATACTGGCCAGGCTATTTAGAGAGGAACTCTAACAGCAATGGAAGCTCAGGTATGAACACTGATCTATGCCCTAGCTATAACCTTGAAAGACAGCAGGGAAACAAGTTTTCTCCTGAAAGTGCTCCATTGAGAAATTCATCTGTGCCAATCCATGATATTGAACCGATGATTGTGGAGGAAGAAGGAGAAGTCTTAGATATAGGCTGTGAATATATGGATTGCTCTCTGTCTAAACTCCTTTGGTGATTTTCTGTTACAAGGTACAACAACCATCAGAAAGAAATACAAACCTGTTCTTTAATCTACTCAGAAAAGCTACTGAGTAGGATTTTGAGCCATGCAGTAGAAAGCAAGCCAGCTAAGAGGTTTCAGCTGGGTAACTGCTAGCAATTGAGCCTTACCTAATTGCTTGTGAGCTCTGAGGAAATCACTTCTGAGTCTATGTGTGAAGATATAAGAAGTTAACCTGAAAATAACAGTTTTTCCTTTCTTTATGGGTTTTGCTTGTTGTTTGAAACACTGCTAAGAAAATATTAGCTAAAGCCTACAGAAAAGACCAGTTTGTTACCAACCAGGTCTTTATTCTTTTCATTTGAATGCCTGACAAGTTCTGCTGTTGTTTTCCTGATTTTGTTTTTCTAAGTTAAACACTGAAAGCAAGTATCCTGTTTTATGTGCTACCAAGCATATCTGTGTTGGGAGAAATAACCCCATAAATAAATATCTTATTGGCTTTACACTTAAGCACAACTAATTATTGTGAGCAGCTGTGTCTGGTGTGAATGGACTGCATTTCCCACAATCCCTTGCAAATCATATTGATATATGCACTTGCCAAGACTGTGAACATTCTCACCCAGGCAGCCGTATGACAGGTTTCACAGTTCTGCCCTAACCACAGGAGGCCCTGGACCTGATGACAGAGGTCTATTATAGATCCTGGTGTTAGGTTATGTGCATCATTTGGGGTTTCACAGCTCTGCCCTAACCCCAGGAGGCCCTGGACCTGATGACAGAGGTCTATTATAGATCCTGGTGTCAGGGTAACTGCATCAGTTGGGGTTCACAGCTCTCCCTAACCCCAGGAGGTCCTGTACCTAATGACAGAGGTCCATTAGAGATCCTGGTGTCAGGGTACCTGCATCTGTTTCATTCTCACAGATCTGCCCTAACTCCAGGAGTGCCTGGACCTGATTACAGAGGTCCATTAGAGATCCTGGTGTCAGGGTAACTGCATCTGTTTCATTCTCACAGCTCTGCCCAACTCCAGGAGTGCCTGGACCTGATGACAAAGGTCTATTATAGATCCTGGTGTTAGGTTAAGTGCATCAGTTGGGGTTTCACAGCTCTTCCCTAACTCCAGGAGGCCCTGGACCTGATGACAGAGGTTTATTATAGATCCTAGTGTCAGGGTAACTGCATAAGTTGGGGTTCACAGCTCTGCCCTAACCCCAGGAGGCCCTGGACCTGATGACAGAGGTCTATTATAGATCCTGGTGTTAGGGTAAGTGCATCAGTTGGGGTTTCACAGCTCTGCCCTAACCCCAGGAGGCCCTAGACCTGATGACAGAGGTCTATTATAGATCCTGGTGTTAGGTTAAGTGTATCAGTTGGGGTTTCACAGTTCTGCCCTAACCCCAGGAGGCCCTGGACCTGATCACAGAGGTCTATTATAGATCCTAATGTTAGGTTAAGTGCATCAGTTGGGGGTTTCACATCTCTGCCCTAACCCCAGGAGGCCCTGGACCTGATGACAGAGGTCTATTATAGATCCTGGTGTTAGGTTAAGTGCATCAGTTGTGGTTTCACAGCTCTGCCCTAACTCCAGGAGTGCCTGAACCTGATTACAGAGATCCATTACAGATCCTGGTGTCAGGGTACCTGCATCAGTTGGGGTTCACAGCTCTGCCCTAACTCCAGGAGTGCCTGGACCCTGATGACAGAGGTCTATTATAGATCCTGGTGTCAGGGCACCTGCATCTGTTTCATTCTCACAGCTCTGCCCAACTCCAGGAGGGCCTGGACCTGATGACAAAGGTCTATTATAGATCCTGGTGTTAGGTTAAGTGCATCAGTTGGGGTTTCACAGCTCTTCCCTAACCCCAGGAGGCCCTGGACCTGATGACAGAGGTTTATTATAGATCCTAGTGTCAGGGTAACTGCATAAGTTGGGGTTCACAGCTCTGCCCTAACCCCAGGAGGCCCTGGACCTGATGACAGAGGTCTATTATAGATCCTGGTGTTAGGGTAAGTGCATCAGTTGGGGTTTCACAGCTCTTCCCTAACCTCAGGAGGCCCTGGACCTGATGACAGAGGTCTATTATAGATGCTGGTGTTAGGGTAAGTGCATCAGTTGGGGTTTCACAGCTCTGCCCTAACTCCAGGAGGTCCTGGACCTGATGACAGAGGTCTATTATAGATCCTGGTTTCAGTGTACCTGCATCAGTTGGGGTTTCACAGCTCTGCCCTAACCCCAGGAGGCCCTAGACCTGATGACAGAGGTCTATTATAGATCCTGGTGTTAGGTTAAGTGTATCAGTTGGGGTTTCACAGCTCTGCCCTAACCCCAGGAGGCCCTGGACCTGATGACAGAGGTCTATTATAGATCCTGGTGTTAGGTTAGGTGCATCAGTTGTGGTTTCACAGTTCTGCCCTAACTCCAGGAGTGCCTGAACCTGATTACAGAGGTCCATTACAGATCCTGGTGTCAGGGTACCTGCATCAGTTGGGGTTCACAGCTCTGCCCTAACTCCAGGAGTGCCTGGACCCTGATGACAGAGGTCTATTATAGATCCTGGTGTCAGGGCACCTGCATCAGTTGGGGTTTCACAGCTCTGCCCTAACCCCAGGAGGCCCAGGACCTAATCACAGTGGTCTATAGCCCATCTAGGTGTGTTGGTGCATGCGCCTGCTGCATTCGGCCACAAATGCACTATTCACAGGAGGCCCTAGTTGTGACCACATAGGTAGAGTATACATCCTGGTGTTATGGTAGTGGCTTCTGGTGATGTGTTCAGGGCCACCCAATCCCTGTGCATCACAAAAACACATCACACATGTTCCAATACAGATATCATGGTGGCATGGCGTGTGTGTCTGCGGATGTGTGTAGGTCAGTGAAACAGAGTGGAAGCTAAGGGCCACGGCCAAACACAAAGGAGTGGTTTAAAAAATCTCTTTATTAGCAGACCAGATAGGCCGGGGACCGCGGGGTTCATGTCACACAGATATATATCTGGGGTGCGCTGTTTGCTCTGAGCCTGATGCACAGTACTGATTACTACGACTATCTACGCTAGGTACTATCACCCTGAAAGACGGGTCCGCCGCATAAGCTGTCTAGGTGATCTGGGATAGGTGTTGACTGCTGTACACCTCCTTGGGGTATATGGAGGTGAATAGTGGGCGGATGTATGAGCTCATTAAAAGGATGTCAAAGCGACCCATGCTACCAGAGGGGGGATCGCACATGGCACAGACCCCCATATAACATACAAAAACACGTGCTATGGTGTCATTATATTGGGGAGCACATGGAATGTCATCATGACGGTTATGCCAAATCCCAGGGGGTATGCTGTTTATTCTGTTACCCACCTTCAGCATCTTCCCTTGATGAGGATGTATGAGCCCGCAGCTCTGCCAGGATCACATCCATGCTGGTGGGTAGGGTGCCTGATGTCCCCGGTGCCTGCAGTGTGTGCCGACTCCCCTCCATCTCCGTGCACTCCACAGCCATTGTGCTGCTGCTGGAGGACCCCAGTGGTGTGTGGATATCCTCTGCCCCGTTCTCTGCCCCGGCCACCTCTTTGGTCCCTGGGGTTTCAACACCAGTGCTGGCCGCGACCTCAGACTCTTCGACCCCTGGCCTCTCAGCATCCTCTGGCTCTAGCACATACACTTCCTCATACGCTTCCATGGCCTGGATGTTACCTGGGGGTGTAACAGGGTACACATCAAAGATGGCCTTGCGCAGTGCACATATGTACACCTGTGTAGTGCATCCCCACCAGCAGCAATGTGTTGTCCACCTGTAACTGCTGTCCCTGCGCCTACACTGGGGAGAACACATGTGCATACAGTGTGCTGCACCTGGCCGGGGGGGGGGGGCAGCCTCTTGCGCTGTTGGAGCTGTGCCACATTCAATGTTGTGTTTGGGGGGGATGGGGTGGCAGGTGCTGTGCCCATTGTATGCAGCACTAGGTATGCACTGTGTGGGTGACCTGTGATGTGGGCACAGTGCGACATGTGGCCGGGGTGCATGTGGGAGCCCTAACTGTGAGTGTGGACTATCATGGTGTGTGTGAACGATATCTATGCATTGGCCTGTGTGGTATGCATGGCACGTGATGCAGCATGTGTCTGGGTCAGGCAGACGTGTGTGGGGACTGCCGCTGTGGTAACCACTGTGTGGTGTGGGTGGACAGCTATCCAATACTCTGTAGGGGTGGTGGATTATTTTGGGGGATTGGTGAAGCACTGCTGTGCATGGGGTTGCACCGTCGGTGGGGGTCATGGGAATATGTCTGTGGCACTGTGTTACCTGTATAGAAGCTGGCCCTAGGTGGTGTGAGGGTTGGGATAGGTGCAGTTGTGGAAAGTTTGGGGAGGTGCACCCCAATGTCTTGTGATGGTGGATGAGGAATCCCTACTGTATGTTGGCCACTGACAGGTTAGTATGTGTCTGATATGTGTGTGATGTGATGGTTGGCGTTGGTTTGCATCCACCTCATATTCTCAGTGTTGGCGGCCATTCTCTGTCACTGTTATGGGATATGTCTATGGACAGGTAATGTCAGACACACGTCAGAGCTGCTATAGGTGGACGGTGCGGGGCCCCCCAGGTCAATGTGTGTTGGGCTAAATGTATGTCCGTCCTGTATGCTCCCCCCGTCATATTGTGCTGCATGACTGGCTGCAGATGTATGATGTTTCCGTGTGACCCATATGCCATGTACAACTAGCTGCTGCATGTGCTGGGATAATAGGGTGGAAGGTGTTGGGCCCTCCCCATATGTACGGTGTTCCTTTCCTCTCTTGCACAGTGGAGGGGAGGCTATTCACCTGGGTGACAAACTGTCCCCCGCCCTCCCCCCATGGTGCTGCTCACCTGTGCAGTGTGCTACCACGTCCAGGACTGTGACTGTCATGGACACAGCCACAGGTACCTGTCACAACCATCCTGTAGAGACCTTGCCAGGTTTTGCTTGTGGTGTGGCCCCCATTTGCCTGTGTTGGGGCACACATGTTCACGGGACATAGGCCCCTTCACCATCCCGTCCATGGCCACCATGTGCTGGGCCGTGAGCTGTACGTGTGCTGCATATCTCAGACCCAGCTGCCTGTGGATGGGCGGTGTCCAGCATTTCAGGAAGTCCATGTAGGTAGATGGGACCAAGCCTGTTTGCTAGCTGCTGCTCCAGGGGTGACAGGGTTAGGACAAAGGGGGCACCCCACCGGTGCCCATGGCATGTCACCTCTCCGCCACCATGTGCGCATGGACACCACGCTTGATGTCATTGAATCTTTTTCTGAGGCTGTCCAGGTCCCTGGGTGGGCCCCCAGCCTGCGCTATGGCTTCCTGTACCTCCTCCCACACATGTATGCGTGTCCCCACTGTGGTGCTGGAGCTCAGCTGCCCATAGAGCACCTCATAGCGCTCCAGCACACTGGCCAGCAGGATGTGATTCTCCTGCTGGCTGAATCTAATTGCTCTGCTCCGTTCCTCCGCTGGCACTGGGACACACCTCCGTTTGGCACTGGGTAGTCTCTCAGGCTGCCCCTGTGTGGGCTGTGACACACCCGATGGCCCTGCAGCCTCCACCTCAAGCCCACCCATCCCTGCCGCCCCTGTGGACCGCTGTTCAGGGGTTTCCCCCTCATCCCCTCCTGCCATGGCCTGTCGCTCCATCCCCCTGCTCCCTGTGGCATCTTCCTCCCTGTCACACATTCCCACCTCTCCCAGCCCTTGCCTACTATTCCCTCCCCTGCTGCTCGCCTGCCCTTCGCTCCCTCTCCCCTGCTCCCCTCCTCACCTCCTCTCCCTCTCCCATGCTCCTCTCCTCTCCTCTCCTCCTCTTCTCCTCTCCCTCTCCTCTGCTCCTTTCCTCTCATCCTCTCCCTCTCCACTGCACCTCCCCTCACCTCCTCACCCTCATGCCTGCTCCTGAACACACCTCTCCCTCACACCTGCTGCTTTCCTTACCTTTCCTCTCCCCTCCGCACCTGCTATCACCCTGACCGATTGCTCTCCACGCCTGCTCTTCACCTTGCCTACACAAAACCCTCGGTGTTTATCACATGTGGAGGCCTTTTTATGTGTTTTATTTGGGGGCGCGGGGTTAAGCGCATTGTACATGCACTGCAGCATGTATGCGCTATGTGCGTATGTGCTGCGGTGCATGTGTGCTATGTGCGTATGCGCTGTGGTCCGTGTGCGCTATTTGTGCTTGTGTAGCGACACACATGCCACTTGCGCATGCACGCGGCGCATGTGATGCACGCGTTACGAATGCGCCGTGCTAGGGGCCGCTGAATGAGGGGGTTTCCACGCATGATGCCTTTGATTAGCTGCCCACAAAGCGGATGGCGCCACCAAAAGTCACATGTGCATGGCCCCACACATGCACGCCACGTACGCCATATGCATGCGCGGACCCCCACGCAACACATGTGTAGGGGTCACGATCAGCAAGCACAGACGCACATCGGATGAAAGGTACTTAACCTGTGATGCATACATGGTACATGCTGAGGGTTTTGTGTAGGTGAGGTGTAGAACAGGTGAGGTTAGGTATTTGTCAGGTGTACAGCAGGTGAGGTGAGGTACGGTGGGGTGAGGTGAGATGGGGTGAGGTGAGGTGCGGTGCGATGAGGTGAGGTGTGGTGAGGTGCAGTGGGGTGCGTTGGGGTGAGGTGGGATGTGGTGAGGTGAGGTGCGGTGGGGTGAGGTGAGCAACAGGCGGGAGGTGGTGTTGGGGTGGTGGTGCAGGTGAGGTGGTGAGCAGGCGTAGGGTACAGGGGGTGAGGTGAATGACAGGTAGAGGGCAGTGTTGGTGGGGCATGGGTAAGGCGAGTGAAACCCTCTGTCTGTGGTACCTCTGTTTTGATGATGGCTGCCTTTGTGGTGGTTGCAGGTGCGTTGGGGGGTGCTCAGGACCCGTGTTTGCCTGACGCAGGTGATGTCCACGGTGCTGCGGCACAGGGCATGGGTGCAGACCCGCTGCAACTCTGACCTGCAGCTGTGGAGGCCATGCAAGCTAGGGCTGAGCCGGCACGGCGCAGGAGGCATGCCGAGATGCGCCCTCGCCAGGCTCGCCTCTACAGACCCAGGGCCCAGCTCCAGGACATGCGTGATGATCAGGTGATCTCCCTGTACCGTCTGGACACAGTAGCTATTAGGGAGCTCTTTGAGGATCTCAGACCTGACCTCGAGCCCCTGACCAGTCGGTCACATGCCATACCGGGCTTGGTCAAGCTCCTGGCTGCCCTACATTTCTTTGCCTCTGGCTGTTTCCAGTCATCTGGCCACAGTGGGTGGCATGAGCCGCCTTACTTTCTCACGCTGTCTCCACCAGGTACTGTGTGCCATGGTCAGCCGGGTGGGGGATTACATTACAATTCCCAACACTAGGCAACAGTGGGGGACCCTGAACCAGGCCTTTGAAGAGGTTGCGGGGATACCACACGTGATGGGAGCTATTGATTGCACACATGTTGCCCTGGTCCTGCCCGGAGACAGGGAGGCAGTGTTCCGCAACCGCAAACACTACCATTCCCTGAATGTTCAGGTTGTATGTGATGCAAATATGCGTATTCTGAATGTGGTCCCTAGGTTTGCAGGGTCCATCACGATTCGTTTATCCTGCATCACTCAGCACTATTCAGACAGTTTGAGGCAGGGCAATATGAGGACTGTATACTGCTGGGTGGGTATTTCTCTGCTTAGACGTGCACATGGTGTTCCTCTGGGTACACGTGGGCGCTCATGTCTGTATTTGCAAGGCGTCCCCAGTTGTGTTTGTGTGTAATTTGTGTGTGTGTCTGGGGGGGGGGGGGGCACTTCCCTTCACGCTTGTCTTTGGTACAGTGTTTTGTGTTGGTGGTGCCTTCACCTCTGAGATATCTGGCCATTTCACATTGTGTGCTTTGTGTGGGCATATTACAGGACACATGTATGTACCGCATATATTCAACAGTATATTGTGTTGGACATCCTCTCGGGGCAACTCAGAGACCTTTTCCCATTCCAAACCATGTGTGTGGGCAGTCTCATGGCTATCACATGCTTGAAAATGTGTGCATCAGTAACCTTGTCAAGGGTGCATTGCCATGTGTATAGCTGATGATTTTGCAGCTGGCACTACTACCTTTCGGTTACAGGTGTTTAGGCATGTGTTATTGTGGGTTAAAGCTGAGGTGTTTTGCGAACCTTGTCCCCACCCCGTGGTCCCTGTCTCACACCTCCAGATGCTGCCACATACATGATGTGTGTCAGCATGTGCTGTATCATGTTCATGGGAGACCTGTCTGTGTTGTTGGTTTGCATGTACATGCTCGTGTGCATGTGTGTGTGGCTCAGTCTCTGTTTTACCTTTCTACTATTTCTCTACAGGTGATGCAGGATATGGGTGTCGTTCCTGGCTGCTGGCCACTGTGCGTCTGCCGCGGACACATGCAGAGAGGAGGTACAATGAGGCCCATGCCTCCAGTCGCTCAGTCATCGAGCGCACCTTTGGCGTTTTGAAAAGTCGCTTCAGGTGTCTGGATAGAACCGGTGAGGCCTTACAATAGAAACCCATGACTGTGGCAAAGATTATTCTGGCCTGTTGCATATTGCACAACATTGCTCTCAGGCATGATCTCCCAGTCCAAATTAATGAGGATCTGGAAGATGATCCTACGTGCCATTCTGTACGTGACCGTGGGGTCACACATGAGGGCACGGCAGCCAGGCGTCAGCTGATTGCGGCTGTCTTCTCATGTAAGTACTGCATATGTTGGATCTTACATTGGTATCTAGGCATATGTACTACTACTACTGTTGAACATTTGTATAGCCATACCAGTCATACACAACACTACACAGACATCTGGGGGACATTCCCTGCCCATCAGAGCATTCAGGGTAGTCCAGGGGGAACACAGGCGGGATGTTTAGGGGATAACTGAGGATGCACGGTGATCAGATGAGACTGGATTACCTGCCCTAGGTGGGTACATTACCGTACAGAGGGACATGGTCGGGGAATGGGGACGGTGGCTGGCCATCCCACACAGGTTGTTGGTTCCAGCTGTGGATGCAGCATGGTAAACGGAGTGTGGTGTGTGGTCAGCAGTAGGAACACGGGACGTAGGTGGCACCATTTGCCTAGACGTGTGGATGCCACTATGGGGAATATTGGCTCATTGGTCACATGACATACGCTGATTGGCACAAACTGTGCGTTACATGTTTGTATACAGCGCTGTGTACGACTGGGAACAGTATGTACATGCTCAGTGGTAGTAGTATTGGCAGGAGTTAATATTCTGGAGGGGAGGTACAGCGTACACACACAGGTACTGCATCATTTGCTCAGCGGGGTAACCTACACCTGGATGCATACACGAATTGTGAGCCAGTGAGGTGATTTGACAGAAGCAGTATTATAGTCATGGCGCGGCCGGCAGATGATGAGCCATGCAGTGGCATGTTGGTTGGTTTGGGCGCAGACACAGCTGATTCAAGGGGATAACAGCAAGGTGTGGGATACAGTTAGCAGATCGGGGGGTGACTGAGGGGTGCATTCACGTTTTAGTTGTGTGATGTAAATCTTTAACCTTTACAGCTGCTCCTTTTAGTTTTTTCTTAACTATTTTCCTCTTTTATCATAGTCTCCCTTTTGAAAGTTAAAAGTTGGTACTGTGGATTTTCTCATTGTCCTTCTTTCATTTATTAAATGCGATCATCTTATGATCACTATTGCCAAATGGCCCCAAAACCCTTATCTCTTGCACCAGATCCTGTGTTTCACTAAGGACTAGGCCCAAAATAGATTCCCCTCTTTGTTCATAGACCAACTGCTTCAGGAAGCCATCATTTATTCATCTAGAAATTTTATCTCCCTAGCATGATCTACTTTGACATTGACCCAGTCAATACCAGGGTAGTTGAAATCACCCATTATTACTGTGTTGTAACTTTGTTAGCATCCCTGATTTCTTTCAGCTTTTCATTATCCATCTGTTCATTCTGGCCAGGTGGTTGGTAGTACACCTCCTCTGCCATTGCCTTCCCCGTTTGACATGGAATTTCTATCCATAGAGATTCTACAGTGTATTTTGTTTTCTGCAAAATGTTAATCCTATGTGACTCGATGCCCTCTCTAATAGAGTGCAACCTTTCTACCAATTTGATCTATTCTATCATTGCGATATAGTTTGTAGCCAGGTATCACAGTGTCCCATTGGTTGTCCTCCTTCCACTGGGTCTCTGAGATGCCAACCTTCTGTTGAGGGTGATCCTGTACATAGTTATGCTTCCTGTTCTGTTGAACCTTGTTATGTTCACGGAGGTTATGCAAAGTCAGAGATTCCGGACCATGTGTATGGGTACGATTACTGGTTTATGTCTTTAGAGGCATAAGCTGTTAATGGCACAGTGATGTCATAAGAACCTCTGGAAGCTTTCTCTGTCTCTATATCTGCCAGTAGGGGAACACAACCCACTTGTCTAGACTGGTCTAGTAGGACTCAAACAAAGAACATTATCTGGTTAGTAAAATGTCACCTTGGACAAATTCCTAGAAGAAAAGTCAATAAACCATTATTAAAGTGGCCTGGGGAATTCCACTGCTTACCCCTGGAATAAGCAGTAAGGAATCTGTCTACCTGTTGGGAACCTGAGAGATACTTGTAACCTGGATTGGCCAATGTTGGAAACAGGATACTGTGCTCTATGGATCTGTGGTCTGACCCAGTATGAGGAGGTTGTGACAACTGGGAGAACAGTGATTAAAGTATACTGTCTTAAAAGATGTCAGGTGATATCTCCATAAGGGTTGTATTTTGCATGAAAAGCATTTTCAAACCCCTCAGAGTTCCAGATCTTGGAAGCAAGTGATTGCACAGAGAATTGCACATGTTTGCACAAAGTATGTGTGGACCCCAGGACAGATAGCAGCAGTAGAGGTCAGGAGTGACATGCATGCCATGATGTGTCAGATACAGAAGAAAAGCAGCAGTGTCCACCTGTCCACTAGGCGGGCTGGGCAGTCACCTAGGGTGGCAGACCACTATAGGCATCATGGCACAGCACCACGCCTGTGGCAGGCCATGTCATAGAGCAGGGGTCTCAAACACGCGGCCCGCGGGCCGCATGCGGCCCGCGAGACAACTTTGTGCGGCCCGCGACGGAGGAAAACAAAAAACCCCCAAAACCCTGGCTTCTGCCGTTGCCGCCGTGGCAGCGGCAGAATCAATTGTCAAATTTTAAAAAAAACCTGGCTTCTGCTGCTCAAGCAGCAAAATCAGCTGTCCTGCGGCCCCTTCCCCTGTGCCCGGAGATCCGAGTCTGCTCTATCAGCGGCGTGCTTTTCAAGCCGCGAAGAGAGTATTCCCCTCTCGCGTGGTTTCAAGCCGCGCGAGAGGGGAATACTCTCCTCGCGGCTTGAAAAGCACGCCGCTGATAGAGCAGACTCGGATCTCCGGGCACAGGGGAAGGGGCCGCAGGACAGCTGATTTTGCTGCTTGAGCAGCAGAAGCCAGGTTTTTTTTTAATTTACCGGGGGGGGGGGGGTGTAGGACTGGAAATGGGCTATTGGCAGGGGGGGGTGTAGGACTGGAAATGGGCTATTGGGGGGGGGTGTAGGACTGGAAATGGGCGACCGGCCGGGGGGTGTAGGACTGGAAATGGGCTATTGGCAGGGGGGGGGTAGGACTGGAAATGGGCTATTGGCAGGGGGGGTGTAGGACTGGAAATGGGCTATTGGCAGGGGGGGTATGACTGGAAATGGGCTATTGGCGGGGGGGGGTATGACTGGAGATGGGCTATTGGCAGGGGGGGTATGACTGTAAATGGGCTATTGGCAGGGGGGGGTATGACTGGAGATGGGCTATTGGCAGGGGGGGGGGGTTATGACTGGAGATGGGCTATTGGCAGGGGGGGTTATGACTGGAGATGGGCTATTGGCAGGGGGGGGCGGTTATGACTGGAGATGGGCTATTGGCAGGGGGGTTATGACTGGTAATGGGCTATGGTGGGGGCTAGGACTGGAAATGGGCAGGTGGTGGTTAGGAAGGACTGGAGGTGGGCTGATGGGGGAGTTAGGACTGGTAATGAGCTATGGAAGGGCTGACTGAAATGGGGTAATGGGGGTTAGGGCTGGAAGTGGGCTATTGGCAGGGGGGTTATGACTGGTAATGGGCTATGGGGGGGGTAAGACTGAAAATGGGGTGATGGGGGTAAAACTGGAAGTGCGCTATGGGGAGGTTAGGACTGGTAATGGGCTATGGGGGTCTAGGACTGGTAATGGGCTGGGGGGGTTGCTAGGACTGGAAATGGGCTGAGTGGAAGGGGGGCTTGAACTGCAAATGGTTGATGGGGAGGGGGGCTTGGAATGGAAATGGGCTGTGAGGGGAGGGAGCTAGGATTGGAAATGGGCTGATGGGGGGCTAGGATTGGAAATGGGCTGATGGTGAGGCTAGGATAGGACTGGAAATGGACTAATGGGGGGACTAGAAGGGAGCGGATGCTGGGTGGGGCTGGAACTAGAAGGGAGCTGATGTTGGGGGAGGATTAGAATGGGATGGAGCTGGGAAAGTGAAATGGAGAGGGGAAAAATATTTTGTCTGGGAGAGAAGACAAATCTACAATTGGCCAGGTATTGGGAGAGTAAGTGGGGATTGAGGATGGAGGGGTAAAATTTGAGTGGATGAAATAGGAATGAGGAAAGAGAAAAAGGAGAAAGATTAGTATGTTAAAGCAGATGTAGAGAGAGAATGGAAAAAAAACTAGGAGAGAAGAAAGGGCAAATGGACAGCAGACGATGGAGAGTTAGCAGAAGACATGAAGAAACCAGAAGAAAGTGGCTGGAACAATTGCAACTGAAAAAAATGCACAAAAGGTAGAAAAATATCTCTTTATTTTGAATTTATTAACTGGAATATGTCAGCTCTGGGAAATGTGCATCATTAATGTTTGCGCTTTGTTTAGTACAAGAGGAAATTAATTTATAGTTTTATTTCTACAGTGTTGTTGTACATTCCAAGTTTGGCTTTTGGGGTTCCCAGTTTAATTATTGTCTTCTTGTTTCTAAATCTTTTAGTCTTTCTTTATCCATACTCATTAAAGAGGCATGTTTACTAAAAGTTAGTGTATGGTAACATTATGCAAATATTTATGCAAATGAGGCCCCTTATGCAAATGAGGCCCGCGTCTTATGCGGCCCCCGGGTTACTTTACAAGTCCTCATTTGGCCCTCAAAGCAATTTGAGTTTGAGACCCCTGTCATAGAGCATACATGGCCTGCTGCTTCTAACCCTCCTTCAACAGGAAGTTGTGTTGGAGGGGGATCAGATGCGGCAGACCATGTGTGCCAAAGCACATTGCCTACCGCAGGCTGCTTGGCTGGGGGGGGGGGGGTAGCACAGATGGGACCTCTGCCTGGGGCAGCAGAAAGCCTTGGACTGGCCATGGAGAACAGCAGCATAAAGAGAAGGAGCAGAGGTGTATAGGTGACCCAAAAGCAATCAGTGTGGGCATCAGATCACAGGCTGCAGCCATGCAGGCATATACTGTCAGAGGGCATGATAGGGACACAGATGTAAGTGGAGAGGGGTTGGAGTGTTGGAGTAGTGCACAAATCAATACAAGTAAGCCCCAGTGTGCCAGAAATAGCAAGGATACTGGTTAGGAATACATGGAAACTGCAACAGAGGGTGGTAGTGCAAGTGGCATCAGGAAAGTATGACACAGGTAGCACCCAAGTACTCTGTAGAAAGGCAAAGTACAACAGTGTGCCAGGAGAATCAGTGCATGAGGAACCCAAGGTGGTTGGGCGCACAAACAGGCCTTAGGAAATACGTGTGCCACATAGTGCAGGCCAAATGTATGTTGGTTAGCAGCTCCATGTGAGTGGGAGTGACAGGATGAGTGAAGCAGGATGCTTGGGATGTGGGAATCTATATGGTGCCTGCGAAAGGCAATCATGGACCTCTACCATACTATTTGCAGCAGCAGTAGGACTGGGACGCAGTAGTAGCGGGGGAGGAGAAGTTGGAGGAGGCAGTAGCTTTGAAACAGACAGCCAGAGCAACAGATCCCACTATATCACCAGCACAGATCCTGAGCTCATCCAGTCTGAACAGTGACTGGATGGTCATAGACACCTCAAGAGAGGAGGTAGAGAGCTGTTATAGCCAGGACATTGCCTAGGGACCCCTCCAGGCATTGCGATTTGTGGACAAGTGAGCAACCCACTGGACTGCCTGTATCCTGCGAGGCCAGCCTATTGATGAGGGAGGGTGAGGAGTAGAAGGGGGAGTGGGGGTGTCGGAGGAGTGGGAGAGAGGATGAGTTGTGGAGTGGAAGGTGAGGGTTTGTCGAGGGGAGGAAGAGTTAGGAGGGGGAGAGTGGGGCATAATGCACATGTATTATATTGCTGTTTGGGTTGTAAATGTAGACAGTGTTGTGGAGAAAAAATGTCTGTGTGTTTTACTTGCATCCCCCCAACCTAGCAGACTTTGGCGCCTCTGAAGCAGGCAGGGGCACAGATAGGGTCAACAAGGAAACACACTTGAGTGCAGTGGTAGCCCCATGCCACAAGACCATGTGGTCCCAGGATGGCAGCAATCTGCATATGTCTTCGCCCCACTTATGTGGACTCTACCAGTCCACCACCAAAATCACACCATTAGTCCTTTTGTGCAGTTCTCTGGGCTGGCATGCAAACTGACCTATTGGGAGGGGACCCAAACATGATAGGGAGATATGCTCACAGTTGATCTACAGCCATATAAAGTTGCTGCATTGTCATCACAGCTGTGTAAGAGATATCAGGCCCAACAAGGCATTGCTGACACGGATGTCAGATCTGATGGGGTGCTATGCCAGATATCTGCAACACACCACAGTAAAGAGTATAGAATGTAATTTGTGGCAGCTGGTCACGTCAAGACAAACAGAAAAAGTGGCTAGAGTGCCAAAATATTGAACACCTGTACTGCATGCAGTTTACACGGGCAGTGCCCAGACTCAAACTTGTGCCCTTGCTGTTACAAGGCAGCCATCTTGCTGGAGAATCATCACTGCCCCATTAGGATATATGAGATCGGCCGGGTCCATCCTACCTGGTCCTGGAGCATTGTCCTATGGTATGTGGAATAACTGCAGGTAGCAAATGCAAGGCCTTCAGTGCCAGCGAGATCATGGACCACAATGGATATGAGCTACAACCAAGATGGCACCAATGCTATGTGAACATGTGTCATCAAGATTGGGGTTATTCCATTTCTGAATGTCAAACAGCGGGGCTTGGGTGAAGACAGTCAGAGGTGTTCTTCCCCAAGCCAGGGCAGTGAACTATGTGTCCACAGGCTGTCTGATGTAGTCTGGCATGGGATGCCTGTTCCAACCCCAATGATGTCCTATCAGGTGTCTGCCTATATAACAGATTTGCTCTCCCCAACTGCCACAAAGCAGCACACCTGATGACAGTAACAACACCCTGTGATCTGTATATTTGTTCTCTAACTACAGGCAACATCTGAGTGGTGGATAAGGAGAGACAGCCACCATTCAGCCCAGATGGCTTGGTGGCAAGGGATTCACCCTGTAATGCCAAGGTTGGCGAGCCTCCCTGGACCTAAAGCTTTTGTTTTTCAAATTTTTACATGTATAGTCTATGACCCCTTTCTTTACACTTTCCAGTTGTATAGCCACCACAAATACTGCTGCTGTGACCTGGGCTGTGGAGTCAGAATCGGAGTCATTGAGTCGGCAACATTTATTAGGTTACTGGAGTTGGAAAAAATGTACTGACTCTGACTCCAGCTCCAACTAAATCTAAATGGTAATGCGTTAATTATTCCAATTTCACAGATACTAATTCAATTGAGTTTATTTCTTTTAAAATGAGCATTTTTAGTCCTTCATGTAAGAATTCTTATCCTCTTTTTTAATTTTGTCAGTTTTGTCTTATTTTTAATGATACTCAATCATGTTTGTAACTTTTTAAATAAATATAAAAAAGCCACCATGACATAGCTATAGCCTTTAAACCCAAACTTTAACGGGGTAGGCTGCTACAAAGTAGCCTGATGATTCACGTTGGCAGTGATGGAATGCCTTGTATCTTTCAGTCAGTATAGGAAATCTGATTAGTCTAATTACACATAGAGAAGTTGGAGTCAGAGGTACCATAAATTAAGGAGTCGGAGTCGAAGGTTTGGCCGTGATTATAACATCCACAGTTGCCAGCAGTCTCCTCGGCTAGCTGATCAGTAAGCTATTCTGAGTGCCTTGAAGTAAGGGCTGCCGTGGACTGCAGTGTCCATGGCAGCAGCTATGGTCACTGGTCCATGGTCCATTTGACCACTGTACACTCTGTAATAGGGTGCACAGGTGGTGCCTATGATCTAATCCATTCCTGGTGCTGGCATGTCCCCAGTGCCCGACAGGAATGCAGCTGGCTAACACTGCCACACACATCCCCCACTGTACTCAGTCACCCATTATCTGAGATGCAGCCATTGTTGTCTGGGTTGAAGCTTGTTCACACTAAGCTATTGACAGGTCAGTTGTTCCACCGACAGTGACTGCATGTGCATGGACAGAGTAACTGCTAGAGATTGTGTTGAACACCGAGCCACCATCATAGGGTCTGCTACACAGATAGCTGTGGAAAGCGATTCATTTACTCTAGTGAGGTAGATGGTGCCATTGCCTCCACACACATCTTAGCTATGTGATGATCACAATGTGAACATGCCCATGTAACAAGTGTAGCTCCCACAATGTCCCCCAGATAAATAGATGCACTGCAGTTGCATTCTACATGTCATAACATCTCATGCTTACCCCTGACAGTTTCTCTGTCAACGCATATTGTGCAACCAAACCACCATGCTGTGCAGTTAGCCTATCTGCCTGCCACCCAGCAGCTACCTCATGATCATTCCCACAGGCACAGATGTCATGAACCTCTCACCATGGGTCCACCTGGAGCCATGCAGGTGTCCAGAGCACAACATAGCTATGTAGACAGACACTTGCATCCCTTGTTGAATGCAACCATGAAGCCACCCAGCAGATTATCTATGAGCCCACATGTTTTTTTTTAATTTTATTTTTAGTTGTATTTACAATAAATATATCCAAGATATAACATGAATGAAAAGAAAAAGGAGTATACAATCATAACATCATAATAAGTAATAAGAAAACAAAAGGAAAAATAAACCTCCCCAACTTAGACCACAAATAATAAGGGCCCGAGGCGTGTCTAACCCTGCGGGATCAGAATCACGAACAGGCCTGTACATGCAGACTGGGACTGTGATTCAGTCCCGGCCTGTATGTACAGCGATAGCCCAGCTAATTCCCTGCAGCCTGACCCCCGATCCAGCCTCCTAAGGTGTGGAACGGGTTACGGGGCATTAACTTTACCGTCCCCCAATCCCTTCCGCGCACTGACTCCACAAAAAAAAAAAATAATGCCCAGGGGAGTTATTCCACCTCGGATGTGGAATAACTTCCCCGGCCAGTTCGTCGGCCCTGAACGTACAGGGCCGACATCAGAATTGGCCCTGTACATCCAGGGCTGGCGACCGCCCACTCTCCACCCCATGCCACCTCTTCCCGCCCCTGTCAAACTTCCCCACACAACCGGCGGGGAAGTTATACAGGGGCAGGAACCAGCACGAATAGTGGGGATGTCCATCCCCGCTATTCATGCCTCAAAATGACCCCCTAAGGAAATAGGGGAGGTACCAAGAAATCACTAGCTGCGACAGAAACTCACCACACAGCTACCAAAAAGAAAAAATAAACAAGGCAGGCAGAGACTTAGGGGTATATTTACTAAACTGCGGTAACGTTACAGACCACGCGTTAGGTAACGTTAACGCTCGTTAGGTAACGTCAATGCGTGGTATGTAACGTTAACGTACGTTAACGTTAACGTTACCTAATGAGCGTTAACGTTCCCGGCCACGGTAAACATCGCAGAGGGTGGAGAGAGGGTGGAGAGAAGGGGTCAATGGGCGGGGAGTGGGTGGGGAGAGGCTCCCTGCACACTAATGCGCTGAACTGAAGGGCTGAATCCTACCACGAATGAAAACCTGCCGTTAGATGCACATTTGCAGGAGAGAGAAACCATTTCATTGTCAGCAATGTACAGCATAGACAGGGAGCCTAAGAAACGTGATAGTAAAGGCCACTATGGCGATGGTGCAAGTGGGGCATAGGGGGCTTCAGGCGGGACATGTAGTGGGGGCAGCTGGGGCACAGGGTGGACTAGGCAGGCGCCTAGGTGGCACATAGGAACATAGAAACCAGAAATCAGCATGGCAGCAGCTGACAAAGGCCAAACACAATCCACCTACATCTACCTGGTCCACCCGAGCTAACAGTTGCCAGGGCACTGACCCAACATCCCCCCAGCCAACCCTCCCCCAAGCGGAAGGGATATACTATTGGTAGGCGGTGATGGGGGGTGATATGAGGATGCTCATGTATGCCCCCTGCCCCAGACCCCACTCCCTAGGTGACCACCTACCCACACAATGGATGGCCTGGGACTGCACACTACCAGCACTGACAGCATATGGTCATGTCAGCATGGCAGGGGGGGTGTGCCCATGCTGGAGGGGGCAGTGGCACCTGTCTGTAGTGGACCTAGGCCATGCCCTGTACCAGTACGTTGTGTGCAGTGCAACATAAAAGGTCTAGCTGAGGAAAAGTACAGGTAGCCCCAGGGAATACCATGCATGTGTGGTGCAGTACATCCAGCCAGTGTATCCAGTAGCAGAGAGTCACAGGTTCAAGTCCCAGGTGTGGTTCCTGCAGAGCATGTCCCTATATTTTACCCTACAATGTAGATACAACAGCAACATGTGCAAAGCCCAAAGCAGCGGCGAACAAGGGTACAAACACCCACTCACACAGGCTCCACAATCCAAAGATGCATAGAGAGTCAGGCTGTTGGCCCCAGCATTGAGCTCCAGTTATCACCAGAGCACTACTACTACCTCCTGCACAGTTTAGCAGTGTCGGCACTGTGATCAGGACCAGTGTGATGGGCAGGGTTGCCAACCACCCCTATCTTTGCACAATGCTGCAGTAGGAGTGTGTGTGTGTGTGTGTGTGTGTATGTCTGTCCATTGTTCTGTGGCTGCCCAACCATCTCTGGGCCCAAGATGTCCCACTGTTACCAGTGTTAGCCTGAATATGTGCATAATGAGGAGCAAGGTGTTGTGGGTATGGCCCGGACAGGGCGGATTGGCCAGGATGCATCCTCACAGGGTGTGGGGCAATGGCTGGGACACTGTACTGCCCAACCACCGCCTGCATGGACAGGGTGGCTACAGCATGTCATGCTGGGAGGGCACTCACGCTAACCGAGCAGTGACCATGGCATGTCTAGGTTCCCACATAGCGCTCTACACTATCTGCCTCCAGTGATATTTTTGTGTTCCCAGTGCTGGGGCCCCAATCACTGAGATGACTGTTTGGTGTATGTAGTTTCTCTGTGAGCATGCACTATGGATTGGCTAGTGGACTGTCTGCAGTTAGACTGTGCATGGTTGGAACACCTATAAAGTGCAGTCTGACTGTGCTGTCTGCTGGTGACTGGCAGACAGTGGTGTGAGGCAGTTGGGGTTTTCCAGACCTAACCCCAACATTGCTGCTGGTCTGCCACTGCCCCAGTCACAGGTATGGCTTTGGCCCACCAACCCTGGAGGGCTGTCTTATACCAGCAGGATGGAGGTTGCTTCACCGGGGCTGGGACACCTGTCCCTTACCTACAAAAAGGGTGATGTGGGCCCTTTGGGGTATGTAGTGTATACCACTGCTATACAAACCTCATGCAAGTCTAGAAACCCCTCTGTCCTGAAAACAGGTGCCCATGTCAGCCAGACCCAAACACGGGGTACACACTAATATGGGTGGTGTCTGGTCACAGAGGGCCACATGTGACTGCAGGATACTGATGGACACCAAATTACCTTCAGCTGCACTGCAAGGAACACCTGTCACACACTGGTAATGATGGGGATGTACAGCAGGACCTATCTCTAGCATCACATGTACTGCGGACCTAGTTCTGGGCACCCATCCTATCCCTCAGGGTGAACACAGAACCTGCACAATGGCATGGTCTGTAGCTACACTGTGCCAGTATCACACACTGTCAGTTCATCTTTCCAAGCTGAGGTACCGGAAAGGTGCAGACCCCATTTGGTGATCAGCTGTAGACAGCTATTCAGCATGTGCATTGCATCATGGGTACTGGTGGGGTTACCCTATCCTGGCATTCAGAGCATACAGTTTGTGCGATGACCTGCAGTCCTTCTGTACCCAGCCATTGCTGTGACATACACTACGGAGGTATAGCCTACTGGTTAATACAATGCCATTCTCGGCAGTGTTCATGGGTTCAATTCCTCATTGTTCCCTCCTCTCATGCCTGTCTTACTCAAATAGTTTACATGCCTGTAACAGTCATATTTTTGCAGATCTGTCCTGCTAGCCCATAATACCCTCACCACAATTGCCAACATTCCCTCGATCCGTCTATCTGCGTCTGTCAGCTGTGTAGAGTCCTGTTTGCCTGTGCAGGCTGCCATCCCATGTCCTGCACTGCTACCCTTTCCTGCATTGTGCCTCATCGTGTTTGCCTCGCCTGTGCCTGATCTGCATGGCACCACCACTCCTCTGTCCACCCATCATTGTAACTATCCTGCCACCTCCGCCTCCACTGGGGGACACGTATTCCGTTCGTCTGCCACCAACTGTCTTTCCAGTACTTTACATTGCCAACACCCTGTGCAGTTGCCCCCACCATGTTTGTCATCAATACTGGCAGCCACATGGGATGCCCACAGATATGGCGGGTCCTGCGGCTCCCAGCTCTCCCTCCTTCACTCACCTGTTCATTGCCTTTCCTGAGTGCTCTATCTAGTGTTAGGTCTACATCTGTCTCTGATCCTCACAGGTCATGCATGTCATTCTGCGGCACTTTGCAGCTCTTAGGGCACACTAACCTAGGGCACCGTCACCTTGTTAGGCCACCTTAACCTACGGTTCCATAGCCTAGGGTGCCTTCTACAGTGCCTTGTCCAGGAGTGCCTAATACGGCGCTTAGCCTAAGGAGCCCTATAGGGCGCCTTATGGGGCACCTTGCAAGGTACCTTAAAAGGCACCTTACAAGGCGCCTTACAGGGCATCTTACAAGGCACCTTACAAGGCACCTTATAAGGCGCCTTACAAAGCACCTTACAAATGTGCCTTATAAGGCGCCTTGTAACGCGCGTTAGTCTTAGGCGCCTTGTAACATGTGTTAGCTGATACGGCTTGCTGTAATGATGCACCACCCATGCCTTTATATGGGCATCTGTACCTTTACCGCGGAACCTAACGCGAGTGACATTACCGCAGTTTAGTAAACATACTCCTTAAACTTCAGCCATATGAGTAGAGACAGCAATTGAATAACATCTTCTTCTCTAGCAATCAAGAACTCCACAAGCTGTTTCAGGTCAAAAAACAGATATGCATTATCCTTAAAGGAAACACAACATTTAACAGGAAATTTTAATTGAAAAGAAGCCCCTATAACCAAGACCCTCAGCCGAAGGCTTAGGAACTCCTTCCTCCGCAACTGAGACCCACAAAATAAATCAGGAAATACCCTAACCTATGACCCCAAAAAACTCTCATTATAGTTCCTAAAATAAGAATGGAAAATCAAAGCTTTATCTGACTTCAAGGCCAAGGTAACTAAGAGGGTGGACTATCTGTAATGATCTCTAAGGAGTTCTCTAAGAACCCCGTTAGGTCCCCTCCCCCAATGAAACAGCCCCAGGAACATCCCCACAACTTCTGGCCCCCAGAAACAAGTATTGTACTCGAGTCAAGGGGGAAAAAATGCTCCAGAGAGATCTTTAATACCTCTCTGAAGTTTTTCCTCACCATCTCCACAGCTAACAAAATTAGAGACGTAGGAAAATTCAAAAGTTTGATGCTATTACGTCAGGCTTGATTTTCTAAATATTCCGTCTTCCAAGACAACATACACTTGTCTTTTATCTGAGCTCCAACCAGCTCTCGGAGATGTCCAAGTTCCTGTTCCAAAGCAAGACTCCTACCTGCTTGTTGCTCTTGAGCCGTGGAAACAGAACAATATTTAGTCTTAACCTCCATTAAATCAGTACTCACAAGTCCCACAAAAAATCCTAGAGAAGAGTTCACAGTAGCAATTTCATCCCATAGAGCTTCTATTGAAATAACCTTTGGTTTTGCCAAACGTTTAAACCCAGAAGTAGGCAAAACTTCAGTTTGCATCCAGGGCCGGCCCGTCCATTGAGCGAGAATGTTTTTTGCACAGGGCCCCGTGTTTCAGGGGGTCCCGCGCAAAGAACATTCTGCTTTAAAAGTAAATTTTAAAATAAAAAAAAGCTGGTTGCTGCTGCTGCCACAGTGGCAGAATCAAGTGTCCCGCTGGGTCCTCCCTGCCTGGCAGAGCCCTCCCTCCCCGCCTCAGTCCCTCCCTGCATCGGCTTTCAAGCCGCGAAGGGAGAGTTTCCCTTTCAAGGCTCTGTTAAGCCCGCTGGGGCTGATGGAAACTTTCCCATCAGCCCCAGTAGGCTTAACAGAGCCGCGAGGGAGAAACTCTCCCTTCGCAGCTCTGAAAACGGCGCTGAGAGGGACTGAAGCAGGGAGGGAGGGCTCTGCCGGGCAGGGGAGAGTTTCCCTTTCAAGGCCGTTTTCAAGCCGCGAAGGGAGAGTTTCCCTTTCAAGGCTCTGTTAAGCCCGCCGGGGCTGATGGGAACCTTCCCAACAGCCCTGGTGGGCTTAACAGAGCCACGAGGGAGAAACTTTCCTTTCTCAGCTCTGAAAACGGTGCTGAGAGGGACTGAAGCAGGGAGGGAGGGCTCTGCCGGGCAGGGGGGCCCCGCATGACACTCGATTTTGCTGCTGCCGCAGCGGCAGCAGCCAGCTTTTTTTTTATTTCAAAATTTCCCTGAGCTGTTGGGGGGAGGGGGGTTAGGACTGGAAATGGGCTGATGGGGGGAGGGATTAGGACTGAGGTGGGCTGATGGGGTTAGGACTGGTAATGGGCTATGGGGGTTAAGTCTGGAAATGGGGTGATGGGGGGTTAGAACTGGTAATGGGATATGGGGGGGGGGCTAAGACTGGAAATGGGCTGATGGGGTTAGGACTGGAAGTGCTGATGGGGGGTTAGGACTGGTAATGGGCTATGGGGGGCTAGGACTGATAATGGGTTTGGGGGGTTGCTAGAACTGGAAATGGGATGAGTGGAAGGGGAGGCTTGAACTGCAAATAGCTGATGGGGACAGGGGCTTGGAATGGAAATGGTCTGAGGGGAAGGGGGGCTTGAACTGCAAATAGCTGATGGGGAGGGGATTTGGAATGGAAATGGGCTGAGTGGAAGGGGGGCTTGAACTGCAAATAGCTGATGGAGAGGGGGGCTTGGAATGGAAACGGGCTGAGAGGGGAGGGAGCTAGGACAGGAAATGGGCTGATGGGGGGGCTAGGATAGGACTAGAAATTGGGTGTTGGGGGGAGCTATGATTGGAAATGGGCTGTGGTGGGGGCTTGGATTGAAATGGACTCATGGAGGGGCTAGAACTGGAAGTAGGCTCATGGAGGCTTGGATTGGAAATGGGCTGAGTGGAGGGGAGCTAGGATTTGACATGGGCTGATGGTGGGGCTAGGAAAGGACTAGAAATGGGCTGATGGGGGGGCTGGGATTGGAAATGAACTGATGGAGGGACTTGGATAGGACTGGAAATGGATGGGGGAGCTAGGACTGGAAATGGGCTGATGGTGGAGCTAGGATAGGACTGGAAATGGGCTGATGGGGGGCTAGGACTGGAAATAGGCTGATGCGGGGACTAGAAGGGAGCGGACGCTGGGTGGGGCTGGAACTAGAAGGGAGCTGATGTTGGGGGAGGATTAGAATGGGATGGGGCTGGGAGAGTGAAATGGAGAGGGGAATAATATTTTGTGTGGGAGGGAAAAAAAATCTACAATTGGCAGGGTATTGGGAGAGTAAGTGGGGATTGAGGATGGAGGGGTAAAATTTGAGTGTTTGAAATAGGAATGAGGAAGGAGCAAAAGGAGAAAGATTAGTATGTTACAACAGATGTAGAGAGAGAATGGAAAAAAAAACTAGAAGAGAGAAGAAAGGACAAATGGACAGCAGACGATGGAGAGTTAGCAGAAGACACAAAGAAACCAGAAGAAAGTGGCTGGAGCAATTGCAACTGAAAAAAAATGCACAAAAGGTAGAAAGATATATCTTTATTTTGAATTTATTAACAGGAATATGTCGGCTCTGGGAAATATGCATCATTAACATCTGCGCTTTGTTTAGTACAAGAGGAAATTAATTTATAGTTTTATTTCTATAGTCTTGTTGTACATTCCAAGTTTGGCTTTTGTGGTTCCCAGTTTAATTATTGTCTTCCTGTTTCTAAATTGTGATTCCTTGTTTGGTGATGGTCTATGTTCTGCATGTGTAACTGAGCTGAGGTATTCTGTTTATGTAATTCCTATTTGACATTGCCACTTGTTCTCTTTCCCCAGTAGGTCATGTATTGTTATTCTCTGAAATGTACTAATTTAATATTTGCAGTGTTGCCTTTTGATAGATAAGGTCTGGTGCTTTGTGAGTCCTGGTAGTGCTGTTACGATATGGCGGGTTTGCTCTGGGTTCTAAATGGGCAGTGTTTGTAGTAGTTCCTAATGTGCCTGGCGGTTGGCACTGGATTATAGTAATGTAGAAATCTTTTAGTCTTTCTTTATCCATACACTCATTAAGAGGCATGTTTACTAAAAGTTAGTGTATGGTAACATTATGCAAATATTTATGCAAATGAGGCCCTGCACCAAGTCTCTGCACATGGCCCCGCACTCCCCTTGGGCCGCCCCTGTTTGCATCAATGGAATCCCTGCAGTCGCAGTTGTAACCACAACCTCCTTCTCCCTTGTGTCTTATTTCTCTATTGGAGCTGCCATGGTCCCCAGAGTGCCCTCATCACTATCCCAAGATGGCGTGCTCATCGGCAAGCTGGTGGGAAGCACAACTCCATCTGACCAAACACTTCCGGGTCGTGGCAGGGGGGTTCACAGCTAGGAGAGAGCTGAACACCCAAGGTGCACAGAGCCGATAGACCTTTCGACAGCTCTGCTGAAGACACCGCTCCTTCACCAGGCATAAAGCCACAAGAATCCAAGGTTTTCTGTCCCACGGAGCTCACTACAGCAGGACCCAAGGGTAGGTTTCCCTGCTTTCATTTTCTGTCACCTATACCAGCGGCCGCGGCTCCACTCTGAAACAGCACAAACTGAAAGAAAAGCGGCTAAGCTCCAGTAACACTTCCTGCTGCCATCTTACTTCCTCCCCTGAACCCACAGAGGTTGCATGCCTTTCCACCACAATGTTAGAATGTCCAATCGAGGAGGACATGACATTGGGAGCTTCTGAGATATTTTGGAAGACACTGAAAATGAGGCGTGGAGCACATACCAATGCATGACTGTCTGGCAGTCAATGCGGGTATTCACTTAATCAATTATTCAAGTGCATTGGTGGATGTCTATCCCTGCTGAGTGTCTCCAGGAATGGGCCATTTTGGATCCTGGGATGTATATATCCAGCACGTATGGGACCCACCCACTTGCATATCCTGAAAAACATGGCCATATGTGCTACAACCTGATATTAGAAGGCTATCAACGAGCATCAGCTTCTGTCCCAGCGCTATGGCCCCTAAAGCCAAGTCTCCATGCACAAGGACATTTTTTGCCTGGAGAGGTGGATCTCTTACTTAGGGAGGTGCTGTCCAAGCATCACATTCTGTTGATTAAAGTGGGTGTACATTACAATGCCCACCAAAAGCAATGTCTTTAGCATGTAATCTGCATCAGCTTCAATCTCATTTACCACAGAAACAGGGACATGAAGGATATCAAGCGCAAGTGTGGAGACATGCGGAGAAGGACAAAGCACAAGGCAGCTGCTTGAGGTATTGATGAACAGCCTCCAGTACTCAGCAAATTAGAACTATGTGTCCTGACTACTGTGGATGAAAAGGCAGTGACAGGGGTCAGTGGGTTGACAATTCTAGGTCCTCTCAGCAGAAAAGTGAGTAATGCACACCTGCAAGACACAATCAGTACTGTCAAACATACATGCAGTGTAGGTAAGGTATGCCCCTGCTGTCAACCCCCCCCCCAACACAGATGCATTTCACAGTAGTGCATAGCACCTGTATTGCAACTGCACTGCCCATTCACTAGCTACATTCCATAAAAAACATCTGGCCCCATGGTTGCAGCTCCACCAGCTCTCTCCAGGGCAGCTCCACCATGCCCTCCTTGCAGGAATGGGCCACTTACTGTTGTATTTGGCACATTAGTGTCAACATCCAATTGTGCATCTGGAGCGTGTTGGCCAGACCATGTAGGGTGACCTATAGCCCAAGGTTTGGAGCCTGAAGGTGACTACGTATATGGCTGAGTGAGCGATGCAGTATGTTGGCGTAGTGCCTGCCTTGCACATGGTTTTTCTGGACACCAGTCCCCCACCCACTCACACTACAGATTCACGATCCCACATATCACTGCCATTCCCATCTGTTTCCCTAGCCTGTGGTAATTAGGACCTCAGATTACACCTGGAGGAATTCTGCGCAAAAAGTTTAAAAGTCTATGCAAAAATTTTGAAAATTCTGCACACAGTATTTTAAAATTCTGCATGCTTAATAGTAAATTTTTGCGCAGAATTCCCCCATCATCCCTCCTCCTCTAGATCTGAAATTTCCCCACCTTTTTCCTGCTTAGCTCTCTTGCTTCAATCACAGCTCTGTCCCCAACTCATCCTTGTTCCCCCTGTTTTCTCTCCCTCTAACCTCTAGTCCCCAGCTACCCCAGACTCACCATCAGCCCATCTCCAGCCCCACAGCCACCCCTCTGACTCATCAGCAGCCCTTTTCCTGCTCCGCAGCCACCCCCTGACTCACAAGCAGCCCATCTCCAGCCCTCAGCCACCTCCCAACTCACCAGCAGCCCTTGTCCTGTCTCCAGCCACCCTCTCTCACCAACAGCCCTTCTCTTTACCCAATCGCAACAAAACAGTCGTGGGAGCATTTCCGTTTGCTTCTGCGGCTATGCTAGATTCCAATGTTGGCACATTTTCAAAGACACACAGAAGCACTTTCCCCTGTGAAATGCAGTTTATCTTTGGAAATAGCTTTGAAAATTGCACTCATAACAATGCTTTGCACAGTTGATTAAATGAAGCTTGGATAGCCTCTAGCTAAAGCATCTAAAAATCCAAGACCTTCCCAGTTTGTTTTTCTCATTCATATTTTTCTGGTAAAGTAGTCAGCATAGTCTATGCAGCTCCTTATATTTTTGCCCTGAATTACTTGTACTGCTTTTTGAATTAGAAGTGGAAAATGCTTAAAGTTTCACTAAACTGGTCTGTTTGGTCATAATATGATAACTTGCCTGCTGGTGAATAGATGGGGCTGCATTCTGAGGGACAGAAGGAGCATGGCTTTTGGAATCTTCCCTGTTGAAAATGTCTTCAATCTAATAAGGCTGAATTAATATTCAGTAGGGTCAAAGTTGAAAAGTGCTGCTCTCACTTGATTTTCCACTCCTGATTTGAATGCATGCACCGTTTTTGTTTCTACTACTTTTTGACATTATTCAAAGAGTTTGTGTAGTTTTGAAGTGAGCCACACAGATCCTGAGGTTTGAATTTCCCGCACCTCATAGTGGTTAACTTATATATGCATAACTTGATATGTACATGAAATCTAGCCACATAAATAGAGGCAGGATTGGAAGCATTTCTGGGTGTGTGTTTATATGTTTATGCTGATATTCAATGCTCACTGCGTAAAGTTATGCACATAAAATCTGGTTGGGTTGAAAGACATATCTACATAATATGCATATATATGTGCAGACATGTTTTCAGCGATAGACTTATATGCTGAAGTCCCACTGAATATGAGGTCATTTTAAAATCCCTATTCATGATTTCCATGTCTGAAAATGCCCAGTCAGATGTGGAAATCATATGGAAGTCCCCAGAGCCATTTTAGAAAGGCCCAAATTCACACTTGCCTGGCACAATCACGTCCAAGTCATACGGAGGCATGGCAGAAGCATGCCTGGGTCATTCTTAATATATAAATATGTGCGTCCGATTTTAGAATGGCACCACACATCTGAAATTGCCGGCGGACATTTCCAAGTCTATACCTATTCCCAGGCATGAATAGACACCAAAAAAGTGCTCATTTTGGCAATCTGTTACCTATTGACAGAAGAGGAGAAAGCCCTCTCGTCACCCAATACTTTTCATTATGCAAAAAAAAAAAGGCAGCAGGTAAATAAAGAAAGAAAGAAACCTTTTTCCTGGCTGTGGCATCACTACACATCTCTGCAAAATGGCAGGCAAGGACATCTAAGTGGCATGGGATACATGTTGTCTTTCAGAAATACCATCATGGGCATGTGTATGTTGTCTAAACTAGGAAGCCCAAATGAAGCATGTGTCTTCGCAAAACCAGACAGGACCAACAGGAGCAAGGAAACCAGTATACACTCTATAGTTTGGAATAGACTTCTTTATTGTAACCCCAACACTAGGGGTGTTTCGGCACCTAGTGCCTTTCTCAGGGGATAAAAGTTGAAATCCTTCAACATAAACAAACACAAACAAATTTTAAAAAATGAACAATAATACCATTTAAAAATAATAATAAACTGATAAATACAACAATATATAAAATGAACTCAATCCTGAAAAAAAAAAAAGAGCGAGGATCCATGATGGCGATTCAAGTGGTGTGTTGAGCGGCACGGCGTTTTTCAATGGGGAGGAAGCGCAAGTCCAGAGGTGCCAAACAGCCTTCGGCACCCTTGGCTTCAATGCCCTTACCGCTAGCTGCAATGGGTCCTTTGGACACTTTTTTCCTACCCATGCTGCGACAGTTGTTAGCAGAAGGGGAGAGAAGCTTGGCTGTGCAGCAATCGGAGGTGTTATCCTCATTGTCTGCCTCTGGCGGTGATCTATCCTCCCCTGGCTCAGTCCAGGCTTCAAAGGTTCCTCTCTCATTATATAAATCCTTGCTCCAAACGAAACTGTATTCAAAATTCCATTTTGAATACAGTTTCGTTTGGAGCAAGGATTTATATAATGAGATTTGATTCAGCTCCTGTTACGCCCAGGGATTCAGCTATTGGGAGGTCTCTTTTTTTTTAAATTTCCTTGCAAGTGTTTGATAAAGTATCAGTCACATTCCTATATATTTTGCGAACCCTCCCAATTGCTGGAGTTCATAAATGCCCGTCAAGTTGGGGGAGGGGCTGATCCTCTGTTTCGGTTTGAGCATGATTATGTTTCGACTGTATGAACACACTTTATTTCTTGCAGAATGTTGGTTGTAAAATAATTTGTTTCTTTTGTATCCTCCTCTAATTGTGGGCTGGAGTGGGTTGGGAATGTTATTTCTTTTCTTCTTCTTGTAATATATGAAGGGACTTAGTTAGTTCTTTATGTACATTTTCGTTACCCACCTCAATTTCTCCTTCAAGATGTATTCTTGACATGTTTGTATAAATTTATAAATATTAAATTTAAAAAAAATGAACTCAATCCTAAAAATATATACAATAATAAAGGAAGGAAATAAAAAAGGACCTGTGACTTTGTAAATAAATCCCATAAATGAACTCAATCCTAAAAACATATACGATAGTAAAAGAATAGAATAGAGAGGACCCTAGCACATCTGACTGTATAAATACATCCCATAAAAAAATGTATAATCATTAAAAGTGAATGTAAAACAGACACAGGGTGCAACAATAAAGATCATAAGACCATATGAACAAAATGTCTAAAAACATCATATGCTAAGGATCAGATCAGGATACTTGAGAAAGATTAATATAAATAACACTGATGGTAAAATGATACAAGCATAAAAAGTAAAAAGACACCGTGTAAAGTGAATAAACGTGGGATAAAATGAATAAAAATAGGGACCAATGTGCACTACATGCAGTCTAAGGACTTACTGTCTATCCCTCTTGGATGGAAATAGGGTAGATAGCAAAGATCACCGATCCATATATTTTTTGTACAGTTGTAACACTGAAAAACAGGAGATGTGCAAACAGCAATAAACAATTCTGACTAAAATATCCATATATACATATATTTTGTACAGCTGTAACACTAAAAAACAGGAGATGGTGCAAATGACAATAACCAATACTGACTAGAATATACATTAGGCCAAAAAGAGTTATAAAGATGATTTATCACGCCCAGTGTTCAATAACAGAAATCTGAGGTTCACAAAAAAGGCAATGTTTTCATTTTCCGTTGAAACAAGGTCTCAGACAAACTATCAGCACTTTACCATGGACTAGAGCCTAGTCCTCATATTGTGCTAGTTTTGACATCAACGACCTTCAAATTTTTCTTTATCCTTTTTTTCTTTTTTTCTTTTATCCCAACATGACTTGTTCTTTAAATTTAAAAAACAAGTACTTAACTTAATCAGAAAATGCTGCTATTCTTTTGTAATGCATCTCATTTGGTGAATCCCAACGCCGCAATATAAGGCGCCCGAAGCGTTTCACTATCACTTGTTTCTTCAGGGGATTACCTCCATATATATATCACTGTAAAATAATTAAAACCAGAAAATGTAACTAAAGAAATATTTTGTGTTGCATCTTCCATCTCACATTCTCATATCATTGGAATTACTTAAAAAACAACCTGATGCTGCCCACGTATCTCCAAGGCACTTAAAAAGTTGTGCTGTCAAACTTGTTCTTCCAGCTGAAAACGCTGCGCAAAAAGAGTTATAGCCTAAAAAGCAAACTGGGTGAAGAAAGAGGGATAGAGGAACGGAATAAAGATAAATATTCCTAAAACACTAAAATTAAAAAGGGGATGGGAAAAGGAAACTAAAAATAGCAATAAAATAAAACCTACAAATAAAACAAGACAATCCCAGAAAAGGGGGTAAAAACATTATCTAAAAATGTTAATTAAAAATACCATAAAAATGCAAGGAAAATATGATAAAATGGGGGGGGGGCAGGAGGGAAGGGACACTAAAATGAAAAATCAATTAAGAACATATGAGTAAAACAAGAAATAAAAAGAAGGGAGGGAAGGGGGAGGGGGAAAAGGGGGAAGGGGAAGAGGAGGGGGGAGGGGGAAAAGGGGGAAGAGGAAGAGGAGGGGGGAGGAGAAGAGGGGGGAGAGTAGGGAGGAGAGTGGGGAGAAGGGGATGGGGAAGGATAAGGGTAAAAAAACGGACCAGTCAATATCTGCATTAAGGCCCCGTGGGGCAAAGGTGTCCATTTAGAAAAAGTATCTCTGTTCTATCCTTAGACGTGTACGGTCTAAGGTACTACCTCTCCAATGTTGGTGTACCACCTTAATGACTCGAAACCTCAAATCTGAAGGTGAATGCTGTGCTGAGATCCAATGTGACACTAATAGTTTGTAAAGGAGGGCATGTTTAATACAACTCTTATGTTCTATCATTCTAGTATGTACCGCCCATTTTGTTTTGCCAATGTAAATCTTGTCGCAGGGACAATCATATAGATGACACATTGGATGTCACAGTTGGAATATTCCATGAGGAAAACCTTCTTTTTTGTATATGGATGAATAAAAAAATCTTTCATGATCATGCAATGAGCACATATGGAGCAGCGTCTACATTTATAACGTCCCCTTAATTTAAGACTGATTCTTTTCACAGATAGTGCTGACGGGACCAGAATATTAGCCAAATTGGTGTTCCTTTTGTGTGCCACTGTTACTGCAGTTTTGTTGAAAGTGGGGATGGTAGTTAAAATGTGCCACTCTTCTCTCAAGATCTTTGTAATCTCATGAGAATGGTTTGAATAGGTAAGAGGGCACACTACTCTGTTCATTTTACACTTGTCAGATTCTTGCAATAATTTAGACCAATTGCTATCCTTAGCCCTCTGATATGTCTTATTAATGCATGAATATGGATAACCTCTATCTTTGAATCTGGTTCTCATATCTGCTGCATGTCTCTCAAAGTCTGCATCCTTGGAGCAAATTCTTTTAACTCTTAGGAGCTGTGAGACAGGAAGATTACATTTTAAAGAATGATTGTGTAAACTATCAAAATGTAAGACCTGGTTCCTCTCTGTAGTCTTACGGTAAAGATCAATACTAAAACCTTCAACATCTTTTTTAATTAAAATATCTAAGTATGCCACCTCATGCTTTCCTATTGTTGCTTCGAAATGTACATTTTTGTCCAATTGATTAAACCATATCAAAAACTCTTCTAATCAATTACTATTGCCTTCCCATATTAAGAGGATATTGTCAATGTAACGTTTCCAGAGTTTAATATTGGAAGTGAATGGACGATGTGTGAAAAAAAATCTTCTCAAAATAAGCCATGTATAGGTTCGCCACATCAGGGGCCATGGAGGACCCCATAGCAACCCCCTTGATTTGTTTATAATGTAAACCCCTAAAGCAAAAGTAATTCTCAGTCAAAGCCAACGGTGCAATTTGAACCAAAAACCATGTAGGAATACGCCATGGCGTGGGCCTCCTTTACCAGAACATTCTGTATGTCAAGTGCTGCTTGTTGTGGAATATTAGTGTATAATGAAGCCACATCAAGCATAACAAGTATCAAATCCATATGGTAGTCCTTAAACTCCTCTAGCACCTTAATTATACTGTATGTGAAGTATCTTTTAAGTATGAAGGCCCCTGACAAACAAAAGGATGAAGGAACACGTTGAGAAATTTTGAAACTGGTTCAAAAATTGAACCTATGGCGGAAGTAATTGATCTCCATGGTGGTTTATTCAAAGATTTGTGTACTTTAGGAAGTATATAAATGGTAGGCATCACAGGATGTTCAACCTTCAAAAAATCAAACTCTTTTTTAGTAAGAAACCTATGTCTAGTCCTGATTGATAAAAACTATCCAAGCTTCTCTTTAAAGCTACTGTTTGATAACCATCTTGTTGTTCATAAAAAGTATGATCATGGAGTTGTCTATTAACCTCAGCGACATTGTCTATGGTATTCATAAAAACCAAGACTCCCCTTTTATCCGCAGGTTTTATAACCAATTTGGGATTGTCCCTGAGTGGTCTTAAAGCAGTTCTTTCCTCTCTGGAAATATTGCCATAATACCTAATCTTCTTTTCCTGAAGTTCATCCAATCTTTTTAAGACCACTTTCTCAAAAGTGCTCAAAACAGAGTTAGAGCCAGCAGGCGGAAGCCAGGTCGAAGAATTTCTAATGATGGAAACATCAGTGGAAGGAGACCACTGTTCACTGAAGAAATTCATTATTTTAAGCTTTTGAAAAAACTTACATAAATCCACCCAAGTTGTAAAGGGATCAAAAGACACGGAAGGTATGAAAGACAAGCCCTTATTGAGAATACTTTTCTCTATATCATTAAGGGCGTAATCAGATAAATTAATAATACCACTACCTATTCATAGAGGGACTCCCTCCTGTAAGTCCCCCTGCCTCGGCCTCTCTCTCTCCCCCATCTCGGATAAAAGAAGCTGGTCTGGGGGGTGGTCGTGCTGTAATTGTTTGTTTATTTTCTTGGTATGACCTCCTTCCTTCCACAACTTGTCCATCTGAAAAACCTGTGGGGGACTGTGTATGTTGTCTAGACTGCCATCATTCATATTGGACACGTGCAAATTTTTAAAATCGGGTAACAACTTGTATGTGTCTGGCCTGTTATTCAGCATGTCCCCATTTCTTTATGTTTTGACAGCGACATTTATCTTTTAGGGTGGAGACAGGTCAATTTTAGAAGACACTTACATGTGCTCACCTTCACTATTGCACCTCTCATGGAATTTTGAATGTTTTGACTTGGACGTCTCAGATTTCACCTACATAGCTTTTCTAAAATGTGCCTTCACATTGTATTAGACTATTTTTCAGCTAAATGTAAGGTGAACTGATATGGGTGTGTGCCTACATACTGGACACCCGTTGTTGCAAGAACGAATAAAGAGCTCTTATACTGCTTCACAATATTCCTCTCCGAGTCTCATTGGCCAGGTTGGCAATAGGTAAAGGTGTTTATAACAACATGTATAAAGTTATGCCTATAAGCTTATGCTCATGTGTTACCTGCTTGCTGGCTTTTTGAATATTCGTCGCATTGATTTTTAAAATTGGACTTCTAGATTTAGTTTCTTGTGAAGTTTATTAGTTTTCAAAGGCAAATTTTAGGGATTTGCATCAGAAAATTTGCAGTAATAAGGAAGGAGGAACAAAGATGTTCTGTTTTGGGAATAAGGCAGCATATAAATCAGGGGCATCCAAGTTTTTTCTGCAGTGGCCCACATGATTTGAAATTCTATATGAGTGTAGGCCACATTACTTTATAGTGGGCCAGAGGATCAGATGTGTGCAGCCTGTTACAGCATAATTTATACTTATCATAATCTGGGAGTCTCTTCTGAAAGAACAACCTCTTACCCACCCAATAGCTCTGCAATGCTTCAAAATCATGTCTTCTAGATAATTAGATAAAAAAAGCCTGTTAAAATTTCAAGCAGGCTGCATCCTGAGGTCAGGTAGGTGTCATGTTGGACATCTCTGACATAAGTGTAAGAATAGAATAGAATGGTACAATTAAAAAGTTGGCCAGTGAAATGACACATCCTATTACTTTGTCTGCGCAAAGATTCCAAATTAAAAGACATTTGTAAGGTTTAGATCAAATAAATTGAACTACTATGATCTAATTCCAATCTTAATAAATAAAACTTGTGATCTGTGGATTTAACAACAGCAATTCTGGGAAAGGAAAGTATCACTTTTGAACAATTCAAAACTACTCATTATGATTGAGTTTCATACCTTATAATAAACCTGTTTTGTCATTTTTATTCTTTCGAACTTGATGGATTATTGCAAAGAAATCATAAGGTTGATAATGTCTGCCTGGAGGTACAATAACTCTACTAAAATGTAACAGAATGGAATCAAATTTGGCCTGGTGGAAAAAATCAGTTAAAAGACACAAGTTTGAAAATGGGCCAGCGTGGACCAGGAGTTCCAGAGAAATAAAGTGCCTAAAAATGGCCCATTGCATTCTTATGGGAGAAGGAGATCCAGCTTCTTCAGCACAGAAGCATTAATACACTGAAACATACCCTAGCAGTTAGGGAATTGCTTCTTTCTGTAGGAGATATTGTCAGTAGCAGATAAATATACATGTATAAATAGTTGATATGTTTAGGGAAAACTGCTACTTCACACTTTCCCAGAATTCCATAGGTCTGCCTGGCATACAAACCACATGATAAAACAAATCAACCCTGTGTGATATATAAATTAGACTTTATTGCTGATGAAAAAATAGCAGATATAGAATAAATTCGTTTCCTGAGGTAGCAGTTTAAATGTAACCCTATGATTACAATTACCAAGATAATTAATCATCTTTTATCAACCAATGTCAGTGATTCACTCTGCACTTGGGCGTACAGTATATTATCTGTCTAAGCTAGACCCAATCTAGGGAGGGGGAAACTAAAAACCAGTACCTTAGTGAAAAAGATAGACAGGAAGAAAATTGATGCCTTTGAATTATGGTGTAGGCGACGAATACTGTGTATACCATGGACTGCCTGAAGAACAAACCAGTCAGTACTAGAGGAGATCAAACCTAAGCTTTCTTTAGAAGCTCAGATGATACGACTTTGACTTTCATACTTTGGACACATCATGTGAAGAGAGAGATCATTAGAGAAAGACATCATGCTTGGCAAGGTAGAAGGCCATCGTAAAAGATGAAGGCCGACAATGTGATGGATCAATACAATGACAGCAGCTACAGGTGCCAATCTGTCAACAATGAGCCGCCTGACTGAAGACTGAACATAATTTAGGACAATTATTCAGAGGGTCGCCATGAGTCGACACCGACTCGATGGCACTTAACAACAACAATAACCTTATCTCTTGACAGAATGCTTGTGGATGGGTCAGAGAAATCGTCTCAGGAATGTCATAAAGTCCAAAGTATGGCAGAGGTCCAATATCAGCTACAGGCAGTAGAGCTGAGACGCGTGACAACACCGAGCTGCAGGTCTGTGGGAGAAATTCACTCCATCCCGAGGTTAGTCTTCAGCCTTGAGGCAGGCAGGCAGTAGGTCTAAGGACTGCTGAATACAAACCTGCCAGAGACAGGCTAAGCTACAGTTCCCAAGCAGTATATCAAAACTTCTGCAAGTCTCTGTGTGTGTAGAAGTTTGCAGTTCTGAAGTCTAAAAGTGCTCAGAACTCTCTGACATCTTCCCACGTCCAGTGTATAATTCTTTTTCCTGACCCCCCTCATCATGGCACGGTGATTGGCTGGTCTCAGATACTGTATGTCATCTTCAGTGAATCCTGTAACAATGGTCAGGTGATCCTTCTCCGAACAAAGGTCCATGGTGCAGGAAAGATGCTGGCATGCAGGTGCATACATTGTTGCAAATCCTAGGTCCAGTGGCACAGTCTCTGGATGGGAGTGAGTCCACTAGCATGTAGGCACGAACAATCATTTGCTGACTTGCTTGATTTGCAGGGTTTAATGTTGGCATAGCAGAAAAGAGTTCCATCTTGTTTGGTTCAGAACAGGCCCCATCTTGTAACTTGAAGCCATGCTATTTGGTTCAGGCATCAGTTTCTGAACAGGCACCAGCCCTACATTTCAAACTACTTTTCTGGTCACAGGCACACACAAAGCTAACACAGATACACACTTCTCCATACATGGATATACATAGTCACAGACACACATGCACAGATTAAATGCAAGCATATACATGCATAGGTATTGAAATTAATTCCATAATGCATGCTCCACATGTTTTTCATACCGTGCTCCTTCTGCCCTGCTGTCATACTCTATCCCTACTGGGCTGCCTCTTAATGATTCAGATGTGTATTTCATTTTCTTTGTTGTAACTTCTACTGTGGAACCTAGTAACTGACCTGTGCAGCTTTATAAATGGTTGCTATGCATGTGATATCTAGACACACATAGATGTTCTACTGGTTACTATGAGAGGGATTTTAGAAAGGATGTTCAAGTTAAATTTGGGTCATCCAGAGCAGAACGTACAGAAAAATGCCAGGGACATCTATGTCTCCAGCTGATTTCAGGAACATAGATACCCCCGACTGGATGTGCATATGGGCGACCATATAGATGCCCCCTATAGGGACACCTGGCATAAGTGGACTTCCAACAGCATAGCAAAGTGAAACATGAGTCCCCATTTCCCTGTCAGTGTTCATTGATATAGTGTAAAACATAGGGGATATTGGTGTAGCTCCTTCTCCACACCTTCCAGATGTTTAACAAAACGAGCATTTTTCAGATGCCTGTTCGTGCCTGCAGCAGGTGTAACTTTAGATGTGATTCAGGATGACCAGTCATTTCTGAGATAAGGCAGAGACGTCCAGATTCTTAGGGACACCCCAGCCACATTTCCACCATGCCGCCCGTTCAGAGAATGTCCTCGCACTGGGGATCCACAGACCTGGCTTCTAAAATGGCGCCAGGAATGTTTCCAAGGATGGCCCATTTGTAGAGGTCTAAATCGCGAGTAGCACTTTTAAAATAACCCCTTATGTTTACTGCCAACTACTGATGGAAAGCATGGCAGAGAATTATAGAAAGTGGCCTTTGGACAATGGCACCCTGTGGTTAAATTGTAAAACCTATCCTTTGAAATTAGTTGATAGTGAAAGCTAATGTTTTGATATATTATCACACTTTGTTTTGTTTTATTCTTTCCACAATATTGGGAATGTTTGGATATTGCTCAATATAAAATGTCCCTTCTCTCTCCCCTCCAGGGCACACACACAGGTTGGAAAGTATTTTCATGAGCCAAGCTCTTCATGCTTTCCCACTTATTCCCCTTTGATCTCTTAGCAGTCTTCACAGCCTCCACCACTCTCTAGGCAGGTTGAGACTTTTGCCGATCTAGGGGTTAGTAGGAAGCCTGCTACAGGGTGCATCTTTAGCATCACTGGTTGTCGAGCAGGAATCATCACTATAGTGACAACTGCCTTTTTTCTGTCCCCAGGCCTGTGCATGCTTCTTCTACATGCACATATCATTGGAGCTTTTCAAATGATAGTTTGTGTTACAAGCCGAATAAATCAAGCATTCATTTGGGTACTTTTAATCTGTTAGTGTCAAGACAGAAAGTCATATACAACCTCTACACACTTGGTGCCAAGATTTTTTGACACTCTTGCCTTCATGCTGATGAGCTATCACTAAAATCAGGGGTTCAGTTGCACATTCTCTTTATGGAAGTTGATATTATGATGATAAAATGCTACCAAGTTTGATGGAGTAAAAGACTGGTATCGGTGCTGAGGCTGCTTGTGCTGCATAGTTATTTTAACAAGATCACTGCACAATTGCTGCAGTTACCTGACCTCACCTGGGTGGTAAGCTCTGACCATATGGTGACATCAAGGCATGACAGTTTTTGACTATAAAATGCCGTCTAGTTTATAGTGTGCTGCTGCAGGCGCACCACTGAAGGGGCATGAGTAATGATCCGAGTTGCAGTATTTTGTAGTAATTAGAGGCAATGTAGTTGGGAATGAGTGATGCCAGCAAGGGCCAGGTTGCAGAAGTCAGGGTGAGACATGACTAGGGATAAGAGAAGTGTGGTCAGCGCCTGAGAGGACAGAAAGGGGAGCATGGTACATATCTGATGAAGGTAGAAGGAGGACCAGTGGGTGAGGAGTGAAATATAGCTGTGAAAGGAAAGTGCAATGTCCAATGCCATGCCAAGATAGCGAAGAGAGGGCTCTAGTGGTATTGCAAAATTGGAGAGGAATGGGGCAGCTGAGGGACAGGGGCTACCGAATATGATCCAGATTGCGAGGGTTTTGAACAGATTAAGGTGTAGACAGTTTATGGCAAGCTAGTCGGAGACTCAAGCTAAACAATCATTGAGAAGGGAGAGATCCGGTTGCTGGGGGTTAGTGTAGTGAAGCAAAATTATGTAATCAGCATAATAATACGTTGACAGACGGAATTGTTGTATGAGCAGAGTAAGCAGAACTAGAAAAATATTGAATAAGAGGGGCCAGACGTCGGGATCATATTACTCTGACAGAGCCCTGGGGGACACTGCAGGAGAGAGGGAGGGACAGGATCAGAAGATGCATCACCTGGGAGCATACAGAAAGAGTGTGAGAAGAGAAAGTAATGAAACCAGCGACCCCCCCAAAGGCCATCATCCCTAAGGCGAGAAAAAAGAATAGAGTGATCCACTAAGTCAAAGGCTGCCAAAGATCAAGAGAGACCACTAAAGAGATGTCACCATGATCATATGCAGTGTGGAAGTCATTGAGGAATGAAAGCATGATGGTTTTGACACTGTGGCTGGGACGGAAGCCAGACTGACGGGAGTGAAGAAGATGAGTGAGGTTGGTGTTGAGATAGTTGTGAGAAGACGGCTTTTTCCAGCATTTTCGAGAGGAATGGCAGTTTGGAAACTGGACAGTAGTTGGCGGGATCAAGTGGGTCAAGAGATGACTTCTTTAGAAGAGGGCGAACCAGTGCATGTTTCCAAGGAGTAGGGAAGGTACCAGAAGAAAAGTTAGAGTTAAGCATAGTATGGATTAAAGGGAGGAGTGCTAGAGAAGATTCCAGCAGCCACAGTGAGGGAATAGGGTCAAGCAGACAGGAAGTCTTGTGGGAAGTGGGAAGTGGAAAGCATCTTAGAGAGCTCAATGGTGTAAGCGGGTGAAAAGTAGACCATCTGTGGGGAGAGAAGGTGACAAAAGTGGAGAGGATGGTAAAGGGAACCCTATAGGAGGTGGAATAAGTCCCGGGTGTGGGTGCGATCGGGCAAGGCAACCCCCCCAACATACGGAGCGGGTGCAGGTAAGTCCCCCCACCTGAACCCGGCCCTGGCAGACCCCTCCGAGGGTTGGGGAGAGGGGAAATATGATCAATTCCACTATCGGGCCTAGCGTGCTCCAGCTGAGCATCCTGGTGCCATGGCATCGGGACGCCACAGCACCGTCACACCAGCAGGAGCACTGAGCAGTGGAGTCGGGCAGCATTCTGTATGTCTCCTCACTCAAAATACTGTGCACACTGGCCCGTCCATGTTCCTGGATTCTGCAACTGCAGGAATGTTTAGCTCCTGCGGTTGCAGAATCTGGTACAACTGTACGTTGTACATTTTTTTGGACGCTCGGATGGGCCGGACGTGCATAGTATGGACTTGCCTTCCACATGTATAACTTTGCAATTGTCCACATTAAATTTCATTGGCCACCTGGATGCCCAGTCTCCCAATTTATCAAGGTTCTCTTGCAATTTTTACAATCCTCTTGTGTTTTAACAACTTTGAATAATTTTGTGTCATCTGCCAATTTGATCACCTCACTCATTATTCCTATTTTCAGGTCATTTACAAATATGTTAGAAAGCAGCGGGCCCAGCACAGATCCCTGGGGTATGCCACTATTCACCTTTCTCCATTGAGAAAATTGGCCATGAAGCCCTATTCTCTGTTTTCTATTCTTTAACTAATTCCTGATCTGCAATAATATATTCCCACCCATCCCATGACTTTAATTTTGCCAAGAGTCTCTCATAAGGAATTTTGTGAAAGGCTTTCTGAAAATCCAGATACACTATGGGCCTGATTCAGAGAGGCGACTTATGGGGCTGCATGTCCCTGCAAGCCATCCTGCCCCTATTCCCCCTCAGGCCCTCCCCGCACAGCTAGAGCAGCAGTACAGGGAGAGCCGGTGGGAGAGGGCAGAGCCTGGGCAGATCAGGGACAGGCCGAGGTGGCAGGACATATAGGGACGATTCCGGTCATGGCCCTGTACGTCCTGCAAAGTCAGGGGGAATGTGATGCTTATTCTATCTCAAAGGTGGAATAACCAGCACAAACTGGGTGATTGGGGCCAGGTGCAGGTAGGTCCCTGCTGCCTGATCCAGTCCCCGGCTGTCCAGCTGTGGGTCGGATGGTAGGGAAGAAGAGGGTCGTCGCAGAGGGTGACAGGGCAGCCTGCGGGAGGATATCCCCGCAGGCATGAGAGCAGCATGACAGGCTGTCCACAGCCCCGATTCTGTATGCCGCGGGAATGTTTTGCTCCCGTGTTACAGAATCGGGGCCCCAATGGACCCGTCCTGCTCAGGGCCATCCGGACAACCCGGACGTGCTCCTTTCTGAATCAGGCTCTATATCTACCAGCTCACCTTTGTTATTCACACCTTCAAAAAATATAAGAGATTATTAAGGCAAAACTTTCCTTGGCTAAATCCATGTTGGCTTTCTGCCATTAAACCATAACTACCAGCATATTCAGTAATTTTGTCTTTTATAATAGTTTCTTCCATTTTGCCCATTACTGATGTCAGGCTCAACAGTCTGTAGTTTCTTGGATTACCCCTGGAAGCCTTTTAAAAATCTGGCATTACACTGGCCACTCTCCAATCTTCAGGTACTATAAATGATGTTCTACTGGTGCCAGATTACTAACGGTAGGTCACAGATTACTAACGGTAGGTCACAGATTACTAACGGTAGTTCTGCAGATGCATATTTTAGTTCTTTCTGCATCCTAGGATGTATGTCATCCGGTCCAGGTAATGTGCTATTCTTAAGTTTATCAATTATCTCTATTACAACTTCCCAATTTATTGATATTTGTTTCAGTTCCTCTGTTACCTTTAAATATTTCTGGCATAGGTAAGTTTCCTACATCTTCTTCAGTAAAAACTGAAGTAAAAAATACATTCAATCTCTCCGCTATGTCCTTGTCCTCTCTTACCTAGTTATATCTGTGCTTCTAAGGCAATTTCTTTACTTCCTGGGTGATTCACACTGGTTTGATAGAGGGAGCCTTTCAAGTTGCCCCTTTTATATGTTATTTGACTTTAACACCTATTTAAACAATTGCACAGTTCCTTTGCCTCCTAACTGGAAGGATCTTTGTAAAAGGTCTCTAGAAAACAATTTCTCTCTATATACTCAAAGAATATTTATCTTATTCTACTCTCTGTTAAGATATACCCTAACTATCTTTAATTTAACTGAAAGCTGGCTTGTAGTACTAAGCCCTAACTGACTTAATAAAACACTGAATTTTAAAATACTCAGATTTTATCAATTTTAACCCATATTCCCTTTCCCCGAAGATTTAGACAATTTCTCAGGAGGTAAGTACTTACAAGTGCAGATTTCTTCTCAGCAATAGCAGCCCTCTTGGTATTCCTTAAAGTCCATTTATGTTCAGAGAAATACATATTACAGGACTTGCCAATTAGTGTTTAATCTGGATACTTTTAAGAAGGAATGGCATGCTCATGGTGATTCTATTGATTTATAGGGGTGTGCAGGCAAAAAATGTGTTTCATTTCCTGTCATTTGCAGTTTGTTTCATTTTAATACATTGTCATTTTGTTTTGTTTGTTTAACAAACTTGCCTTGAAATGAAAATTTATAAAAAGAGGTAGCTGTGGCTTCTGCCCAAATGAAAAGCATAGCTGAAATGTTACAGGCAAATAAAAAAACTCAACTGGCTTTTTTTTCTCACAGAAGGTTTGTCTTGAACCAGTAACCATTAGGCTAGAAGGCAGGCAACTCATGGAAGAGCCAGCAGGTCTCCATGGGAGCTGGTTTTAGCTGGTTTGCTCTTAAGTCATGTATTTCTGATGATCTTCCTTCCTGTTTCCTAATTGGCCCAAAGTTTGTCTGGTCTGCAACTGTATAGAAAATGCTAACTCGATTTTTTTGTCTTGGGAATCTATTGACTCCTGCTCTAGAGATTTACTCTAAATATTTTTATTTTACAATGTTCTTGTGCCAGAAATTCTGTGAAACCATGTCTAAGTATGCTATCAGAGATATTTACCAAGCCTAATCTAGATTCTGGTTGTCCATTTAGCGATGACCAAACAGGATCTGGAATAGGCTTGGTAAATGTCTCTGATAGCATACTTAGACATGGTTTCACAGAATTTCTGGCTGAAGAACATGGCAAAAGAAAGTCTTTGGAGTAAATCTCTACAGGGAAACATTGAGAAGCTGTGTTTAAAAGTTGAATGTAGAATGAGGAGAGAGGGAATCTGTCTACTTAGTTATAATGGTGGAACCAATAATATATGTATTTAAGTTGACAAATGAGAATGCAGTTTCTAAGATCATGCTGAAGATGTTGTCTTCAACTCGTGCTACTGATGTGAAGCCCGATTCCTTAAGGGGCACATTCGGACAGCCCTGAACAGGACGGGCCTGTTTGGACCCGATTCTGAACCGCTGAAGCAAAACATTCCTGTGGCAGTCAGAATCGGGCCCAAGGATGGCCCAGAGTACCCCTTTCATTGCAGTGGGAATGACCTCCCTGCGGCAGCACATGTGTGGCGCACCCTGAGACCCTGATTCCCTGCCGTCTGTGCCCGACGGGGGCAGTTACTACCTCGGTCGGGCAGCAGAGACCCACATGCGCAGTGATCTGACTCGGGGGGGGGGGGCTGACGGGCAGGATCGAGGAGGGCAGCCTGTTCTTATTCTACCTCCGAGGTGGAATAAGCAGGCTGTCCCCCTTGTGACCCCCAGACATACAGGGCTGGCAATGGAATCGGTCCTGTGCTCTGGGTGTCAAGCCCGCCCATGCCCCGCCCACACCATGCCCCCATAACGTCCACGTCCTATGCTTCACGCACAGGGGTTCTGTGCATGCAGCAGAAAGGCAGGCAAAATACCGGCAGGGGGAATAGCGGGGGTGCACGTCCATGTGGGACGTGCAGCCCACGCTATTCTCCTTACAGAATCGGGGCCAGTATCTCTCTTCTGAAGGTGGAATTGATATGAAGGCTCTCGCAAATTTTTTGAATAAATTAGTTAATGGTTCACTGAGGGAGAGAGTGTTACCTGATACCCTCATGGAGGGTAATTCTATAAACTCCCATGCAGATAATGTGCGTTACCATGCGTTTATGTGGGGCCTCTTCTATAAAGTAAAGTTCAATCATACTTTACTTTACAAATAGGAGCATATGTACTGAGCTATGTGCACCAAATCTAGGTGCAGCCACTTCCACCAACCCTTGACTTGGGGGGATGTTTACTAAAGGGTGTTAGTTGTCATCATGGCTCTAACATAGAGTTAGTGCCATGGTGACAGCTAATGTGATCGAAATGCAGATATCACTGGCACTTTTCTGTGATATCTGTAGAGGAGGAAGGAGGCAGGATTGAGGCAGGAAAAGGAGCGCTGATCCGAGGCGCCTCAATCGCCATAATTGCAACTGCAGATAATACCACCTCTAGCTGCAACTAATGCTTATGCACTGCATCACAGCCGTTGCCAATTGGCAGCAGCTGCTGCAGCAAGACCCCGATCTCCCGTGTTACCCCCCTTAATCCCCCCTTTGTTAAGCTTGCCAATGCTGGTCATTCCCTCTGTAGATACCGCATAGAGGTTTGCAGCTACAGCAGGGCATTTTTACATATGCCGCATGGTAGCTGTACAAGCATTTACCACACTTTTACATGTCACTTAGTGTAAATGTCTGTGACTAGATTTGCCCCAAAAGATCTATTCATCCCAGCTTAAACATAATTAATGGGCAAACTGTAGTCTAATTTCCAACCAAACGTTTCTTGCTAAATTGCTTGAGCAAGTAGTAAGGAGACAGTTTAATGACTATTTAGATACTCAAATCTATTACATGAACATCAACATGTTTTTTATGAGGACCAAATTTTTGAAACACTTCTTGGTTCACTAATAGCTTCATTATTAAAGGGCCTAGATTTACCTCACAATATTTTACTAGATAGACAAAAATTGTTTGGGATTGGTGGGAGCATATTTGCATGTTTTGAGTCATTTCTGAATAATCATATTCATATTGCAAAGACAAGAACTGAGGAGCATGATTGGTTTTCTTTAACATCAGGTGTTCCACAGGGTTCATCATTATCTGATACTTTGTTTGACCTATATTTGGTTCTGTTTTGTGAATTGTTGGATAACCTTATTATTGGATTCAAGCTTTATGCCGATATCATCTTCTAGGTTAGTTGACTTCTTTTTACAGTAACTACTGATGATTGTTTGGGGGTGAATGGACAACATGTTAACTTTTTTAGAAACTGAGGCAATAATTATATTGAGAGACAAAGATGTCCAATATTCTGACAAATTAGCTTTAGCTGATATCATTGTTCCAATTAAAAAAGAAGTATGATATTTAGGTATACTCATAGATTCAAACTTGTCATTTAGATCTCAGATTGAGTAATTTGAAACACATTTTTTAAGATGCATGCTGTTAGATGCTTATACCTTATTTTAGGATCCTCACATTTTAGAACAATAGTCCAATCATTAGTTCTTCCCTGCCTAGACTATTGAAATACCATCTATGTTGGATTACCGAATACTGCAAAACCTGCAGCGAATTGAGCTCCAATATGTAATGTACTAGGAATGTAAATAGTTTCCCCAAGTTGACCTCCATGTTAAACCCCTGTTCTATGTAAACGACGGCCAATTTTAACTGACCAAGTGTTATATTGTTCAATGTAAACCGCACTGATGTCAAAGAGCGCGGTATATAAGAAATGTTAAATAAATAAATAAATAAATAAATACTGTAGGTACATTCATTCACTGCAGTTGGTACAGAACATGGCTGCATGTATTATGTATGGTATGTCAAAAATGTATCATATTACCCTGTACTGAAATCATTTCATTGGCTTTCTGTACAATTCCAATGCTAATTTTAAATGCATATCCCATGTTTTTAAGGGGTTCCCTTTAGTACTTAGTAATGAGCTATTTATCATGCCTTACACCCCTAACTGGGCTCTTTATTCAGGATTTGTTAAACATCCTTTCCTTAAATGAAGATTGGCATGTTGCATGCAATCTCCAGGAACAAGCAGGAATAAGTCCTCACATATGGGTACGTCGGTACCGACGGAGACTGCGCGGGAAAGCTCCCCAGCTTCCTAGAATGGAAGCTTTTGGGACCTCCCACTGCACATGCGCACTGCCTTCCCGCCTTCCTGAACAGCTCTCCTCAGTTTCTCTTTTTCCGCGGAGCCAGCAGGTCGTGTATCCTGTCACCGCTGAAGAAATTGTAGTTTTTTGTTTTGTTTCTTTAGACCGCGTACCTGCCTTCCCATACCGATACCGGTATCGCCGGTCTTCCTTTTTCTTTCTTGAAAAATTATTTTCTTTTCTTTTATTATTTTTCAGCACTTGGTCACTTCAGTTAGGCCTTCAGGCCTACTTGAATTCTCCACATGGAGAAGCCAGCCCCTGGATTTAAGAAGTGTACCAAGTGTACTGCTGTAATATCAGTCACAGACACCCATGAATGGTGTCTTAAATGTTTGGGGCCTGACCACTCCATTCCGGACTGCCCTTCCTGCTCCCAAATGTCTAAGCGTGGGCTGCAGAACCGGGCCAACAAATTCCATGTGCTGTTTGCTTCAGAGAATCCAACATCACAGTCATCCCGGTCATCATCCCCGGATGGATCTCAGGTAACCAAACCTTCTGTGGGCAAGTCCTCAAAGAGCAAATCTCCTTCAAAGCATCGAGAGGCTCTTAGTTTTGAGGACCCTGCCCCAGCCAAACAGCCCCGGCGGGAGGTCCTACCTTCCAAAACGCCAATACAGGGGCTACAGGTTGACATCGATGGCACGGCCTCGACAGATCACCTGTTGGACTGCTCTGGGGTACCGGCCCATACCGGTACCCGACATCCAGGCAGCCGTGGCGTCTATGGGCAATACTGTCCAATCCATGCAGCAGGCCGTCATGGCTTTCATTAAAGCTGCAACGCCATCGGTACCGCTTCCAGCGGTTCCGGGCCCGGTTCCGGTATCGTCCGCCATGCCGGAACCCAGGCCTTCCTCTTCTAAACGCAAATCGGTACCGTATGGGCTTTCGCTCCATACCGCTTCCATACCCGGTACGCCCGATGTCGATACCGATCGGTATGCGTATCGTGCGTTAGAGGAAACTAGACAATACACCGATTCCTCTGAGGATTTTGTCTCCTCTGATGAGTCTGCAGAGCTCTCCCTTGACCTTCCTGAGGAACCTTCTTCTCCAAAAAGGAGAATGTCTCCTCCAGAGGATTTGTCCTTTCAGGACTTTATTTTAGAAATGGCTAAAGGCCTTTCTATCACTACTTCCTCTGAAAGGGAACCAAGGTCAAAAAGATTGGATATTTTAGGATACTCCAAGTCTCCTAAAGAAGCAGTTACTCTGCCTATCCATGAAATCCTTCAAGAACAATTGATGGATTTCTGGGAGAACCCTTTAACTCTGTCTCCTTATTCCCGTAGGTTGGACACCATGTATCGGGTCCCTCCGTCTCCTGGTTTTCAGAAAACTCAATTGCCTCACCACTCCATTGTGGTAAAGTCTGCAATGAAAAAGATCAAGAGTACTAAAAGGCACTCTTCTACACCTCCAGGAAGGGAATGTAAGACACTGGACTCTTTTGGTAGGAAAATCTTCCAGGCTAGTATGCTTATAGCCAGGATTAATTCCTACAGCCTCTATATGGGCATGTTCCTAGGGGAACTTGCCAAGAAAGTACGGCATTTTGCCTCCCTTATCCCTGAGGATAAACAGGAGGACTTCCTTTCTGTTGTGAAACAACTTTTAGATGTTTCTAAGTTCTCCAACAGAGCTGCCTTTGATTCCTTCGAAGGAGCCTGCAGAGCTTCTGGCATTGCTATTGCAGCCAGACGTCTGGCTTGGCTCCAGGCTTCTGATCTGGAACCCTGGGTTCTAGATGGCTTACGGAATCTGCCCTGTACAGGTGAGAACTTATTCGGTGCAGAGTGGCAAGTTAAGGCCACTCAAATGGATGCTGAAAATGCCACCTTAGAGAGACTTTCTAAGTCCACTTCTACTCCCACTAAGAAGAAGTCTTTCAAGAGGCCTTATTATAAGAAGGCCAGATATGCTTCCAATACTGGCCAGCAATCTTCTCAACCTCGTTTTGCGGCTAAACGTCAGCAAACGAAACAAGCAAGAGCAAAGCCTGCAGCAGCTACTACAGCTCAACAGGCTCCACCCCCTCAGGGGTTTTGACTTGCCCCTAGAGAACTTGCCATTCCTGGTTCTGGACCAACCAGAACCTCTCACCATACCTGGAAGGTTAGCTCACTTTGCTCCCAGATGGGAACAGATCACAACAGAGCAATGGACCCTCTCTATCATCCGAGAGGGTTACAAACTTCATTTCTCCAGCCTTCCTCCTCATCACATGGTGAGACCCTTCAATTCTCCATCTCCTCTCCTAGCCCTGTTGGATCAGGAGATCTCTTCTCTGCTTGCCCAAGGGGCCATAGAAGAGGTTCCTCTTCATCAACAGGGGTCAGGTTTCTACTCCCCCTATTTTCTCATTCCAAAGAAAACAGGGGGATTCAGACCAATCCTAGATCTGAGAGAATTGAACAAATTTCTGTACAAGGAGAAATTCAAAATGCTCTCTTTGGGCATTCTCCTTCCATACCTTCAGAGTCAGGACTGGCTTTGTTCTCTAGACCTACAGGATGCGTATACACATCTACTCATCCATCCATCCCACAGAAAATATCTTTGCTTTCTGTTCAGGGGAAGTCATTACCAATACAGAGTACTTCCCTTCGGTCTCGCCTCTGCCCCAAGAGTCTTTACCAAATGCATGGCAGTCGTAGCCGCATTTCTCAGAAGCATGGGGATTTTCGTATTCCCATATCTGGACGACTGGCTCATTCGAGCTCCAACTCAGTCGCAGGCCCAGATTTCCCTAGACCGCACAAGGAGCCTTCTGCAGTATTTGGGACTGGTAATAAACCTCCCCAAGTCTCAACTCAGCCCTACTCAGTCTCTAGAATTCATAGGGGCCCAGTTGGACACCACCACTGCAAGAGCCTACCTTCCACTGGTTCGGGGTCAGCGTCTGCTGAGCTTGGCCTCCCAAGCCCAGTCCAGTACTCACTTGACAGCCAGGGAAATGCTACGCCTCCTGGGCCATATGGCCTCCACAGTACATGTGGTGCCCTACGCTCGTCTTCATATGAGAGCAGCTCAATGGACCCTGGCCACCCAGTGGACTCAGGCGTCGGGAGCACTCTCAGACCAAATACAAACCTCAAACCGTCTGTCTTGGTCCCTCCATTGGTGGATATCCACCAAGAATCTGTTGTTGGGGGCTCCCTTTCAGCCCTTGCTACCCCAAGCAACCCTCACAACAGATGCCTCCCAATTGGGGTGGGGAGCCCATCTGCTAACTCTCTCCACTCAGGGTACTTGGTCTCCACAGGAGGCCACCCTTCATATCAACCTCCTGGAACTGCGAGCAATTTACCTTGCCCTCAAGGTCTTCCATACCCTCCTTGCCAACCTGACTGTCCTGGTTCAGACAGACAATCAGGTGGCCATGTTTTACATAAACAAACAAGGAGGGACGGGCTCTCTGTCGCTTTGCAACGAAGCTCTCAGATTATGGGCCTTCGCCAGAGAGCACCAAATTCATCTGCTAGCAGTGTACCTTCCAGGAGTTCAAAACTCTCGAGCAGACAGACTCAGTCGTGTTCTGCTGCCACACGAGTGGTCCCTACATGTGGACCAGATAACCAGAATCTTTCAGGAATGGGGGACCCCGGACATAGACCTCTTTGCAAGTCCGTGGAATGCCAAACTTCCCCGGTTCTGTTCCAGGACTCCGTGTCAGGAAGCTCAGGCCACGGACGCCTTTCTCCTCCATTGGGGTCAGGCGTTCCTATATGCCTTTCCACCCATTCCGCTGATTCCCAAGACTCTGTTCAAACTCCAGAGAGATCACGGCTCTATGATCCTCATAGCTCCACGCTGGCCACGCCAAGTGTGGTTCCCTCTGCTTCTACAGCTCTCCCAGGGATCCTCCCTGGACTTGGGAGCTGCACCAGACCTTCTGTCTCAGGAGGACGGGACTTTGTGGCACCCAAACCCCAAATCCCTACATCTCCGAGCTTGGTTACTGAAGGCTTAAGTCTTCAAGACTTTAATCTTTCTCAACCTGTGAAAGATATCCTTCATGCCTCTAGGAAACCTTCCACGAGGCGGTCTTATGCTTTCAAATGGAAACGTTTTTCCATTTGGTGTGCTCAGCAGGGCCTTGACCCTCTGGCACTTCCTTTGAATTCCCTCTTAGACTATCTCCTGCATCTTTCCAATGCAGGCCTTAAGACGAATTCTGTAAGAGTCCATTTAAGTGCTATTTCAGCATCCCTGAAACCTGTAAATGGACAACCTATCTCCTCTCATCCTCTTGTTGCAAGATTCATGAGAGGCCTGACCCTCACTAAACCTCCCATCAGACCCCCCCCGGTCGCATGGGATTTGAATCTAGTGCTTGGTCAGCTTATGAAGCCACCTTTTGAGCCGTTATTTTCTACCTCCTTGAAATTTCTTTCCTGGAAGGTACTATTCCTAATTGCAGTCACTTCCGCTCGTCGCATCAGCGAACTGCAAGCTCTAGTGGCTAATCCACCTTATACGAGATTTCATCATGACAAGGTGGTCCTTAGGACGAATCCCCACTTTATGCCTAAAGTGGTCTCCCCTTTTCATCTTAATCAAGAGGTATATCTACCTGTATTTTTTCCGGCTCCTCATGCCTCCAGTGCAGAGAGGAACCTTCATACTCTGGATTGTAAAAGAGCTCTAGCCTTTTACCTTAATAGGACTCAGCCACATCGAAAGTCTTCTCAACTTTTCGTGGCTTTTGATCCTTCACATTTGGGACTTCCAGTCTCCAAGCGTACACTTTCCAATTGGATTGCTCAGTGTATTTCCTTTGCTTACCAGAGTAAAAACATTCCTCTGGAAGGCCATGTCACAGCTCACAATGTGAGAGCCATGGCAACTTCTATGGCTCATCTGCACTCTGTTTCCATTGATCAGATCTGTCGAGCCACTACCTGGGCCTCGGTTCATACCTTCACAGCCCATTACTGTTTGGACAAGGACTCCCGCCGGGATGCCTTGTTTGGCCAGGCTGTCCTCAAACACCTGTTCCATTCTTAGACAACTCCTACCCACCTTCCCAGGATGGATGCCTGAGATCCATACGAAGATGGCGAACCTTGACAGGGGATCCCACGCATCTCAGCTAGGGAGTCCCCATATGTGAGGACTTATTCCTGCTTGTTCCTGGAGATAGCACAGTTACTTACCTGTAACAGGTGATCTCTGGGAACAGCAGGAATTAGTCCTCACAACCCACCCACCTCCCCTAGGAGTTGTATCTTTTATCTATCTATCTTCCTGTCCTCTCTCTATTGACTCAGCTATAAACTCGAAACTGAGGAGAGCTGTTCAGGAAGGCGGGAAGGCAGTGCGCATGTGCAGTGGGAGGTCCCAAAAGCTTCCATTCTAGGAAGCTGGGGAGCTTTCCCGCGCAGGCTCCGTCGGTACCGACGTACCCATATGTGAGGACTAATTCCTGCTGTTCCCAGAGATCACCTGTTACAGGTAAGTAACTGTGCTTTATCTATATGTGGGACCAGATTATGGAATACTTTGCCAGATTATATAAGACAGGAGTTAAGCATATATTTTTAGAAACATAGAAACATAGAAATATGACGACAGAAAAAGACCACATGGCCTATCTAGTCTGTCCTTCCATAACAACTACAACAGTTCCCTTTTTACCTTTAGAGATCCTCTGTGTTTGTCCCATGCTTTTTTTAATTCAGTTACTGTCCTCATCTCTACCACCTCCACTGGGAGACTATTCCACGGATCCACTACTCTTTCCGTAAAGAAATATTTCCGCATATCACTCCTGAACCTAACTCCCTTCACCCTCATCCCATGTCCCCTCGTAGCAGAACTTGCTTTCAATTGAAAGAGGCTCTCTCCCTGAACATTTATGCCACAGAGGTATTTAAACATCTCAATCATATCACCTCTATCCCGCCTTTCCTGTAAGGTGTACATATTAAGATCCTTCAGTCTGTCCTCATATGCTTTATAATAAAGACCACTAATCATTTTAGTAGCCACCCTCTGCACCGACTCCATCCTGTTCACATCCTTTTGAAGGTGCGGTCTCCAGAATTGCACACTATACTCCAAATGAGGTCGCACCAAAGACTTATACAGAGGCATTATCACCTCCTTTTTTCTGCTAGCCATTCCTCTAAGTATGCACCCAAGCATTCTTCTAGCTTTTGCCGTCACCTTTTCTTCCTGTTTAGCTACTTTAAGATCATCAGACACAACCACGCCTAGGTCCCGCTCTTCTTTAGTGGACAAAAGTACTTCACCCCCTATACTATATTGCTCCCTTGGATTGCTGCAGCCCAAATGCATGACCTTACTTTTTTTAACATTAAATCCCAGCTGCCAAATTCTAGACCATTCTTCAAGCTTAGCTAGATCCCTCCTCATGTTATCTACCCCTTCCTGGGTGTCTACTCTATTGCAGATTTTGGTATCATCTGCAAAGAGGCAAACCTTACCTGAAAGCCCTTCCGCTATATTACTAACAAAGATGTTAAAAAGAATCGGACCAAGGACAGATCCCTGGGGCACACCACTGATAACATCCTTCTCCTCAGAGTGAGCTCCATTTACTTGTACTCTTTGTCGCCTCCCACTCAAGCAATTTCTAACCCAATCAGTAACTTTAGGGTCCAACCCAAGGGTGCTCAGTTTGTTTATAAGTCGCCTGTGAGGAACAGTGTCAAAGACTTTACTGAAATCTAAATACACCACATCTAGGGCTCTCCCTCGGTCCAACTCCCTGGTCACCCAGTCAAAGAAATCAATCAGATTTGTCTGACAAGACCTGCCTCTGGTGAATCCATGCTGCCTCGGATCCTGTAATCCGCTGGACTCCAGAAACCTCACTATTTTCTCTTTCAGCAGCATTTCCAATAATTTACTCACCACCGAAGTTAAACTAACCGGCCTGTAGTTTTCAACCATATCCTTACTTCCGCTTTTGTGTAAAGGCACCACATGAGCCTCTCTCTAGTCCTTTGGCACCACTCCTGACTCCAACGAGGCATTGAAAAGGTCAGTCAGTGGAGCTGCTAGAACATCCCCAAGTTCCCTCAGTATTCTCGGGTGTATCCCATCCGGTCCCATCGCTTTGTCTACTTTAAGTTGAGATAGTTTCTCACGAACACAGTCTTTTGAAAATTGTTCAAGAATTGAATTTTTGTTTTTTATATTGTTCAAGAATTGAATTTTTGTTTTTTATATAAAGAATTGGCTGCGCTGGGAGATCTGAATTTTATTTTTGAATATGCCTGTATTATGTTTTATTGAAGATGTTTGTTTTAATTTTTGTCCATTTGTAGGTATTATGTATAATTATGTCCCTATGTTAATTGCATAAAGTGATTTGTGGTATATAAGTTTAATAAATGAACGAATAAATGAAGGAGAAAATGGATGTAGTACTATTGGTGTTGATGGCTTTTCTCATGTTGTTGTTGTTGAGAAAGAAGCCATATACCATATTTTCATGCATATAACACACCCGTTATACGCTTTTATACAAAAACTGTGCCGTCCACGCATTATACATGTGTGCGCTTTATATACATAATTATCAACATGACATAAAAAGAAATTGATTTTTTTATAACTTCTTTATTTCTGAAATGCTGAATTTCAATGAGACTAAAGTAGACTAGGCCAATTCCATTTCAATCAACATCATCATCCTCTGACTCCTCGAACTCTTCAAAGTCCGTTCCCTCACTGTCATCACTGAAATAACTAAGAGTGAACTGCAGATCCTCTTCTGTGAATTCTGAAGTGATGTTGTCATCACTGCTATTGGTATCTTCACCTTTATCATCAGTATCCGAATGTGTCTTATTCTGAAGCCATTGCAGATGGTTTGTGGCATTATTTTCTCCAAGCAGAAGACACCAACTTGCAGACTTTCAAAAACCGTCTGCTTCTGCTTCAGTCTTCCTGATGGTGTGAATTTGCTTTGATCTGAATGTCAATAGTAGAGAGCTTGATTTTGTTCCTTCTGAGAAAGAACCCATTTTGCTTTGGGCCCACAACATGCAAGTTTGCAGGGGTTCATATTCTCAAGCTCCTTTTTCTCCTTTCTACATTCGCGAATGGACATCTCTCCAACCTCAAACTCTCTTGCTGCAGCTCTACTACCTGTTTCTTCCACTCTCATAACAACTTTCAGTTTGAAGTCGGCAGTGTAGGACTTGCATTTCATTCTCAGCATGGTCCACAGCAAAACGGGCATGTGCGGTATATGCATGGGCACATTATCTAAAAATTCTCAAACAGAATGTCATCATTTCTACGTGTTATACGCATGTTCGTGTTATTTGTGTGAAAATAAGGGTAAATCCTAGGTTACTGTGTGTACTTTATAAAAGAGGGGCATAAGTAGTTGGAAACATATGCTGAAGCTAGGCGTGATCATTTACACCATCCTTGTGACTGGTGTAAATGACTGCATGTAACTTACACACAGACCTCTATACTTTATAAAGTATAGGCATAAATGTGTGCTTCACTCATACTGTGCTAAAGCTCCATCTCTACGAACACCTACAGTGAAAGTAAGTGCCATTAGCCTAAAGCATGTACTTATAGAATAGTGGCTGGCTAAAGTACACGTGTAAAAGCCCATTCAGATGCATTTTGTAAGTCATCACAAATACATGATTTATGTGCATTGACACATCTTTACACGGCTCCTTATAAAATTACATGGGGCCCCACATTTTTGGTTTCTTGCCTTCATGCTGAAGAGGATATCACTAAAATTAGGGGATTAGGTGAACATTCTGGTTCTGCAAACTGATGATTCCTCACCAGGGTCTTCTTTTGCAGTCAATCAGGAGTCCTTCCCTCTGGATCGGAAACAATTCGGGAATTTCATGAAGAATTTTTTCATGGACATAGCACATGCTATATGCTAAGGGACCAATATTATTAATCTTAGAAGTCTTGCAGGATCAGTTTGCACCATCACAAGGACTTTTCACTAACCAGGCTGCTCCTCAACCAGCATAGAAATAGGGTCCACCAATTCATCTTCTATTACCTCCTTGAGCAGAATCTCCCAAAGCCTTGCAGTCCCCAAAGGCCATCAGAAAAGAGCATTCCTGAATGTACTTATGGATGTTTTCTGATCAGCTGATTTTTGCAGTTTGCTATGTGTAGAGAACAGGGCCGTACCGAGTGTAAATTGCACCCTGTGCGACTTGCACATCGGGCGTGCACCCCCCCCCCCACAGCGGGAGAGAAGAGGTGCGCAGGGAGGGACAGAGCTGCTTAGCATGTCGGTGAGAAGGCTTAAGGGGTGCATTTTAGCTGTCTTCCATTGCCTGCCGCCACCACTTTTTCTTCTCTCAGCGGCGGCAGGCAACGGAAGACAGATAAAATGCGCCCTTTAAGCCTTTGCACCCTGTGCGGCTGCACCGCTCACACAGGGCTACTTACGGGCCTGGTAGAGAAGTTAAATGTTTGAGCTAAATGTTGAGCACTCCATCAGGACCAAGACCCTTCCAACTTGTGCTCCTTAATCTGGTTTCCGGGTGGGGGGGGGGGGTGTTTATTACTTTAGGCCATTCCATAATTTTGATGTTTGCTTTTCCCATGTTTTCCTGTATGCTGAGTAGCCATTCTGCTTTTCTGTTGTACTCTGGAATCCTTATATATGTTTAAGTAGATCTTTTCTGTTTTGACTTTGGTTGATGATGTTTTAACTGTGCTAATGTTCTTACACATTTCCCTATAGAACTGCTTTATTTTGACGTCTCTATTTGTATCTACTCAGCTTTTTTCTGATATTATTTTCAATTTATTATTCAAGTATATTAATTTAAGATTTTCTCTTAATTGCTGCATGCATCAGTTTGAAGCTTAAGAGCTCTCATAAATTTTGGCTTCCTCGATCTTTTGAGGTACTCATCCAGCAGTGATGCCTCTGAACATAATGATTTTATTTCTTTTCTATGTTTTGTCAAGGAGGAGTTGTTATCCTTTTCTCCCTGCTTTGTATCCTTATTAGTAGAAGTCTTGGTAATAATTTTCACTGCATAATACTGTACCCTATTTCTGTGATATCAATAGATGGTCTCTTTATGCAGATTATAGTGTTATTGATCTTACTTATCAGCATTTTGCTTTCAATATCAGATTTAAATGAGGTAGACTTTTCTTTCCTGGGCCCCAGCACATGTGTCTCTCTCGACATAGGCCAGGAGATGAGCCACCATCCCTATCATCTCCTGGTCTGTTTTATACCTTTCCTCTTCCTTCTGCTTCTTAGCTTGTCTTACATTGTTCTGTCCATTTCATTACACTTTTTCTAGTGATCTAGGATAGTTCTGACACCTTTCTTCCGGTACTCCTTTCTGGGTCTCCTTTTTCTGATTTAGCCCTCAGTTATTCTAAGGTGTTCTCATGTATGTATGTCTTTGCTTTAGTTTTTACAAGTAGAGATTTTAAGTTTTTATTAGCTTTTGCAACTTTTCCGTTGATAGTAGTATTTTTACAGTTTTTCAGCATGCTGTCACTGTAAACCATTTTAGATTTAAATGTGAAAGGATACCCCTACAAGGAAAGATTTAAAAGGTTAGGACAGTTTGAAAAAGAGATGGCTGAGGGTAGATATGATAGATGTCTATAAACCAGTGAGTGAAGTGGAATGGGCAAACATAGATTAGTTGTTTACTCTTTCAAAAAGTAGAAAGAGTATGGGACACACAATGAAGGTACAATGAAACTGCATCTATATTTGGAAAAACTTAGATAAGCTAGCAAAACAGTCAGGAAAGCAAAGGTACAAAAAGAAGAAGAAATAGCCAATGCAATAAAATGGGGGGGATAAGGCATTTTTCAGATATGTTAGTGAGACGAGGAAGAGCAAATGTGGTATTATCAGGCTCAAGGGTGCAGGGGAGGAATATGCAGAAACTGATGAAGTTAAAGCAGAATTTCTTAACAAATATTTCTGTTATGTGTTCACAGATGAAGGGCCGGGGCAGGACCTCAGAAAATACCCACAAACAGGAACAGAAGTGATGTGGATCTCGAGCGATTTTCAGAAGACTCTGTTCATGAGGAACGAACTAAACTAAAAGTAGACAAAGCCATGGGTCCAGATGGGATACATCCAAGAATACTGAGGGAATTTGGTGATGTTCTAGTGGCTCCACTGTCTGACCCTTTCAATGCCTTTTTGGAGTCGGGAGTGGTGTCAGAGGACTGGAGAAAGGCACATGTGGTCTCTTTACAGAAAAACAGACATAAGGATGACATTGAGAACTATAGGCTGGTTAGTCTAACCTCCGTGGTTAGTAAATTATTGGAAAAGCAACTAAAAGAGAGAATAGTGAGGTTGCTGGAGTCCAATGGATTGCAGGATCCAAAGAAGCATGGATTCACCAGAGGCAGGTCTTGTCAGACAAATCTGATTGATTTCTTTGACTAGGTGACCAGGGAGTTGGACCGAGGGAGAGCCCTAGATGTGGTGTATTTAGATTTCAGTAAAGCCTTTGACACCATTCCATACAGGCGACTTATAAACAAACTGAGCACCCTTGGGTTGGACCCTAAAGTTACTGATTGGGTTAGAAATTGCTTGAGTGGGAGGCAACAAAGGATACAGATAAATGGATCTCACTCTGAAGAGAAGGAGGTTACCAGTGGTGTGCCGCAGGGATCTGTCCTTGGTCCGATTCTTTTTAACATCTTTGTTAGTGATATTGCAGAAGGGCTGTTGGGTAAGGTTTGCTTGTTTGCGGATTATACCAAAATCTGCAATAGAGTAGACACCAAGGAAGGAGTATATAATATGAGGAGGGATCTAGCTAAGCTTGAAGAATGGTCTAGAATTTGGCAGTTGAAATTTAATGCTAAAAATGCAGGGTCATGCATTTGGGCTGCAAAAATCCAAAGGAGAGCAGTACAGTGTAGGGGGTTTGGTATTTCTAAGATTACCTGGGTGTAATTGTGTCTGACAATCTTAAAGTAGCTAAGCAGGTAGAAAAGGCAACTGTGAAAGCCAGAAGGATGCTTGGGTGTATAGGGAGAGGAATGGCCGGAAGTGATAATATCTCTGTATAAGTCTCTGGTGCAACTTCATTTGGAGTATTGTGTGCAATTCTGGAGACTGCACTATCAAAAGGATATAAGAAAGTTGAAGTTGGTACAAAGGGAGGCTACTAAAATGGTTAATGGTCTTCATTATGAAGCATATGAGGACAGACTTAAAGATCTTAATATGTATACTTTAAAGGAAAGGCAGGATAGGGGCAATATGATAGAGACATTTAAATACCTCCATGGCATAAATGCACAGGAGGGTCTCTTTCAATTGAAGGCAAGCTCTGCTATGACTGGACATAGGAGGAGAGTGAAAGGAGATAGACTCATGAGTAATATGTGGAAATATTTCTTTATGGAAAGAGTGGTAGATGCTTGGAATAGTCTCCCAGTGAAGGTGGTGGAAAAGAGGACAGTATATGAATTCAAAAAAGCATGGGACAAACACAGAGGATCTTTAAAGGTAAAAAGAGGATTATTGTAGTTGATATGGAAGAGCAGATTAAATAGGCCATGTGTTCTTTTTGTGCCATTATTTTTCTATGTAGCATCTTTAAGATTAATTGGAGAAAATATATATTTTTTTCTTTTAAAGCATAATCAATCTCTGGAATTCATTGCCAGAGCATTCAGTAAAAGCTGTTAGTGTAGCTGGGTATAAAATAGGTTTGGAGAAATTCCTGGAAGAAAAGTTGATAAACTATTATTAAAGTGGACTAGGGGAATCTACCACTACTACTACTTATCATTTCCATTGCACTACAAAGCATAATAGCGCTATACAGAGACATGTAAGAGATGGTCATCACAGCTTTCAATCTAGTCAAGACAGACAACACGACAGCTGGGGAATAGCTGGTCAAATCCCTCACCAAAACAGTGCAAGATGATCAATACAACGACAAAATCAAGGTCCAAGCCCTAGCAGATCACTATGCTGGCAAACTAAACCCACAGATCGGACCTAAACCCTTACCACCCTTGGATGTGACCTCCACCATGCCAAAACCTACCATGATGACGACTCAAACCCACATCACCCACTGGAGCAATTTTTGCAGCATTGGAGACAAACACGTCATGAATATAATTGCCAGCATTAACACCACAACCTCTCCCCTAGACCCATGCCCAGCTGCATGGATTAAAGCAACGAAAGCAGAAACCACCCACCAAATCACTCACATAATAAACCAATCACTCCAACAGGGCACCATGCCAACACAACTTAAGAAATCCATCATTAGACCAATACTAAAAAACAAAACACTCAACAAGGAAGACCCAGCATCTTATCGCCCAATATCCAGCATAGCACTGCTAGCAAAAATTATTGAAAAGGCGGTCCTACAACAATTACAAGACCACCTGGACAACAACGGAACACTAGACAAGCACCAATACGGCTTCAGGCCACACCATGGGGTCGAGACCCTGCTTATTGCATTAGTAGACAACCTACTCAAAGGGATTGAAAACAAAAAGAAAATGTTCATTCTCATATTCATTGACATCTCAGCAGCCTTTGATACGGTTCACCATCAAACACTCCTAAACAGAATAGAAGATATAGGAATAACGGGAACCCCACTAAAATGGTTTTCATCATATATCTCCGACAGAATGCAACAAGTACAGTTTAACAACGAAAAATCAGAGGCTTTCCCCCAAACTCAGGGCATACCACAAGGCTCAGCACTATCCGCGCTTCTTTTCAACGTGTACATGAAGCCAATCTGCGAAATATTCAAAAAGCATAAAATCCATTATCACATATACGCTGATGATATTATGCTCTATACTCAACTCGACACAAATAACCCAAACTACTCACAGCTTGAAGAATGCATAGAAGAGATGCAAACATGGCTTCAACGAAGCAACATGGCCATAAACCATAAAAAACCCGAAGTCATGTACATCTCAAGAAAACCAGAGTTCAAACCACCAGCTACAATCTCCCTATGCGAAAATACTTATCACACAAAGAATGAAATAAAATACCTCGGAGTAACACTTGATAGTGAACTAAAGATGACAAAACACCTCCGCATTTTAAACAGAGCCATTTTTCACAAGCTCAGGGTTATACAGCCACTAAGGAACATCATTGAAGCTTCCGATTTTAGGACAGTAGCTCAAGCTCTCATCATACCTCACTTTGATTACTGTAATGCAATCCTTCAGGGCCTTCCAAAAAAAACTCTAAGCATACTCCAGATGTCACAGAACGTCGCAGCCAGAATCATCACTAAAACAGGCTTGGCAGAACATATCACACCAGTTCTAGTTGAACTACACTGGCTCCCCATCACAGCTCGTATAAGATACAAAACCCTAACGACCACATTTAAACTCATCCATAACCTGGCACCAACTTTCCTCACTAACCTTATTAACTTACAACCTGCCAACAGAAATAGGAGAACCAACACCATAAACAACCTGCAGGTACCAATAAGTATAAGATCAGTTAAAATAGCCACAAGCAACAGGGCATACTCCTATACTGCCCCCTCACTCTGGAACCAACTTCCGCCTGAGCTGCGCTCAATCAACGACCTGATGATCTTCAGAAAAAACTGAAGACATACTTATTTCAACAGGCCTACAACTTGTCTTGAACAGAAATGCATTTTCAACCATTATCTGCATCACCAAAAAGTAGTCAAGTGTAAATGTTTTACGCTCCGAAACGTAATCAAGTGTAAAATGTATATATGTAAATCTCCCTCTCCCCCCTCCTAACTGTGTGTTGTGCATAACCCATGAATCATGTTGTATATATGTAAATCTCCCTCCCCCCCTCCTAACTGTGTGTTGTGCATAACCCATGAATCATGTTGTATATATGTAAATCTCCCTCGCCCCCCCCCCCTCCTAACTGTGTGTTGTGCATAACCCATGAATCATGTTGTATATATGTAAATCTCCCTCCTCCCCTCCTAACTGTGTGTTGTGCATAACCCATGAATCATGTTGTATATATGTAAATCTCCCTCCCCCTCCTAACTGTGTGTTGTGCATAACCCATGAATCATGTTGTATATATGTAAATCTCCCTCTCCCCCCCTCCTAACTGTGTGTTGTGCATAACCCATGAATCATGTTGTATATATGTAAATCTCCCTCTCCCCCCTCCTAACTGTGTATTGTGCATACCCATGAATCATGTTGTATATATGTAAATCTCCCTCTCCCCCCCTCCTAACTGTGTGTTGTGCATAACCCATGAATCATGTTGTATATATGTAAATCTCCCTCTCCCCCTCCTAACTGTGTGTTGTGCATAACCCATGAATCATGTTGTATATATGTAAATCTCCCTCCCCCCTCCTAACTGTGTGTTGTGCATAACCCATGAATCATGTTGTATATATGTAAATCTCCCTCCCCCCCTCCTAACTGTGTGTTGTGCATAACCCATGAATCATGTTGTATATATGTAAATCTCCCTCCCCCCTCCTAACTGTGTGTTGTGCATAACCCATGAATCATGTTGTATATATGTAAATCTCCATCCCCCCCCTAACTGTGTGTTGTGCATAACCCATGAATCATGTTGTATATATGTAAATCTCCCTCCCCCCCTCCTAACTGTGTGTTGTGCATAACCCATGAATCATGTTGTATATATGTAAATCTCCCTCATCCCTCCCTCCTAACTGTGTGTTGTGCATACCCATGAATCATGTTGTATATATGTAAATCTCCCTCGCCCCCCTCCTAACTGTGTGTTGTGCATAACCCCCCCCCCCTCCTAACTGTGTGTTGTGCATAACCCATGAATCATGTTGTATATATGTAAATCTCCCTCTCCCCCCTCCTAACTGTGTGTTGTGCATAACCCATGAATCATGTTGTATATATGTAAATCTCCCTCTCCCCCTCCTAACTGTGTGTTGTGCATAACCCATGAATCATGTTGTATATATGTAAATCTCCCTCTCCCCCTCCTAACTGTGTGTTGTGCATAACCCATGAATCATGTTGTATATATGTAAATCTCCCTCTCCCCCCCTCCTAACTGTGTGTTGTGCATAACCCATGAATCATGTTGTATATATGTAAATCTCCCTCTCCCCCCCTCCTAACTGTGTGTTGTGCATAACCCATGAATCATGTTGTATATATGTAAATCTCCCTCTCCCCCCCTCCTAACTGTGTGTTGTGCATAACCCATGAATCATGTTGTATATATGTAAATCTCCCTCCCCCCCTCCTAACTGTGTGTTGTGCATAACCCATGAATCATGTTGTATATATGTAAATCTCCCTCTCCCCTCCTCCTAACTGTGTGTTGTGCATAACCCATGAATCATGTTGTATATATGTAAATCTCCCTCTCCCCCTCCTAACTGTGTGTTGTGCATAACCCATGAATCATGTTGTACACATAATTGAAAATGACTGGCTTTGTTCTAACAACCTCTCATATAACCTTGTAAATCACGCTGTAATTCTTGTAATTTGCCTTTGATCTGGCCTTTCTCTGTTTTACAAAATCAAACCGCTCCTGATCGCTGGAAGTAGCGGTATACAAATATATGCTAAATAAATAAAATAAATAAATAAATAAATAAATAAATATCTAGGGGAATGGTAAGGAAACACATACTGTAGTTGGAGAGCAGGAGACTACATGGTTTAGGATCCAAAAATAGCCTCAAAGAGGTGAATGTTTAGCCTGGATTTCAAAAGGGCCAGAAATGAAGCCTGACATACCGACTCAGGTAGTTTATTCCAGCTCACAACCTTGGGGTTGTCTTTGACTCCTCTCTCCTTTTCCACACACATCCAGTTGATTGCTAAAACCTGCCATTTCTTTCTGTACAACATCAACAAAATTCACCCATTCCTTTCTGAACACGTTACTAAGACACTTATCCACTCCTTAGTCACCTCCCATCTAGACTATTGTAACCTATTTCTTGCTGATCTCCCTCTAAATCATCTCTCTCCCCTTCAATTTGTTCAACACTCTGCTGCGCAGCTAATCTTCCGCCAGCCTCATCATGCTCATATCACCCCTCTTCTCCCCTCTTCACTTCATTGGCTTCCAATCCATTTCCACATTCGGTTCAACCTTCTGCTGACCTATAAGTGCATTCACTCTGCAGCTCCTTACTACCTTTCCTCTCTTATCTCTTCCTACACCCCTCTTCAGGAACTCCGCTTTTCTGGCAAATCACTTCTATCTGTGCCCTTCTATTGCTAACTCCAGACTTCGCTCCTTTCACCTTGCTGCTCCTTATGCCTGGAACAAACTGCCTGAGTCTGTACATCAGGTGCCTTCTCTGACCCTTTTCAAATCCAGGCTGAAAACTCACCTCTTCACTGCCGCTTTCGGATCTTGATTCACCCGATCTCCTTTGTATTTTCTTACCATTCCCCCTAGATGTATCCCATGTTTACAGCTACTGTGTTGTCTGTCTTGACTAGATTGTAAGCTCTGATGAGAAGGGACCATCTTTTACATGTGTCCGTGCAGTGCTGCCTATGTCTTGTAGTGCTATACAATTGTTCAGTAGTAGTAGTAGTCCAGTAAAAAGATATGACCTACACCTTGTTTGTTGAACCTGATTTCCTGGACTGCAGGGCCGTACCAAGCCATAATTGCGCCCTGTGTGACTTGCATATCTGGCACGACCCCCTCCCCACATCTTACCCATACCTCTGTCCAGCTAACTGCCTGCCCTTGCCCTGCTGCCGCCACTTTGGGGTTTTGCGGCAGCACCGGTAGCAGCAGAACAGACCTGACTTCAAATTTATAAAAATCACGTGGGTGTTTCTTCCTCACCTGTATGCAGATCTGATCCCTCCTTGCTCTGACGTAGGTTCGCGTCAGAGTAGAGAGGGACCAGACCAGTCATTCAAACATGAGTCTTTGCAACTCTGCGCTTGAATGGCCGGCCTGGTTTCTCCCTTCTCTGACACAACCTATATGATAGAAAGGAGGGAGGGAGGGATCAGATCGTTGTACAAGCACGGAGGAAAGAACCTGCATGGGTTTTTTTTTTTTTTTAAATCAGGTCTGCTCCACTGCTGCCGCTGCCGCTGAGAAAACAAAAATGGCGGGCGGCAGGGCAACAGCAGGCAGCATGGGGGGGGGGGGGGAACAGAGGTCGGCAGCCTGAAATGCGTCCCTAATCTTTTGTGCCATGTGCGGCTTCACCGTTCGCACAGGGCTATATACAGCGCTGCCAGACTGAATGCGTTAAGAAAATCAGACTCCATTGGAGTATTAGATAAAGATGTAATGGAGTTCTGAGGTTTCATGTGCATAAACATTTGAGAGAGGTAGCCATGTTTAGTCTGTAGTAGCAAAAATTACAGTACATATTTATCGAAGCACAAGCTTTTGAGTCCACAAGGTCAGATTCATCTTATCTTTGAAAGTTTATGCTTCTCCCATTTTGTAGGTAATTTTATAAACTCCCACATATTGTAGTTAACATGCATTTTTCTGCACATCTTTCACACCTATTTTATAACGTCAAGTACACACATACTCTATGAAATTTGGGCATAAATGGGTGCAATCAAATACTGACACCTAGATTTGCAAAGAATGCATATAAATTCTAATTTTATTTTTTTAGGCACACTACATTATTCTTCACCCATGCTCTGCTCATACACCATTCCTGTGCACTCACAGTATAAGAATGTTTGATCAGATGTGCACTTGTACTTACGCAGTCATAACTTTTATTTATGAGTGCAAATGACCACTTATGCATGTATATCATTAAAATAACTAGGTTTACATGTATTCTATGCATGTAAATCTAGGAGGCCTGTTATAAAATTACCCCCTTTATGTCTGTGGGCAAAATGCTTAGTAAGCAGGGTCCTAAATTTGTTAGTGCCTTTTTCACTAAAGCCTGCTTGAATTTTCAATTAACACGTCAAACAAATGCAGGTTAAATGCAAAACCTTTGCATTAGTTGTCAGGAGTGTGACCAATATGTTCCCAGCAGCTGACACATGATTGGCCAGTCTAATGTGTGCTCTGCCAAGGCAAGTTTACTTAACAACTCCCATAGAGATTGTTAGGTGAACTCATGTTAAGAGCCATGTTGCTGCTGAGCAAGCGGCAGTTGTCCTGGTGCTAGTGGTAATGTGCTCTCCATGCCCACACTCTGACCGTTCCCTGCCCTATCCCAGGATTACCAGTTGACGTGTTTTAGCATGTAGTAGCAAACATACTCACGTATTAGTGTCCCCACTGCCAGATGCCGTGCATTAAAAGCACACATGAACCGGCTAATGAGCTTTAGGAAAAGGTGTCCTTAGTCTATTTAAGGTGCCACTAGCCCCTGTGCTATAAAACTGAAAACATGCAGAGATATATGGGAGGAGAGGGGCTAGGCATGCTGGGATGAAAACGTATGTGAGCAAAATACAAAAGATGACCATCTATGCAATAAGATATAGGCCCAATTCATTCTAGTTATCTTTCTATACATCTTTGGGCATGCAATTCTAATTTCTTAAGAAAAACAATGCTACAGATCCATAGATGCAGTGGTGAAAAAACAGAGCTGCCTTAGCCTGCCCCCCATGATATCTAATTATCTTAAATGCAAAAAAACGTATGAAAAGATATGATGGCTTAGATGTTAAAATTTGATAACTTGTAGTTTGGAATGGATTAGATTTGAATGCCATCACTATTATTGTACATGAATTGTAAAAATGCTAAAAGGGACAGTGAGCATTATTTGGAAAGGTGGGCTAGAAATCCAAAATTATTGATATTATATTATTTTATCTAACCTCAAATTTTGCTGTTTGATTAATTTTTAGTATCTGCTCCTTACCTCTTTCTCATAAGTTCCTGCATACTTTGTGAAAGAAAGAAAAGGCTTTAGTTTTTATTAGGCAGAAAAATCATGCATTAGTCACAGCTGAAATGCCAGAAGTCATGGACAATATGAAATAAGTAAAGGGAAAATCACAGAACACTGGCAAATCACTATAAGCTGTGACAAATTTCAAAACTGATTTAGTCATTGAAAATGGGTTTCTTTAACAACTCTGATAATCATATCAGCTAAGATCTGCCATGAGAATATGATTCATTTTAAGTTTCACTGGTGACTGGTGAGGTACTTCAAAATAGCCAATTGGAAAAGTTAGGCTCATTTGCTATGCAGGACAAATAATGCCAAAACATAGCACTCTGCAATCTCAAAAAGAAAAAAAAAAGAAAAAGTTGCTTGCTTTGTAATCTGTGAAGTTCTGTTTGAATGCCATGTCTCCAAACCTGACTAGCTGGAAGATTCATTGAGTATACTTCACCTTTATAAATTACTCTGGGACTGGAGCACCTTAAAGGGAGACTCTTGGCCAAATTAAAAAGTCATGGGATTGGAGGCAGTATACTATTGTGGATTAGGAACTGGTTAAAAGAAAGCAGAGAGTAAGGTTAATTGGCCAGTTTCTCAATGGAGAGAGATGAATAGTGGAGTATCCCAGGGATCTGTGCTGGCCCCTCTGCAATTCATAAATGACCTGGAAATAGGAATAGCGAGTGGGGTGATCAAATTTGCAGATGACACAAAATTATTCAAAGTTGTTAAACTCAAGAGGATTGTGAAAAATTACAAGAGGACCTTGAAAAACTGGAAGACTGGACATCCAAATGGCAGATGAATTTTAATGTTGAAAGGTGCAAAATTATGCACTTAGGAAAGAACAACCCAAACGATGGTTACACAGTGCCAGGTTCTACATTAGGAACCACCACCCAGGTAAAAGATTTAGGTGTCATCGTGGATAATATGTTGAAATCCTCCACCCAGTGTGCCAAGGCTGCCAAGAAAGCAAATAGAATGCTAGAGATCATAAGGTAAGGAATGAAGCATAAAACAAAAGATACTATAATGCCTCTGTAACATTCCATGGTACAACCGCACATTGAATATTGTGTGCAGTTCTGGTTGCCATAACTTAAAAAGGATATAGCTGGATTAGAAAAGGTACAAAAAAGAGCGACAAAATTGGTAAAGGGAATGGAAGGATACCTACCCCTGTGAGGAGAGCCTTAAAAGGTCGGGGCTCTTCAACTTGGAAAAGAGACGGCTGAGGGGGGTGGGATATGATGGAAGTCTATAAATTAATGAATGGAGTAGAACGGTAAACGTAGATCAGTTGTTTACGCCTTCAAAAATTAAAAAGACTATTCCACACACAATGAAGCTACCTTGCAATCCATTAAATCAATAAATGTAAAATGTTAAATCAATAAATGTAAAATATTTTTTTACTCAACGTATAATCAAACTCTGGAATTCATAACCGGAGGATGTAATTAAAGCTGTTAGTGTAGTTGGGTTTAAAAAAAGGTTTGGACAAGTTCCTGGAGGAAAGGTCCATAAACCATTAAAGAGGACCTTGGAAATCCACTGTGTAGAAACACTGAAACATAGAAACATGACAACAGAAAATATGGTCTATCTAGTCTGCCCTTCCATACTAACTACTATAGTGCCCTTTTTACCTTTTTGAATTCAGATAGAGCCAGATTCCAGTAGGGGCATGTCCGGGCCATCCGTATGGCCCCAAATAGGACAGGCCAGTTAGGATCTGATTCTGCACCATGGGAGCCAGACGTTCCAGTAGGTGCAGGATCAGAACCCGGGAGATGACCTGGCGTGCCTCTGCATCGCCACGGGGACGTCCTTCCCATGGCACATCCTGCCTGCTGCCATGGAGCCCCCGTTTCCCCACCACCTGGCCCCGATGGGGGCAGCTGCAACCTGGATCGGGTGGCAGGACTTGCCCCGTTTGCCACCGTCACTGCTGGGGGGCTGGTTGGCTGATCTGGAGGGGCAACCAGCGCTTATTGTACCTCTGAGGTGGAATAAGCTGACCATGCCCCCCCCCCACCCCCCTCCCCCCTGGCGATCCCCATATGTATAAGGCCATGACCGGAATTTATTTATTTAGCTGCATTTATATCCTGCTTTTCACCGGGTCAAAGCGGTTGGGGGATACATTTAACACAAGGGGATATGAGACACATACACTAATACTTACAGGGAACATGGGCAATGGAGGGTTAAGTGGCTTGCCCAAGACCACAAGGAGCACCTGTGGGACTAGAAACACCAGTCCTTCCGGCCCAAGGTTGCTGTCCTCTAGTGGGATTTGAACCACCGACCTTCCGGCCTGTGGTACCTTGCCCCAACCACTAGGCCACTCCTCCCTCATTGGAATTGGCTCTGTACATCTAGGGATCAGTCCTGCCCACACTCTGCCCCTGTACCACCCGATCCCCCGCAGCATGCACAGCGGCTCTGTGCATGCAGGGGGGTCTGGAGGTGGCATAAGGTTCAAGCAACTAACGGGGCGATGTGAAACCCCGCTAGTCGCCTTGCAGAATCGGACCCATACTATCCTCCTCTCTACTACCTCTACTGCGAGATTATTCCACACATCTACCACTCTTTCCATAAATAAATAGTTCCATATATTACTCCTGAGTCTATCCCCTTTCACCCTCATACTACATCCCTTGTTGCAGAGCTTGCTTTCAATTGAACGGGGCTCTTGTGCATTTATGCTATGGAGGTATTTAAATATCTCTATCTTTGCTCCTTTATCCTGTCTTTCCTCTATCATATGCCTATTAAGATCTTTAGGTCTGTGACATATGCTTTATAATGAAGACCACTAACCATTTTAGTAGCCACTCTGCACCAACTCCATCCTATTTATATCCTTTTGCAAGTGTAGTCTCAGAATAACACACAATACTCCAAATAAGGTCACACCAGAGAGCTATATAGAGTCACTATTACCTCCTTTCTGCTGGCCATTCCTCTCCCTGTGCATTCAAGCATCCTTCGGGCTTTCACCGTCACCTTTTCTACCTGTTTAACCACTTTAAGATATCAGAAACAATCACTCCCTGGTCCTGCTCTTCTTTCGTGGACAGAAATACTTCACCCCTTACACTGTACCATTTCCTTGGATTTTTGCAGCCCAAATACATGACCTTGCATTTTTTAGCATTAAATCTCAGCTACCAAATTCTCAGCAATTCTTCAAGCTTAGCTAGATCCCTCCTCATGTTATCTACTCCTTTCTGGGAATCTTCTCTATTAGTAGATTTTGGTATCATCCGCGAAGAGGCATATCTTACCCAACAGCCCTCTTGCAGTATCACTAACAAAGAAGTTAAAAAGAATCAGACCAAGGACAGATCTCTGCGGCATACCACTAGTAACATCCTTCTTCTCAGAGTGAGCTCCATTTACCTGTACCCTTTGTCGCCTCACACTCAACCAACTTCTAACTCAGTCAGCTATTTTAGGGTCCATCCCTAGGGTGCTCAATTTATTTATGTCACCTGTGCAGAATGGTTTCAAAGGCTTTACTGAAATCTAAGTACACCGCATCTAGAGCTCTCCCTTGGTCCTACTCTGTGGCCACAAGGGCCAGCGCTACCCGGTAAGCAAAGTAAATGCGACAGGGGGTGCCGCCAGCAGGAGATGCCGATGATAGTCATCTTCCCTCCCTCCCGCCCTGCAAACAGAAATCTTGCAAGCACCGTGGAACCTGTGTGGCTCTTCAGGAACCTGCCAGGTACTTGTGGCATGAATTGGCCTCTAGTAGAAACAGGATACTGGGCTGGACCTTGGTCTGACCCAGTAAGGCATTTCTTATGTTCTTATGCCCCAAGCTCCAAATTATGGCGTAAAGTTTAAAATTATTTTCTTTTTCTGCATCTCTTTATTTCAACGCAGCCCTCACTTTGAGTCACTTAGGCAGACGAAAAGTCAGCACATGCTATGGAGAACAAGTTTGTTCATGTGAAATTTGAGCTGCTGTTAGTTCAGATGCTCGCTAACAGTTCTCTTTCACCTTTTGTCAAGAAAAGGATTTTAGCTGAGCAACTAAGGACCTATATACTCTCATTTCTTTTCTCTTAATTCCATGTGGAAGCTGAAAAGTATTCTAGAACCAGAGTTTGTTCTTTACGTAGACATGGCTGTGATATTATAAATGCCCCTTTGTTTTTCTGAATGATACATAATAGTGTAATAGTATAATACTTTACCACATATTATCAGATGATATGTATATGGCATCAACCTAACAATATGGAAATCACTAGATTTTTAACATCAATGCCAAAGAAATGGCCATGGTGAAAACAATTTCTTTTAACAATTATGAGTGTGAATATTAGCCAACATAAGTAAATAAAAGACTTAGGGAAAAGATGAGTGGGATTAGCTGGGAGCCAGGAGTGACAACTGATTCCAAAACGGCATCCTTGGTTACTAATGCCAATCCACCTTTATGCAAATGCATGCACATGCATACTGGATTGATTTGGTTTGCATTGTCTTTGCTAAACTCGGCCAATCCTTTACCCTCCAGCACAAGCTCTACCACTCAGGGTGCCACCTCACAGATTTGGAAAGTTTTAATATGGCCCCAGGAAAATGTTCCATTTATTTTGTTTACTGTAATACATATTTACTCTTGACACACTGTAGGATGGCCATGTTTACTGATGTTAATATTGTCTGTCTATATGTAAAAAGATGGTGACTATGATGTAATTTTTCATACAGGTCATATGTTCCATGTGACAGAGGACTGTCCTAATAACAGATTGAGAAACAGCAAAAACATATTACATAACCTGTTTGTACTCTGAAGCTTATTTGGGGTTGTGATCAGTACTGATATGCTGTGTATTTTAATAGTTTTATAAGAAGAAATTTTAAAAGGTTATGTGGAGTATAGATGCATAAAGTTGAAGTTAAAGGCATACAAGAAGGGTTATACATACTGTAGGAATCAATTTTAAAAATAAAAAGCTAAATTTAAGTGAGGCTGAAACTAGAAGGAGAGGGAGGTGTTACCAGATTTGGAGTATTATAATGCAGTTTATGGATTGCACCACTTGTGGGACTGCTAGCAGGTACTTCTGTTTTTACTCCAGTGGACCTTTAGGCTGAGTTGGTGCACCCATGGCATTTACCATTGGTTTTACATGCCCTACCTAAGGCTGTTCCTCGTACTTTAAGTGGTAGTTGGTTGATCTATCCAGTTTGGATGACGTGGCAGCACCTATGTAGATTGCGGAAGGTGAACTCTTGCACCACTGGTTTTCTCCTGCTCTAAGGAAATGCTGATTTTACACCGAGCCTGGAGGGTAGTCCATTTAATGTCTGGGAAAGGAAGAGAATTCAGCAATTGGTAGATGATCAGGGTGTGTTGCATACATATCAATATTTTTTGCATACATATCAATGTTTTATGCTCTGAGAGTTTGCAGGGGGCAACTACTACTGATTATTTTGATTTGGAATCACAAGTTTAAAAAAATTAAATTATATTGAATCAATTGGTAGGAGTATTTTAGAGCCGTTGATGTGAGGAAGATTGGGCCTGGTTTGAAGTTAACTTTTACCATTGCCCCTATCTCCTTGGCTTCTGAGGTTTTTTTCTCCTTCCATATCCAATGTTTTACCTGATGTAATGTGTGACAAATGGTAGAGTGGTGTACCTTGGAGTTTTTGTATGATTCACACTCTGGAGTTGACCTTTTTTGGCTTGAGCATGCTGTGCTGCACAGTGTCATGGGATGGGGTAGAAGGGGTTATACTCAGATGTCATATGCAGGGATGTTTCTTCGTAGACACAGTGGTGGCTGCATGGGACAATTTCCCATTGGAAGTGGTGCTGTTGTGGACCGTATCAGACATCATGGGGCATGGGACAGACACAGGATTCTCTCAGGGGACTGGTGTGATTATTCCAGTTGGAGGGTAAATATTTTTATTTCTATTTATAATTGCTTTACTATGCTCATTCCTTGGATAGGAAGTACAGAGGGCAAATGCAAGTGGAAAAATGGGAGAGGTTTTATGAATCTGAAGATAGGGAATCCATCTCTGTAGCCCTATATTATAAAAAGATTTAGGAGTTTGTTCCAGGGAGATGATGTGATGATCTGGCTGACGGTTGGCAGAATTAACCATACTGGTGATGGGATATCAATTGGAAGGGGCTCTAGTTCGCATTCCTGAGTTAGTGAAAGGCTCCCAGCTTTGGGTACTCCAGTATAAAGTGATGTTTTAGGTGTATATTGTCCCAGTGAGGGCCTTCAGGGCAGGTTACTCTATTTAGGATCACCACCAGAAATATTTGGGCACCCAGTGCATTTGGGGCATTTACTTTGGGATTGCCCCAAGTTGCTAGGGGTTTGGAGAATAGTGGCTAATTATTTGGGAGGGCTGCTTGCCCAGACAGTAGATTTTTCTCCAGAAACAAGCAGGAAGTCAGTCCTCACATATGGGTGACATCGGCGCTGATGGAGCCCTCATGGAAGCATCTCCCCAGCTTTCAAAGAAAGTTTTTGGGAGATGCCAGCACACAAGCCCAAGGGTGCCATCTTTCTCAGTCTCCTTTTATCCGTGGAGCCCAACAGATGTCTGTCTTTTATCCTCGGAAAAAATTGATCAATTTTGTGCTAAAAACCCCTTTTTTCTTGCCAGGTTTCCCCGGTCCCTTTCCCACCTCCGAGCTCACTTGCCTTGGCATCACAGCTCAGAACAGTTTTGAAGGTTTTTTTCTCCCCAGCGTGATTTGCGCCTTTTTTCATCCACTGGCTGCATCGATGGTCTTCGACCTTGTTGGGGTACTTTTTCCCCAAATGGCCAGTGGATTCAAGAAGTGTGATCAGTGTGCAAAAAACATGTCCCTGATCGATACACACGATTGCTGCTTCCAGTGTCTAGGAGCTGACCATGACCCGGAGGTCTGCGCCTTGTGTAAAAAGATGTCCGCTAAGGTCATCCAAAGTCATCGTCAGAAGCAGGACGATATTTTTCACAGATCAGACTCTACCCCAGTATTCCTGGTGGCCTCACACTCCAAGGCCCCGCTGGGGCCCTCTGAGCCGTGTAATGCCCCCGCAGTGCCTGACCAAGACATCAAACAGTCCGACAAAGGTTTTTTGAACAGAAACACAAAAAGAAGAAAAGATCCTCGAGGACCTAATTCTGGGACTTGGACATGCTGGGCAAGTCCTGGGCCAGGTCCCACAGCCTGCGGAGAAAACCCGAGAAGTCTGAGTGGGAGCGGTCAGCAAATGTTCCCTGAACTAATGCAGAGACATCCGGCGACAGGACCTGGACTCCCGAGGACTGTCTCTTCAAGGACTCCCTCTCTTCACTGACACCAGACCTGGTGACCCTGGTGTTTGTGATGAAGGATGCAATTCCTCAGTGGGAAACCAGGATGATGTCACTGGAGCACGGTTTCACCGCCTTCCTCACCACGCAGCAGGCTTCAATGCCCAGCCCTGCCAGTGCATCTGCTGAGGCTGTGGGGACCTTGTCATTGAGGACTGCCCCAGTCCCCAAGTTGATCCTCGTGAACCCAAAGCCTCGAGCCGATCCTCTGCGAGGGTCTCAGTCTCACTCCTGCTCCTCGGGTGTGAGATCTTCTTCGGCAAGCGCTCATTGCTCCGGCCAGGCAGCCGTCACAGGACACCAAGCCTCCGACCCAGGGCCTGTGCCCCATGTCTGGTCAGCTGCCGAGTCCTCCACCCATTACTCCGACTGGGAGTCCGAGGACGAGGCATCCTTGGAGACGCAGAAGCACTGCAATTTCCCATCAGACCCGTCTCCCCCAACTTCGTTCCTCAAGTTTACTTGAGACATGTCGAAGGCTTTGTCCTTCAACATGGAGTCGGATGAAAACCCTCACATGGAGGAGCTAGAAATCCTCCAATAAGAGGCCCCACACATTGAGGCCCTGATGGTCCCGGGCCCCACCATCCTTGGGCGACTCCTACTTTGTATGTGAGAGACACCTGCATTGGTATCCATAGTCAGCTGATGCCTGGATACCATATACTGAGTCCAGTGAGGCCCCAGCTTCTGAAAGTTGCAACTACCACACACCTCCATGGTCGTGGAGTCGACCATGCATCGGCAGAAAAGCCAAAAGACACACTCGTCTGTGCCCCGGGACAGGGAATCCCACGCCCTTGACGCCCTGGGCCACAAATGCTACCAGGGCTCGATGCTTGCCTGCCGGATCCAAATCTACCAACTTTATATCGGCATGTACCTGTGGGACCTGCAAAGGAACTCGCAGGTTTCTTGGCAGGCCTGGGAGGGAATCACTTCCAGCAGTTCCAAACCCTCACGAAGTGTGTCGGAGGCTGCTCGAAATTCCTGTCCCGAGTGGCCTACGATGCCTTCGAATCAAACGTGAGGGTAGCCGCCAAGGGTACTGGCACTTGATGCCAAGCCTGACTCCTCGAGCAGTGGGTCTAGGAGAAGCTTCTCAACATTTTCTGCCTTGGTGAAAACTTATTCGGCAAACCGATGGAGAAGAAGGCGGCGGAGAATGAGACCGAGTACCTCAGCTCTCCAGGATGACCTCCACCCTTCCCAAAAAGAAACCACAGGGGAAGAGGCCCCCATAGCAGAGGAAGGGCCCATATGACCGATGCTACCCTCAATACCAGGCTTCCCAGACCTAACAGCAGGGTCACCAGAGTAAGGGAGTGGGCCAAGGGCCTCACAAACCCAAAGTCTCTAAGCCCCAGACCCCAACTCCTGCCCAGCTGGGGACGGGCTTTTGACTCCCTGAGCATAGCCTCTCCACCCCTGGGGGGAGCAGCTACCCACAGGGGGGCATCTGGTGCATTTTGCACATTGGTGGCCAGCTATTACCACTGACTTCTGGGCACGCCAAATAGTCAAAGAAGAATACCTACTTCATTTGGTCCAGACATCCCATCCTTTCTTTCCAGGAGAGCCCTCCTGGACTCCCCTGCACCAGGCCCTGCTACTGCAGGAACTTGCATGCCTTCTTACGGACAAAGCCATGGAACCAGTACCCCATCACCTCAAGGGCAAGGGGTTCTACTCCCGGTACTTTCTGGTCCCAAAACGAACAAGAAACCTAAGGCCTATCCTAGACTTGCAAAACTTGAACAAGTTCCTGGTGCAGGAGAAATTCAAGATGCTCTCCCTTGGAACATTGCTGCCATACCTCCAGCAGGGAGACTGGCTATGCTCCTTGGACCTAAAGGATGCTTATACCCACATCCTAATTCATCCCAGTTACAGGCAATACCTAAAATTCATGGTCTGAAGCAACCACTATCAATTCAGGGTATTAGCTTTCGGTCTGGCCTCTGCACCAAGAGTCTTCACCAAATGCTTGGCAGTTGTGGCAACCTATCTCCTTCTCCAAGGGGTCTTTGTCTTCCTGTATCTTGACGATTGGCTTGTAAAGGGAGACATAGCCACCAAAGTGCAATAAACCATGGCCCGCACCATCAGTGTTCTACAGTACCTGGCGTTCATGATAAACCACCCACAGTCCCACTTCACTCCAACACAGGACCTGGAGTTCATAGGGGTGCGGCTGGACACTCTTCAAGCCAAGGCCTTCCTTCTCTTGGACAGGGCAGGTCACCTTGTGACTCTGGCCACTGAGGTGCACCACCACCGCACGGTCAGCATGCACCATGCTCTACCTGCTGGGCCACATGGCATCCACAGTCCATGTTGTCCTCCATGCCCACCTCCACATGCAGGCGGCCCACTGGTGCCTCTGCATCCAGTGGACATAGGCCACAAGTCGACTCCGGGACAGGGAGAACCTTCTAGTGACCACAAGCTGGTGGAGTCAGTCGACTGGTGGTAGGTCACACAGCACATGCAGGAGGGCATGCTCTTCCAGCCCCTAGATCCCCAGAGGGTCCTTACCACGGACAACTCCTTACTGGGTTGGGGTGCTCATTGTCAGAAACCCTGCACACAGGACAACTGGTCCCTAGTGGAGAGCCAGCAGCAGATCAATCTGCTGGAGCTCAGGACCATTTCTCTGGTGATCAGGGCCTTCCACTACCATCTGCACCACCAGTCGGTGCTGGTCCAAATGGACAATCAGGTCACGATGTTCTACCTGAACAAGCAAGGGGGCACAGGGTCTCATCACCTCTGCCAGGAGGCAATAGCCCTTTGCTCATACACGATCAGTCAAGAAATGCTCCTCAGAGCGGTGTAACATCTGGGCCAGGACAATGCCCTATCAGACAGACTGAGCAGGGTCCTCCAGCTGTACAAATGGCGACCAGACCCCAAGGTGGCACAACAGCTCTTCTGACTGGGACACCCTGAGGCTGGACCTCTTTGCCAGCCTAACCAATGCTCAACTGCCCCACTTCTGCTGTTGTCAGCCACATCCATCATGGGTAGCAGCAGATACCTTCCTCATTTCGTGGTCAGAGGGCCTTTTATACGCCTTCCCGCCCATGCCACTAATTGCCTGGACTCTCCTCAAGGTCCTGTGGGACAAGGCTTTTCTAATCTTGGTAGCCCCACGGTGGCCCAGGCAGCCTTGGTTCCCTCTGCTGCTCCGCCTCTCGACGTAGGCCCCGGTCCTTCTGGAGAATGCCCTGGGATTATTGACTCAGAAGCACTGTTCCCTCTAAGCTGTGCGCCTGTGCGCGCGCACACACCTCGCCGAGAGAGCGCACATACTTTACAACAGAGCGCACAAAAATTACGGCTCTGATTCTGATAGAAAACAACACAGACGTCTTAAAATTTAAAAGTTATGATTGTAATTACTAGAAATTTCCCGCTTCATTTAGTAATCATCTATTTTCATTTAATTTGATTAAAATCAATATGGTGTATATACTGTATTCTGACGTGTAGTCAAATTTTAAAGTATATAACTCCGAGTGTCGTTACATGGCGCACAAAATTTAACCTTCCTTCAAAAGCTGCACACAGCTGATATTTTATGCGCACACAGCCTACAGAAAATTAGAGGGAACATTGCTCAGAAGGAGGTGTCCCTTCTCCACCCCAACCTGGAGTCCCTGATGTTAACAGCATGGCTTCTGAATGGATAGCCTTTGCCCCCTTCAACCTCCCAAAAGAGGTGAGGAGGTCCTCCTGGCCTCCCGTAAAGACTCCACGAAACAGGCCTATGCCTTCAAGAGGCACAGATTCTCTGTGTGGTGTGCAGAGCAGCGGACTCACCCGTTCTCTTGCCACGTGCACACGGTGCTGCCGTACTTGCTTCATATCTCGCAAACTGGACTCAAGTTCAACTCTGTTAGGGTGGACCTCAGTGCACTCTCAGCACATCACCATTCAAGTGAGGGTAAGCCCCTTGCTGCTCAGCCCCTCATTATTCAGTTCATGTGAGGCCTCCTGCTCTCTAAGCCTCCCATCGGCCCGCCTCGGAGGAATGGGACCTCAATGTGGTCTTGACGCAGCTCACCAAGCCACCTTTCAGCCTCTGGCTACCTTCCACATGTGATACCTCTAATGGAAGTTTGTTTTCCTGGTGGTGCTCACCTCTGTGCGCAGAGTCAGTGAAGTTCAGGCCTTGGAGGCTGAGCCACCCTACACCAGGTTCTACAAGAACAGGGTCGTGCTTCGCACCCACCCTAAATTCCTTCCGATGGTGGTGTCTGCTTTCTACCTCAGTCATGAAGTGGTACTCCCCACCTTCTTCCCACAGACCCACACTGACAAGGTGGTAGTCATCCTCCATACTCTGGATTGTAAGAGGACCCTGTCCTTCGACCTGCAACATACCCAAGGCCACTGCAAATCCTCACTGCTTTTTGTTTCCTATGTGCCCAGTCGACTTGGGGAGGCTGTTACCAAGTAGACCCTGTCCACCTGGGTGGCAGACTGCATTACCTATGTCCATGGTCATGCTGGACTCTTGTTGGAGTGCCGGATCATAACACACAATGTCAGGGCTATGGCCTCCTCGGTTGTGAGCTTTCACTTTGTCCCTATGGCAGACATCTGCCAGACCGCCACCAGGTCCTCAGTCCACACCTTTGCAGCTCACTACTGGAGAGGGAGTCCTTATGGGACAGTGCCTTTGGCCAGGCCATACTCTGTTATCTCTTTGGGGTCTAGGCAACATCTACCCTCCAACCCTTCTGTGTTCAGGCTGCTGGAATGATGGTTCTCCCAGGACCCTGGGTCCTTAGTGTCTCTCCTCAGACTTGCTTGCGGCTGCTCACAGCTGTGTTTTCTACAGGTTCTCAGTAGCCTGTAGCTAGTGAATCCCATATGTGAGGACTGACTTCCTGCTTGTTCCTGGAGAAAGCGTAGTTCCTCACCTGTAGCAGGTGTTCTCCAGGGACAGCAGGAATCAGTTCTCACAACCTTCCCTTCTCCCCTTGGAGTTGCTTTTCTGTTTTGCCATCTTCTTTTGTCAGTTCTAGCGATGTCACCCTTGGGTGGGAAGGGGACCACGCATGCGTGGTGGCATCTCCCAAAGGCTTTCTTTGAAAGCTGGAGAGATGCTCCCAAGAGGGCTCTGTCGGCGCTGACGTCACCCATATGTGAGGACTAATTCCTGCTGTCCCTGGAGAACACCTGTTACAGGTGAATAACTATGCTAACCGCAGGGGTGGGAATTTTGGATGATATTAAGCTACTGAAGGTCAAGGGGCTTGCTGCCCGGTTGCTGGTCAGGAAAGCTTGTGTGGTGGCTAAACAGTGTATTCTGAAGCATTGTTAGGATGCAGACCCCCCTTTCCTTCTGGGAAGGGAGAAATTGATTTCATGGTCTCATGTTAATGGAGAGGATCGCTTCTAGAGGCAACCCGAAAAGACGGGAGGGTTTCATGGCTCTCTGGGGTGTTTATGTCTCATCCTTGACCACTTGGGAGAGGAATGAGTTATTCACTTTAAAGAACAGTGATTCTGAAGGTGCAGGTAGAGCAACGTATATGTGTGTGATGATGGATGGAAGGTTGGTTCCTTGAATAGGTGGAGAGAGCTGGCATGCGGTGAGGGGGGGTGATAAATGAATCAGTAGTATGGGGCTGGGAGTTCATTGTGTGGGGGAAGAAGGAGTAGTTGGGAGAAAAATAAAAAGCCATTGATAGTTTTGCAATGTTTTTCTATTCCTGGTATAGTGTAAGAGTTCCTCATTCTGGGAATTGTATTTGTGTGGGGTTAATGAAGGTGATTTGAACTAAAAAGAAAGAGAATGTGTGTATTCAAGCATTTGCATGTAACTGTGTGAGTGTAGAAGATGTGCGCTGCTAAAGCAGATTAGCATCTAAATCAGTGGTTCTCAACCCAGTCCTCTGGGATCCCCAGGCCAGTCAGGTTTTCAGGATAACCACAATGAATATCCATGAGAAAGATCTCCATGCACTGGAGGTCCCAGAGGACTGGTTGAGAACCACTGATCTAAATCGTGTTATTTATTAGGAATGTTCAGTGCCTTGCACGTCGAGACATTCCTAACAGGGCTCTGCATTTCAAGCAAAGGGAAGGGTGTGTGGCTTTTAATTACTAGCTCTCTGCCTGAGAGCATTTAAAAGGGTTTTGGTACATTTTTAAAACAAAGTTACATTCTTTTTGGTGCTTTAATTCAAAAGGGGAACTATTTTCTTTAGTGGTGTAGGTTTAAAACTCTGCTTTTAGTATCTTTCTCAGCTCTTTGAAGCTACTGACACCTCATCAAATATTAATTCCCTCCCTACCCACCCCCAACTTTCACCCACCCCATGTGAGCAGTCTTGCTTTATAGGGCACCTCCATAATTAGCTACACACAGGGACTTGGAACAGCACATTTAGAACACACTTTAAAAGAGGTTAACCACTTTTTCTCTGAAAGGACAGCTGGGAAACCAGCTGGTACTTTGATAGGTCTCTCTCTCTTTTGCTTCAACAGGTACCTAACCTCTACCAACTGAATAATGGCTGGGAAAAATTGTATCGCCAAAGCTGTTGCCCCCTTTACAGCTTATGCCTCTGTCTAGACAGAAATCCAAATGCCAGTTGAAAGACCAGTTCCATGTGCAGGATACCTGCATGCTGAAGCTCTCAGGAAACAAGTGGAGGAGCTCAGAGAAGATGTGGCGAGGCTGAGGAGCATTCAGGACAATGAGAAATACATTGATGAGATGCTTCTTGAAACATCCAAGCTCTCCAGCAGAGGAGAAGATGGGAGCCTACAGAATGACGAAGGTTGGACACGAGTCACCAGGGCTTTCAGAATCACCAATTCAACTCCTCCAGCCCTTGAATTGAAGAACCATTATGCAGCCCTGGAAGTGGAGAAGGTGAAGGCATCCCAGGAAGGGGAAGAACCAGAGCTCAAGCACCCCAAAGTTGCAGAATCAGTGAGCACAAGGAAGCAAAAGGTAGTGGTGATTGGTGACTCTCTTCTGAGGGGTACTGAGGCATCCATCTGCCGACCAAACTTGATGTCCAGAGCGGTATGCTGTCTGCCAGGTGCCAAAACCGAGATGTTATGGAGAGTTTGCTGAGACTCATCAAGCCCACTGACTATTACCCAATGTTGTTCATTCATGTCAGCACAAATGATACTGCCAGGTATCCCTCTGAGCATATCAAAAGTGACTTCATGGCTCTGGGACAGAGGGTGAAGCAGATATGTGCACAGGTGGTGTTCTCGTCAATCCTCCCTGTTGCGTGTAAAGGCCAAGGCAGAGAAACTCGCATTCTGTAGGTAAATGTATGGCTGCATGGATGGTGTCATCAAGAGCATTTTGGTTTCCTGGACCATGGGATGCTATTCCAAGGGTTGCAGAGCAGAGATGGTGTTCATCTGTCCGAGAAGGGTTGATGTGTCTTCAGTAGCAGACTGGCTAACCTACTGAAGAGGGCTTTAAACTAGATTCATTGGGGATGGGTGAAGAAAGCCCCCAGGTAAGTGAAAGCTCCCAGGTAAGTGAAACATTAAATACCTTTATGGAAATGGGCAAAAGGGGCAACATATGGAAAGCAGTGTGTATAAATTCCCGTAGCATGAGAAATAGGATCTCAGATGTTGAGGCTGTTAATGGGAGAGGCTGACTTGGATTTAGTGGCGGTAACAGAGACATGGTTCACGGACAACCATGACTGGGATGTAACTATACCAGGCTATACTTTATTCAGAAAGGACAGGGTAGGAAGAAGGGGAGGAGGGGTGGCACTATATGTAAAAAATAATATTAAAGCTATAGAAATACAGGGCTTAAAAGGGAGAGAGGATGCACTGTGAGTTAAACTAGAAAGAGGTAAAGAGAAATCTATTTGCATTGGCATGGTATACAAACCTCCCTCACAGGGAGAAGAGGTGGACAGAGTTAATAGGAGACATAGGAGTGGAGGAGTGGCCTAGTGGTTGGGGCAAGGTACTTCAGGCCAGAAGGTCGGGGGTTCAAATCCCACTAGAGGACAGCAACCTTGGGCTGGAAGGACTGGGGTTTCTAGTCCCACAGGTGCTCCTTGTGGTCTTGGGCAAGCCGCTTAACCCTCCATAGCCCATGTTCCCTGTAAAATAGTTATCTCCAAGTTATAATGCCCTGTTCAATGTAATTTCAGTTTGTTCAATGTAAACCGCACTGATGCAGAATAGCGTGGTATATAAGAGAATAAAATAAATAAATAAATAAATAAAAATACACAGCATTGCCAGGAAAGGGGAAGTAGTACTGATAGGGAATTTCAATATGCCAGATGTTGATTGGCACATCCCTGCTACAGTATCATCTAGAAGTAAGGAGATCCTGGATTCTCTACAGGGAGAACTATTTAGGCAACTGGTAACTGAACCCACACGTGAAGGGGCCATTCTGGACTTGGTGCTTATCAATGGTGAAAGTGTTTCTGATGTTATAGTGGGAGATCATCTCGTATCCATTGATCACCAGATGGTGTAGTTCAGTATTAAGGACTAGGGCTGATAAAATCCATTCAAAAGCAAGGGTCTTAGACTTTAGGAAAACTAACTTTGCCAAGATGGGCCAATACCTCAAGCAGTTGTTAGCTGGATGGGATGTAGAAAAACAGTGGGCAAAACTGAAAGGGGTTATTTTAAGGGCGACCAACCTTTTTGTTAAAATGGTAAATAAAGGTAAAAGGAAAAGGAGACCACTATGATTTTCGAAAGAAACAGCTGAAAAGGTGAAGAAAAAGAGGGAGGCCTTCATGAAATTCAAGAGATCACAGAGAGAGGAAGACAGGCATCTATATTTGAAAAAACTTAGAGAAACTAACAAAGTAATCAAGAAAGCATAGATTCAAAAAGAGGAAGAAATAGCCAATGCAGTAAAATGGCGGGGATAAGACATTTTTCAGATATGTTAGTGAGAAGAGGAAGGGCAAAAGTGGTATTGTCAGACTGAAGGGTGAAGGGAAGGAATATGTGGAAGCTGATGAGGATAAAGTAGAATTGCTTAACAAATATATCTCCAGGAACAAGCAGGAATGTAGTCTTCACATATAGGTGACGTCGGTACCGACGGAGCCTGCACAGGAATGCTCCCCAGCACCCAATAGAAAAGCTTTTGGGAGCATCCCACTGCATCTACATAGCTGTCTTCCCACCTTTCCTGCTCTCCTTCCTCAGTTCTTCATTTTCCATGGAGCAGACAGGGAGCAAACCCTCTCACCACAGAAAATTCCTGTTTTTCATATTTTTGTGGTTCGCGTCTGTCTTCCCGTCTATGCTGGTAACAACTTTCATCGGTACTCTCTTTCTTTCTTCGTTCTCTCTAAAAAAAAAAAACTGTGAAGAAAAGGATTTTTTTCTTTTCTTCAGGCGCATTCATGCCATCTTAGACCTAGGCCCTCCATTGTGTCACAGACACAATGGAAAAACCATCTAGTGGTTTTAAGAAGTGTTCTAAGTGTGGTTGTACCATCTCAGCCACAGACACCCATGACTGGTGTCTAAAATGCTTAGGGCCTCATCATCAACCATCAGAATGTCCTCTTTGTAGAAAGATGATGAAGAGAGGCCTACAGAATCGAGCTGCAAAGCTGAGCACCCTCTTTGCCTTCGATGCCATCTCTTTAGCATCAACGTCATCGAGAACTTCATCTTCCTCGCAAGGATCTCAGCTATCAAAACCTAAGTCTTCGTCAAAGGCTGGCCTCCCTCCCTAAGCGTAGATCTCCTTCTAAGCATCAAGATGCCTCTGGCATTGCCCTGGAGGGGGACACATCAGCCAAACAACCCCGGCGGGAGAATTTCCCTCCAAAGCCTTAGTGAGGTCCCAGGATGCTCCCGAGGCCTCCACTTCTGGAGAGCTCCTGGTGCCATGCTTAGGGATTGTGACCCACAGTTCCTGTACTGATACCCAAGCATTGGCAAGCTCCATGGATCAACATATCCTTGCCATCGAGCAGAGCTTAGCAGCCTTACTGGCGGCCTCGGCTTCAGTAAAACCCTTACAGTCGATTCCGAAGGGGTCAGTACCGGCATCGGTACTGATACAGGCTGCATCGACTTCTTTTGCCGCTTTCCATGCTACCACTCATGCCGGCTCTCGAATCCATTTCTGGTCCAAAGTTCTGATTGCACAGATTCCAGGTACCGGCTTCAACTGGTACCGAGTTAGTATGAAGCGGGAACACCCTGCCCAACGATACTTCGAATCTTTGGATTCTGATTCCTCAGACGATGAATTGGTCGATACTCGAGACATGTAAACTCTCCCGGAGGACCCATCTCAATTCCCACAATGCCACATGTCCCCACCAGAGGACATGTCTTTCCAAGACTTTATTCGTGATGTTGCTGGGGCCTGTCCATAACAGTAGCATTGGAGAAAGAGCTTAGGGTTGAAAAATTGGAAATTCTTCAATACCCAATGGCTCCAAAAGAGGTGGCTATGCTCCCTATCCATCGGATACTTCACGACCTCATGCTTCGCATGTGGGAGACACCTCTGACTATTTCTCCCCATACCCGCTGGATTGATACCATGTACCGGGTACCGGAGTGTTCTGGTTTTCAAAAGACACAATTGCTGCACTATTACATGGTAGTGGAATCGAATCAAGAGCGCAAAAACAAGAGTGGAATAGAATCAAGAGCATAAAAACACATTCCTCAAACCCTCCGGGTAGGGAATCGAGAACCCTCCACACTTTTTGTTGACGTTGTTTTCAGGCCTCCTAGCTATCGGCCAGAATTAATTCCTACATACTCTACATGGATATGTTCCTTAGAGAGGTGGTTAAAGATTTGGAGTTAATGGCTCCTCTTCTCCCTGATGACAAGTGAGCAGATTATCTCACCCTTGTGAAGCATGCTCAAAATGTTTCAAAATTTGTTAATAAAGCAACGTTTGATTGCTTTGAGTGCATCAGCAGAACTTCATCCATCTGCATTGGTGAAAGCAGGATTGCTTGACTCCAAGCCTCGGATCTTGAACAATGGGTTCAAGATAAGCTAGGTAATATCCCTTGCACTGGTGAAAAGCTCTTTGGCAAGGATTGGCAAGACAAGGCCTCTCAGTTGGAGTCTGAGAACACTACCCTAAATAGGCTCTCTAGATCTACTGCCAACCCAGCTAAGAAGAAAGCAGCAAAGAAAGCTTTCTTCAATAAAAAGAAGTATTATTCTTCTTATACCCCTGCTGTTCAATGTCAGCATCATGCTCCTCAGAAGGGGCAACAACGTCAAAAACAGCAAAAGAGGCTCAGACTCTCAAGTCTCAGCTGCCTCAGCAGACCCAGACTGCTCCGAGTTTTTGACTCCTTTCTAGAGAACATAGCTGCCTCTAGAGAATACTGACCCTGTCCACATTCCCGTCAGACTCTGTCATTTTGCCTACAGGTGGCATCTCATCATCTCAAAACAGTGGACATTAATAATAGTATAGGAGGGATACAAACTTCATCTACAAAGCCTATCCACCCCCTGTCTTCACCAAGACAGTTTCATTCTCAGCCCCCTCTCACTGCTCTGTTACTACAAGAGGACACCTCCTTTCTACTGCAGGGTGCAATAGAGGAGGTTCCAACATTCCAGCAGGGAATGAGCTTCTATTTTCCCTACTTTCTTATTCCAAAGAAAACAGGGAGATACAGGCCCATTCTGGACCTCAGGGAACTAAACAAGCATCTCCTATGGGAGAAGTTCAAGATGGTATCCCTGGGGACCTTTCTTCCCTATCTCCAGAGTCAGGACTGGCTCTCTTCTCTAGATCTAAAGTAAGCGTACACTCATATTCTTATCCATCCAGAATACAGAAAATTCCTGTGCTTCATGTTTCAGGGAAGACACTATCAATACAGAGTCCTGCCTTTTGGCCTTGCCTCTGCTCCAAGAGTCTTCACAAAATGCATGGCGGTAGTAGCCACATTTCTAAGGACTCTAGGGATATTTGTCTTCCCTTACTTAGACGACTGGCTCATAAGAGCTAGCACTTCTCAGGAAGCCAGTCTGTCCCTCTCACACACCATGCAGGTCTTACAACATTTGGGATTTGTCATAAATCTTTTAAAATCCCAACTCGTCCCCTCTCAAACTCTAGAGTTCATAGGAGCCCTCTAAAATACTCAGCAGTCAAGGGTATTTCTGCCCCAACTCCTTTGTGCTCGTCTCAATCAGCATCTCAGGCATGTCTCAAGAACTATCTTACTGCTCGAGAAATGCTACAACTTCTGGGTCATATGGCATCAACGGTATATGTAGTTCCATATGCCCGTCTACACATGTGCACAGCCCAGTGGACACCGGCATCCCAGTGGTCTCAAGCATCAGGTCGCCTGGGGGACAAGATAAGTGTCTACCCTTCTGATCTCATCTCTCCAGTGGTGGTGATCCCCAGAAAATCTCCTTGAAGGGTCACCTTTTCAGATGCAAGCACATCAATGTACTCTGACGACGGATGCATCCAGACTGGACTGGGGAGACCATCTTGGATCTCTCTCCACTCAAGGACTCTGGTCTCAGCAGGAGTCACAACTCCACATAAATCAGCTGGAGCTCAGAGCCATTCTCCATGCTCTCAAAGTGTTCCAGGAACATCTTCATTGCCACAGAGTCCTAGTCCAAACCAACAATCAAGTAGCCATGTTCTACATGAACAAGCAAGGTGGAACAGGTTCTTGGACCCTCTGCAGCGAGGCTCTACATCTGTGGTCCTTTGCCATACATCATCGCATTCACCTCCAAGTGGTGTATCTCCCAGGCAAGCACAGTGTTTTAGCGGACAGACTAAGTCAAATTCTTCTCCTCCACGAGTGATCTCTTCATGTAGACAGTCTCCCACATCTGGGGGACTCCAGAGATAGACCTGTTCGCAAGTCCTCAGAATGCCAAGCTCCCTCGCTTCTGTACCAGGACTCCTGCGCCAGACATACAACAGGTGGATGCATTTCGCTTCCATTGGGGACAGGGATTCCTATATGCCTTCCTTCCCATTCCTCTAATTCCCAAAACTCTTTTCAGACTCCAGACAGACATGGGCTTCAAGATACTCATAGCCCCATGCTGGCCACGTCAGCCGTGGTTCCCTCTCTTTCTACGTCTGTCTCGAGCTCAACCTATAGATCTGGGATTTGCTCCAGATCTCCTCTCTCAGGAGGAGGGGATGCTGTTCCATCCCAATCTGCAGTCTCTCCATTTCACAGCATGGCTGCTGAAGGCATAGCCTTCCAAGGCATTAACTTTCCCCAGGAGGTTAAGAACATCCTCTTAGCTTCTAGGAAGCCATCTATCAGGTGGTCCTATGCTTTCAAGTGGCATAGGTTTTCTTTCTGGTGTTCTCAGAAGAATCTTAATCCCGTCTTAGCTCCAGTGGAGGCGCTGTTTGAATATCTCCTCCACATATCTTCTTCTGGACTCAAAATCAATTCGGTAAAAGTACACCTAAGTGCAATTGCAGCCTCTCATGTGCTCTTAGTTGGCCAATTCATCTCCTCTCAGCTGCTCGTAGCATGCTTCATGAGTGGTCTTCTATTAACCAAGCCTCCCATTAAGCCACCACCAGTGGCATGGGACCTCAATGTGGTTCTAGGACAGCTTCTCAAGCCAGTCTTTGAACCTCTAGCCACTACCTCACTTAAGTTTCTCACATGGAAGCTCATTTTCCTCATTGCCCTCACTTCAGCAAGGCACATTAGTGAGCTCTAGGCCTTAGTGGCTGATCACACACGGTTTTACCACGATAAGGTAGTCCTTAGGACTCACCCTCACATCATGCTGAAGGTGGTCTTGCCCTTCCATTTGAACCAGTTGGTCTACCTCTCTGTGTTTTTCCTAGACCACTCTTATCTAGGGCAGAAGCAACCTTCCACACTCTGGATTGTAAACGTGCCTTAGCTTTTTATCTCCAGAGGACTCGAGAGCACCAGAAACTTTCTCAGCTGTTCATCTCCTTTGACTCTAGTCACCTCAGATTGCCAGTCTCCAAACATATTCTCTCCAAGTGGATAGCTGACTGCATAACCTTTGCTTTTGCTTATGAGAAGGCAGGACTCTCCCTCGAGAGTCATGTCACTGCCCATAATGTTTGATCCATGGCTATCTCAATGGCAAATTTATGATCTGTAGCTATTGACGAGATCTGCAAAGCAGCAACTTGGTGTTCGTTCCATACTTTTGCTGCTCACTACTGCCTAGACAAGGACTCCCTCCAGGATGCCATGTTTGGCCAGGCTGTTCTCCAGCATCTCTTTCAGATTTAGAGCAACTCCTATTCTCCATCCCGGATTTCGATACCAGACATCCATGGATGATACATGACCTCTTTAGGCATATCTGGGACAAACCACAGCCAATTCTGAGGTCATCTCTCTGGCATCTTCTAGCTAGAGAGTCCCATATGTGAAGACTACATTCCTGCTTGTTCCTGGAGATAGCATAGTTACTCACCTGTAACAGGTAATTTCTGGGAACAGCAGGAATTTAGTCTTCACAACTGACCATCCTTGCCTAGGAGTTGTAGGGTTTATCTTTTTTTCTCTTTCTCTCCTTTTATCTCAGCAACAAACTCAACTGAGGAGGAAGAATGGGAAAGGTGGGAAGGCAGCTACACAGGCGCAGTGGGATGCTCCCAAAAGCTTTTCTATTGGACGCTGGAGAGCATTCCTGCATGTGCTCTGTTGGTACTGACGTCACCCATATGTGAAGACTAAATTCCTGCGGTTCCCGGAGATCACCTGTTACAGGTGAGTAACTCCGCTTTTTGTTCTGTGTTCACAGATGAAGAATCAGGAGCAGGACTTCAGAAAACACCCACAAACAGGAAAAGAAGTGAGGGGCATCTTGACCGATTTTCAGAAGACTGTATTCATGAGGAACTAGCTAAACTTAAAGTAGATAAAGCGATGGGGCCAGATGGATACACCCGAGAATACTGAGGGAACTTGGGGACGTTCTAGCAGCTCCACTGATTGACCTTTTCAATGGCTCTGGAGTTGAGAATGGTGCCATAGGATTGGAGAGAGGCACATGTGGTCCCTTTACACAAAAGCAAAAGTAAGGATGTGGTTGAAAACTACAGGCTTGTTAGTTTAACCTCTGTGATGTGTAAATTATTGGAAGCGCTGCTGAAAGAGAAAATAGTGAGGTTTCTGGAGTCCAATGGATTACCGGATCCGAGGCAGCATGGATTCACCAGAAGCAGGTCTTGTCAGACAAATCTGATTGATTTCTTTGACTGGATGACCCAGGAATTGGACTGAGGGAGAGCCCTAGATGTGGTGTATTTAGATTTCAGTAAAGCCTTTGACACTGTTCCACACAGGCGACTTATAAACAAACTGAGCACCCTAGGGATGGACCCTAAATTTACTGCTTGGGTTAGAAATTGGTTGAGTGGAAGGCAACAAAGGATACAGGTAAATGGAGCTCACTCTGAGCAAAAGGAGGTTACTGGTTGTGTGCCAAAGGGATCTGTTCTTGGTCTGATTCTTTTTAACATCTTTGTTAGTGATATTGTGTTAGGGTTATTGGGTAAGGTTTGCCTCTTTGCAGATGATCCCCAAATCTGCAATCAAGCAGACATTCAGGAAGGTGTAGATAACATGAGTAGGGATCTAGCTAAGCTTGAAGAATGGTCTAGAATTTGGCAGCTGAGATTTAATGTTAAAAAATGCAATGTCATGCATTTGGGCTGCAGCAATCTAAGGGAGCGATATAGTATAGGGGCTGAAGTACTTCTGTCCACAAAAGAAGAGTGGGACCTAGGCGTGATTGTGTCTGATGATCTTAAAGTAGCTAAACAGGTAGAAAAGGCAATGGCAAAAGCTAGAAGGATGATTGAGTGCATAGGGAGAGGAATGACCAGCAGAAGAAAGGAGGTAATAGTTCTTCTGTTGGAGTCATTGCAGAGGGTGGCTACTAAAATGGTTAGTGGTCTTCATTATAAAGCTTATGAGGACAGACTTAAGTATCTTAATATGTATACTTTAGAGGAAAGGCGGGATAGAGGTTATATAACTGAGACATTTAAATATCTCCATGGCATAAATGCACAGGAGGAGAGCCTTTTTCAATTGAAAGCAAGCTCTGCTACAAGGGGACATAGGATGAGGGAGAAATGGGATAGACACAGGAGTAATATGCCAAAATATTTCTTTACAGAAAGAGTGTTAGATGCATGGAATAGTCTCCCAGTGGAGGTGGTGGACAAGAGGACAGTATATGAATTCAAAAAAGCATGGGACAAACACAGAGGATCTCTAAAGGAAAAAAGGGGACTGTTGTAGTGGTTGATATGGAAGGGCAAAGGCCATGTGGGCTTTTTCTGCCATCATGTTTCTATGTTTCTACATTCATTTGAAATGACATAGGAAATATAAACAAAATGTTTCATATCGTTTATAATCTGAAAGAACACCAAAAAATCTGAAGTGCCCCTCCAGTTTGTCAGAGGCAGTTTAGAACAAAAATCACACAGGCACTTGAAGTACTGCTCTGAACACTCTATGCAAGCTGCACTCAAAGGTGACTGACAGATACATTTGCAGTACTTCAGGTGCCTGTGCGCTTTTGCTCTAAACTACACGGAGTCCTTACCATATTACAGTTCTCCCTGAAGAAGACACTGTGCCTTTACACGGTTGTGTCAGGGTATCTGCGTTTAATAAAGGACTTTGTTTCTGCACCTCGCTCCCTGATGTTCTGTTTGTTTCTGTGCTCCCTTGTGGACCTCTGGGAACAGTTCTGGCCTAGGAGATAGATGTAACCACTATATAATAACTCAGTAGATAGGAAATAGATGGACAGGAACACCCTGTAGTCTTTATAAATCAGAAGTTACTATCTCAAGAGAAAAATTATGCCTGTAGAGATTATATGGATGCCATTGCTTTGAGCTGCAGAGAACTTTAGTGTCCCTACTAAATTGCTACAATATAGTCTAGAGATGACCTAGTAATTTTCTAGAACAGGAAGGGTATCTTCTGCCCAGTTACATCAGACTGGGAGGAGACACCTCTGGGCAAGAAAATTCAGCTTCTATGTAAACCACTCCCAACGGCAAAATCCTGCCTTTGGCAGCTAGCCACTGTATCACAAATAGGGTTGCCAACTTTTTCACCCAGAAAAACCCGACACCTGTGGCTCGCCATGCTCCACCCATTCTCCGCCCCTAGTCCCACCCCTGCCCCGCCCCGCCCCCAGCCCCACCCACAAAAATTACCGAGGATACGTGTAGGCTAACTTCCTTGGTCAGATAATAATTAAAATGGGAACCCCAAAAGCCAAACATGAAATCTACAACACTGGAGAAATAAAACTATAAAGTAATTTCCTCTTGCACTAAACAAAAACACAAAGATGTTAGCAATACACACTTCCCAGACCAGACATATTCCAGTTAATAAATTCAAAATAAAAAGTATTTTTCTACCTTCTGTTTGTGCATTTTATTTTTCAGTTTCAATTGCTCCAGTCACTTTCTTCTGGTTTCTTCGTGTCTTCTGCAAGCTATCCATTTGTCCTTTCTTCTCTTTTAGATGTTTTCCATTCTCTCTCTATTTCTGCTTTAACATACTGATTGTTTCCCTTTTGTTCTTTCCCCCAATTCTTTCCTTATTCCTTTATCATCCATTTAAATTTCACCCTTCCATTCTCAAGCCCCTCTTACTCTCCCAATACCCGGCCCATCATAGACTTTTCTTCCACACAAAATATCATTTCCCCTTCCATTCTCATTCCCCATCCATTCTAGTCCTCCCCCAAAATCAGTTCCCTTATAGTTCTAGACCCACCCAGCATCCACTCCCTTCTAGTCCCATTCTCCCATGCCCCACATCAGCCCATTTCCAGTCCTATTGTAGCCCCCATCAGCCCATTTCCAGTCCTATTCCAGCTCTTCATCAGCCCATTTCCAGTGCTAGCCCTCACATCACAGGCCATTTCCAGTCCTAGCCCCCCCCAATCACAGCCCATTTCCAGTCCAAGTCCCCCATCACAGCCTCTTTCTAGCCCTAGCCCCCCCATCACAGCCTATTTCCAGTCCTAGGCCCCCCCACCATCACAGCCCATTTGCAGTCCTAGTCCCCCCCCCCCGCACCATCACAGCCCATTTGCAGTCCTAGCCCCCCTAATCACAGCCTATTTCCAGTCCAAGTTCCCCCTCCCTCCACCATAGCCCATTTCCAGTCCAGGTCCCCCCCCCCATCACAACAACATTTCCAGTCCAAGTCCCCCCCCCCCATAGCCCTTTTCCAGTCCAAGTTCCCCTCCTCACAGCCCTTTTCCATTCATTGTCCCCCCCCCCATCAAAGCAACATTTCCAGTCCAAGTCCCCCCCATAGCCCTTTTCCAGTCCAAGTTCCCCCCCTCAAAGCCCATTTCCATTCCAGGTCCCCCCCCCCCACCCATCTCAGCAACATTTCCAGTCCAAGTCTACCCCAATAGCCCTTTTCCAGTCCAAGTTCCCCCCCCCCATAGCCCTTTTCCAGTCCAGGTCTCCCCTCCCAGCCCATTTGTAGTCCTAGCCCCCCCCCCATCACAGCCCTTGCAGTCCTTGGCCTCTCCCCCCCGACCAGCACCGCGGCTGTCTGCGGGGCTTCAGAGGGAGCCGGAGAAGCCCGCGCGAGGCCCCGGCTCCCTCTGTACAACTGCCAGCATGAAGATCCTTTTCCTTCACGCTGGCGGTTGTTTCTGTGAAGCCGCGAATGCTGGGTAAGGTTAAAGGGCAAGCAGGGCAAGTTGTACATATGTTATACCTATTGAGTTGCACTGTCCATAAGTTTAACCTGTTAACCTGCCCTGCATGCCAATTCACCCCCCCACCCATGTTCATCGTTTATTATACACAGTGAAGTTACAATGTAAACCGCTTTGATTGAAGGATAAGGTGATATAAAAAAACTGGTTAAATAAATAAATCAAAAAAGTTCAAGTAAACTTTTGGTTTGCATATTCTGCCCTGGAGTTGGTTATTTTGAGATGGGGAGAGGAGTGAACAAAAGATATGTCATATGGGGTCAGACCAAGGGTCCATCAAGCCCAGTATTCTGTTTCCAGCAGTGGTCAATCCAGGTTACAAGTACCTGGCAGGTTCCCAAAAGGTATACAGATTCTATGCTGCTTGTCCCATGGGTAAGCAGTGAATTTCCACAGTCCTTTTTAATAATGATTTATGGACTTTTCCTCCAGGAACTCGTCTAAACCTTTCTTAAATCCAGCTACACTAACAGCTTTTACTACATCCTCCAAAAACAACCTTGGTAATGACCCACCTTCTCTGGGCAGTTGCTGTCCGCCCCTTCATTTCCCTACTCATTTTGTAGGATATGCTGGCATATTATTGAAGGCTTTGCCCTTATACTGAAGCAAATTTGTTGGGTCTTTTGGTAAGGTTCATTTTATAGGTGTGTTTTTGCAGAACTTTGTTGGCTTTTCTTATCTGAGGATAGGATGTCTCAGACCAAGGTTGGTTCTGTGGGGTGTATTCCCCTCCTATGTTTTTTTATATATTTTTATTTGTTTTTTTATATATATTAATTGTGTATTTTACATATAAGTTTTAATGTTTTGATGTCACATTTTTTATTATACTCATTTCTGTGTATTTATGTTCTAAGATTGTGCTTTTTTATCCCTCTTGTGTCCATTTGGGTTTTGTAGGTTTTGGCTTGCACACAAGAAAAAGCATCAAACATCGTTTAACATTTGCCCCTCTGGAGCCTCGGCCAAAACATATTGGACTTTTTTTAAGGACTTTTATGGGTATCTTTGTGTCATTTATAGGACTTTATGATTATTTATGATTTTATGTTTTTATGAGTTATTTATATATATTAAATATTTTGCTTGTCTATTTTACTTGTTTGGTAATTTATTGGATGGCTAAGTTTCCTACATTTTTTTCAGTAAAGACTGAAGCAAAAAAATTCAGTCTCTCCACTTTGGCCTGGTCCTCTCTCAATGCACCTTTTACCCCTCCATCTAATGGTCCAACTGAATCCCTCACAGGTGTTTTGCTACGAATGTACTTGAAAACGTTATGCGCTTTGCTATTCATGGCAAGCTTCTTTTCACATTTTCTCTTTGCCTGTCTTATCAATGCATTGCATTTAACTTGCCACTACTTATACTCTTTCCTGTTTGTCATTTGGCTCTTTTTTCTATTTTCTGAAAGATTCTGGATGTCATTTGGCCTTTCTTTCACCTTTTTTAAAGCGTGGAAAATATTCCAAGAGAATATTTTTAAATAACGCCAAGGCCAGATGTAAACTCTTAACCTTTGATGTTGCTTCTTTTAATTTCTTAACCAGTTAAATGCTAGCACAGTAAAATTTCCTTGATATCCTCTCTTCATTTATTAAATCAGATCTGATCATGTTATGATCACTATTGCCAAGCCCCAAAACAGTTACCTTTCACGCTAGATCCCACGTTCCACTGAGGACTAGGTCTAAAAAGCTTTCCCTCATGTCAGTTCCTGATCCAGTAGCTCCATGAAGCAGTCATTTATTTAAGCTTGAAACTTTATCTCCCTAGCATGTCCTGATGTGACATTGAGTCAGTCAATACCGGGTAATTGAAATCTCCCATTATTACTATGTTGTAATCTTTGCCAGTTTCCCTAATTTCTTTATATTCTAGGCAAATGATCTCAGTACAAGAGGAATACTAATAAATCCTAATCATCAAACATACTCGATCATACCACTTCAACATTTATCCATTATTTTAAAGAAAACCATACAGCTGACAACAAACACAGAGAAACCTTCAGACGTTCACTTTAGGACTACACTGATGGAACAAGCCTCCACTCGACGGGTCCCAGCATTCTCACTCATTCATCTGTGTAACCAAACAATTTACTAAACACACATCAGTTTCAATAAACAAAATATTAAAATACATAACTGAATCTTAGAATAACAACACAACAAAACATAATATCATGTTTCAGGCTATCTAGATAGCTGTATAACTAGATATTCCTCAATTAGGCACACTAGACCAGTCTCATTGTCCGTCATACAAAACTTGAAATACCATCTACTTAATGAGAGGAAAAGACTTCAGTACCCCCAAGAGTCAATACAAGTAAGACTCAAAAATGGGAGAGCCACCTACTTTATAATATGGTTAGTCAGTACATCAGTGGTTTGAAAAACCTCCCTTTGTGTGCTCCTTAAATGCTGGAACATGGCATACAGAATCATACAGATTCATAGGTGTAGCAGCCAAAGCCATGAAAAAAGGCACTTAACTTGCAGGGCCATCTCCACCCTGACACCAGATGTTTCGCTGGTTGGGTTTCGTCGGTGAGTAGGATGATTCACCAGCCTCTTAAAAAAACCAAAAAAACATTTTATGTCCACTCTCATAGATGCCCATTCAAACTTGGTCAAAACATTACTGAACAACCAGAAAGCTAAATGGGATATAGCTGACAAACTGAAAAGCTGAAAATAGCCATTTGCAGACTTACACAGAACCAGTAAGACACTGTCCATGCTTTCGCAGTAGATGTTCAAGCTGATGAACTGGCAGAAAACACCATGCTTGCACTTTATGAGGAAACCCCAGTGAGTCAGTGCAGCACAAAGAACCAATCATGAACTGCTATCAAAAGAAACATTCACCAATCCTATTTTGTGCAACAAAAAGCTATTACCGAAAAAGGGGACTAACATTCATGATCTCATAGAAAGATGCACAGAAAAATACATAAATAAGCCCACTTCACCCACCTGGTATCAAATAAGAAAGCCCAAAAACAAACAATACAAACAAGAAAGAAAAGAAAAAAAGCTAGAAACATGCTCGCCAATCAATGGAGTCATTAAAGCCATGAGGTTCCAAAGTCTTAAGGCGAAAAATCCACTTTTGTTTGACAGTAATCAGTGGCTTGTCAAAGTTGCCCCCATAGACAGAGGGAAACAATTTAGTGATAACAAGGCAGCATAGTTCCTCAAACATTTGTCCTTTAGCTAAGCAATGTTTAACCAGTGGTGCCCCTTCAACTTGTTGATGCAGTTTGCTGCAGTGTTCTGTGAGTCAAACCGGGAGAGATCTCCAAGTTTTCTCCTCGTAAGCTAATCCACAGGGACAAAAAATTAAATACACTGCTCCAGGGCTGGTAAAAGTAGTGGCCTGGCAGTGCATATAAGAATGACCTTGGTACAAAAATCCAGTCTCTTCCATCATGATCGAGCAAACTGAACAATGACCACAGCTCCTATGGCCACACAAATCAGTAGAGTGCTTTTTTGACTCTACATCAGCAGCTGGACATAACAACTCTTTTAAGTTGTGGCTTCTCGGGAAAACCATTCAAACATACATCTGTTATAACCTGGGTATTACCCTAAACATTTTGAAGCGTTGATGGACTACTTTGGATATTCGGTGGCTGAAAGGACTAAACTGTGTGATGAAATGTACAAAACTGTCATCAGTGGTATGTGAATCACTCCTGGGAAATAAAAGCCAGGAGCGATCATTTAATTGTACCCACAGACCTGTTTTGCATATCAGAGCATTAGGATAACCTCATTGTTGAAAGTGGCCTCTAACTGACTGAATTGCTGTGTATAAGACTCCAAGGTTGAGCATTTTCTATGATACCGCAAAAATTGGGCTAGAGGTAGACTTCTTTTAAGCCACGAAGGATGGGTGCTGGAATAATGCATAAAAGCATACTTGTGCATGGGCTAGCGAAAGCCAGAGGTCAAAAGTTGATCAACATGCCTATTGACCTGTACATTGAGAAAGGCAAACTTGTTTGGATGGAAATCCATGGAAACCTGGATGTTGACATTACACTGGTTGAGCCAGCCATGAAACTGAAAAAAAGAAGATCAGGGGAGCCTGTCCATAGCATAAATATGTTGTCAATATATCTGACCCACAGCCAGATATACGATTGGAACAGGCAATCATTGAGCCAGATATGCTAAAAATTGCCCATATATAGATTAGTTATGGAAGGGGCCTTCATAGCTCCCATGGCTACCCCTCTAATCTGCTGATAAAATTAATTATCATATTAGAAAAAATTCTGAATCATGGCTAGATCCATAAGTTATAAAATAATGGCAATCTCATTGCTGAGATCTAGACGCTCATTCAGCATCCGATGGACCACTTGGCTGACTCCTAGCTGGGGAATACTGGTATATAACAATGAAACATCAAGAGTTACCATCAACAAATTTCTACCCTGATTACTGTTCAAAAGCTGCAAGAAATGCATGTGTCTCTCAGATAGGACAGAATCTTCACCATCAGTGGTCTCGAAAAAGAATCAACAATAATGGAGAATGGTTCAAGTAAAGATTTATGCAAAGAAACAATGGGCCACCCCGGCGGATTGACAGGGTCCTTATGTAATTTCGGCAAAATGTAGAAATAAGTTATTCTTGGATGTTTTACAAACAGAAATGTAGCCTCTTAAAAACATAAGATATGCCATACTGGGTCAGACCAAGGTCCATCAAGCCCAGTATCCTTTTTCCAACAGTGACCAATCTAGGTCACAAGTACCTATCAGTTTCCCCAAAAGACATAGGTTCCACAGTGCTTGTATTGGGGCAAGCAGTGGATATCCTGGGTCCCCTTTAATATTGGTTAATGGACCTTTCCTCCAGGAATTTGTCCAAACCTTTTAAACTCGGCTACACTAACAGCTTTTACTACATTCTCCGGTAATGAATTCTAGAGTTTGATTATACGTTGAGTGAAAAAATATTTTCTCTTATTAGTATTAAGTAGGTTACCCTATAGCTTCATTGCATGTCCCCTAGTGTTTCTATATTTTGATGACATAAACAATCGATCTATGTTTACCTGTTCCACTCCATTCATTAATTTATAGACCTCTATCATATCTTCCCTCAGCCATCTCTTTTCCAGGATGAAGATTCCTAACCTTTTTAGCCTCTCTTCATAGGGGTATCCTTCCATCCCCTTTACCATTTTGGTGGCTCTTCTCTGTACCTTTTCTAATAATGCTATATCCTTTTTAAGATACGTTGACCAGAATGGACCACAATATTCAAGGTGCGGTCGCACCATGGAATGATATAGAGGCATTATAATATCCTTTGTTTTATTCTCCGTTCCTTTCCTTATGATACCTAGCATTCTATTTGCTCTCTTGGCTGCCGCAGCACACTGGGTGGAGGGTTTCAACATGTTATCTTTCTTACTAATGAATCGCTTAGCCAATGCAACATCAATTAAATTCTTAATTTCTGATTGTAATGAGACAGTAGGGTCAGTTGTTAACAGAACATACGTAGAAGTGTCAGAAAGTTGCCAAACCATGTCAGTGGCATAACTTCCTCTGTCGAGTGCAACCACTGCTCCCCCCTTTTTGGATCATCTGATAGTTATGTCCTTATTGTCCCAGAGCTGTGTTAGTGCCATCTGCTCAGTGCAGGTTAAACTGTATTGCACCCAGCATGAATGTGATTGTTCCAGATGACCAATGTCAGCTAATACCAATTCTTTGAATGCTTGAATCACTGAATGAAGTGGACACAGAGGGAACCAATTTGACCAAAATGGTAATTTGGTTTGACCAGTCAGAAGTGTCAAGTTCAGCCTCCTCTACATCATCTGTGGAACTCAGTGAGGAAGAAGTAGTATGGGAGACAAAAAATATCCTATGCTGAAATTTGCGAATAAACTGTTCCACTTTGAAGCGGATCTGAAATCTATCATGTTGCACCTGAGGTACAAAAGAGAGACCCTTCTCCAAAACATATAGCTGATCTGGTGTCAAAATATGACGGCAAGTTTGACTACCAGTCATCCCTGTCCATCATAGGTTGAGGCCCGGTCCATGGGCGGGACGACGGTCCCTGGCATTTGCTTGTTTGCCTCTGCCTCTGCCCTTGCATTTGCATGCTGGTTTGCTTCTCTCTAAAAAATCTTCCCCTTTGGAGACTGGATGGTCAGAATTGGCTGAATCCTCTGAATATTCAAACGACACATTTTTAGCCATCTGTCAATCTGGATGCATCCAGGAATAAACACAGCCTGTTTTGTAATCAGCATCATCCCGATTGAGCTTTGATAATTTGAACTTCTTCAATTCAGTCCTAAAAGTGTCCATCTGAACTTGAAGGCTCTGAAACTGCTGTGCATACACATCAGTGCCATTCATCGCCTTAAACGCCACTTTCTTGGCCTCTATTTCTGCTGAGACAGTGGAGGTGAAAACTTTAGTGGCATTGACTATGAGCACCATCAAGTCTAATGCACACTTGTTCAGAATTTTGTTCTAGTCATTGACAAAAGCCACTTCCTCAGAAAACAGCTGTGGCTATTTCTTGATACAAAACCCTCTTGGAATTTGCTGTTGATGTATGTATTCAAAGTGCCTCGATGTAGGTCTGCACGAATATGACGTTTCCATAGCTTCTGCAATGAAGACCAAGAAGTGCCATGACTAGCTTCCTGCACAGTGTCAAAAATATTAGGCTCATTTAAAAGTTCTTGTACTTGACCTTCTGTGAAAGTCAGAGTTGCTTGCCAGACAGAGGGAAAAGATTCCATAGTGGCAACTAATTACAAAAATTTTCCTTTACAAGGAGCTAAATTGGATAGCTATATAACTAGATACTCCTCAATTAGACACACTAGAGCAACAGTTTGCCCAGTCTCATTGTCGATCATACAAAACTTGAAATATCATCTACTTAATGAGAGGAAAAGACCTCAGTACCCCCAAGAGTCAATGCAAGTAAGACTCAAAAATGGGAGGGCCAACCACTTTATAATATGGTTAGTCAGCACATTAGTGATTTGACAGAACTTCTATGTGTGAACTCCTTAAATGCTGGAACATGGCATACAAAATCATACAGAATCATAAGTGTAGCAGCCAAAATCATGACAAAAGGCACTTAACTTGCATTTATCTTGCAGGATCATCTCCACCCTGACACCAGGTGTTTCGCCGGTCAGGCTTCATCGGTGAGTAGGATAATTCACCAGCATCTGAAAAGAACCAAAAAAGCATTTTGGGGGTCATTCTGAGTAGCATTTAGCAGGGATGTAGTCCTGTTTGGATGAAGTCCAAAGAAGAGCAATTTCTCACGCAGAGATACAGCACACACAAAGAAGCGGAGAGTCAATTGGTAGTAGATCCAACATTTATTATGGAATCACCCCAACTGTGCCTGTACCTTCTTCAGGGGGTATTTTTTTTTTTAGTGCCATCAAGTCAGTGTTGACTCATAGCGACCCAGCTACCTCTGGGTTTCAGGGGGTATAGCCACATATAAAAACAACAATAATCAAACTTAATGACATGTTAAAACAATTATAGATACTATAAGTCATAAAAATCATATGAGCAGAATAAAATAACATAAATTATATCATAAGACCAATAAAAAACATGAATTAATGATAAGAGTACAAAATGTGATCATAAAACCATAAATCAAACCTCTAAACCATATTGCACATGCTGACTGTAACACACATACTTTGTAATTTAAAACGCTAAAATGAGACAGTGAGTATTGCTGATTAGACAGTTATTAAACCATCAATATAGATACATATCTTGTAATTGAGGATACATATTCACAAAAATATAGAGAGATAAAAAGAAATAATAAGAAAACGGACATTGACTCAACATGATGTGTATTCCCAGTGCTATATAGATCAAATAGTGCAAATGAAATAATAACTGTGTTACATATTGTTAAAATAAAAGCCCATACGTGATACTATTGAACATCAAAAATATGAGAAGAAGATAGCTCACTGGCTAAAATGGAGGAGAAGGAGAAAGGGGTTGGAGGAGGACATCCGCAAATGCAAAAACATGCATTAAGAACATTTTCTTGTATTGAACCTCTAGTCGGGAGAGACTTAGGAGAATAAAAAGAAAACTATTGGATGGACCTCAGACCATTAAGTAAAAGCAATCATGCAGATTATGTGTTAAAGAATTGTGAACGGAATTTAAAAAACTCAAGCATAAATATGTAATTTGGTTTGTTCATTGTACATCAGTATATGTTAAATGTGACCTAAAGAACAATCCTATAAAAGTGATGTTTTTTAATACGGTCCAGTTTGGATTTACATCCCTGCTAAATGCCAGGGGCCGATTCCCAACCCAAAGCTCCCCGCACGTACTGAGGCGATGTGCGGGGCGCTTTGGATGAGGGCAGGAAGGGGCAGGCCGAAGGAGGACCATGGGCGGGGCGGAGGTAGGACCCTGAACCTGGATGTACAGGGCCAATTCCAGTCACGGCTCTGTACGTCTGGGGTTGCTGAGTTAGACGGAGGACTTATTCCATCTCAGAGGTGGAATAAGTCCCCACCGAAGATGGCGGACAGCGCTGGAGGACCCCGCAGAGATGGCGAGACAATGCAGGAGCTTCCCCATCGCCCGACCGCGGCCTTGGAAGGCCTCTCTGGAGATTGAGTGGCAGGGAAAGGCAGTTTCTATGTTGTGCAGTGGATTGGGGCTCCTGCATGGCATCCCAGTGCCATGGCAATGGGACACCACTGTACTGGGGCTCCATGCAGAGTTGTACGGGGAGGGAGCCGGACGTGCAGTGGCACAGAATCAGGGCACATCCTGCTGATCAGGCCTGTTGTATCTGATTCTGCTCCCACAGGAACATCTAGCTCCTGCAGGTGCAGAATCGGGTGCAGATCTGGCATGTCCAGATTTTGGACATATGGATGGGCCCCATTCGGAATTGGCCTCTTAATGACCATTCTCGTAGATGCCCACTCAAACTTGTCTTTCTAGCTGTTCAGTAATGTTTTGGCCAAGTTTGAATGCGTGTCTACGAGAGTGGATATTAAATGTTTCTTTGGGTTTTTTTAGAGGCTGATGAATTACCCTATTTCCTGATGAAGCCCAACCAGAGAAACACATGGTGTCGGGGTGGAGATGATCCTGCAAGTTACGTGCCTTTATTCATGGTTTTGGCTGCTACACCTATGATTTTTTATGATTTTTTATGCCATGTTCCAGCATTTAAGGAGTTCACACAGAGAGGTTTTTGGGGAAGACTTTAATAAGTTAGTGAAGAATTTGGGCGAGTCTAAGCCAGCCCAGCTACCAGAGGAAAAGCCTAAGTCGGGAAAAGCCTCAGTGGTGCCCAAGACTCAACCTCGAGACTTTTGTTGTTATCGGGCGATGCACTTCACCCCCTATCAGCAGTTGAGAGCCCAGTCCTCAAGAGGCCAGTCCTTTCATAGGGGCAGGGGGTCCAAATGAAGCTTCTTCTCTGGCTCCAGGACCAGGGCCAAGAAAGCACAATGAGATGCAGTGGGCTTAGGTGGAGGTCATTCCAGTTGGAAGCTATCTGCACCAGTTCTAGTCTGCCTGGGTCCAAATAACATCTGACTACTGGGTGCTGGAGGTGATTTTTGAAGGCTATGCATTGGAGTTTACAAAGCCATTCAAGGAGGCCTTTAAACCTTCTCCAAGCAAGGGAGTTGTGGTCGATATGAGTCTCCAGTGACTCCAGCTCAAGGCAGTCGTGCCAGTACCCATAGACCAGTTAGGTTCCGGTCGATATGACATCTATTTTGTGATCCCCAAGAAAGAAGGGTCCTTTCGTCACATTTTGGATCTCAAGTATGTTAATTGAACCCTGTGAGTGCCACACTTCCACATGGAGACGTTGTGCCCAGTGAGCATGGCTGTCAGGAAAGGGGAATTCCTGACCGCTCTGGACCTCACCAAAGTATATTTGAACATTTCGATTCAGGCGGAGCACCAACGATTTCTGAGGTTTGCAGTCCCCATAGGGCACTTCCAGTTTGAGGCCTTGCTCTGTGGGCTTGCAACGGCACTGCGTACTTTTACAAAGATCATGGTTGTGGTGGCAGTGGCACTTCAGCAGGAGGGTGTGCTGGGACATCCCTATCTAGTTGATTGGTTGACCGAGCAAAATCACTTCCAGAAAGCTGATCCACATTGAACCGAGTGCTCAAAGTGCTGCAGAGGCTAGGCTGGGTGGTCAACACGGCCAAGAGCCATCTGATTCAGTCTGAGAATCTCACATACTTGGGAGCGCGATTTGACACAGAGGTGGGGTGGTCTTTTTACCAGAAGAAAGGGCCCACAAGCTGCAGGGGCAGATCCGCCAGTTTTTGCGGTGACGGGCACCAATGGCATGGTCATATCTTCAAGTGCTGGGGTCCATGGCAACGATGTTGGACCCAGTACCGTGGGCTCGAGCACACAGGTGGCCTCTCCAAGTGGTGTTGCTCTTGTATTGGTCTCCATAGCGCTATCTGCTCTCGCACAAGTTGGCCTATCCGCAGGAGATGCGGAACAGCCTGGAGTGGTGGCTTGAGTCTGAGAATCTGCTAGCAGAGATTCCCTTGGATCCATCGGGGTGGACAGTGATGACGACGAATGCCAGCCTCAAGGGATGGGGAGCACATTGTCAGTCACAGATAGCCCAGGGGTCATGGTCTCCGGAACAGCAAATGTGGTCTATCAACCGGTTGGAGATTAAAGCGGTCTTCCTGGCACTACAGGAGTTTTGGGCATTGCGGGAACAGAAGGTGGTCCGCGTCTTTTCAGACAATTCGACCATGGTGGCGTACATCAATGCCAGGGAGGCACAAGAAGTTCAACACTGTCCGGAGAGATTTCTCCGTTACTTCAGTGGGCGGAGACACATCTAATGATCTTGGCCACCCACATCACAGGCAAGGAGAATGTGGAGGACTCCATGTTCTTTTGCATCATGTGGCATTGTGGGCAACCGGTGATGGATTTGATGGCCACCACCCTCAATGCCAAGGCTTCTCATTTCTGCAGGCGGCAGAGAGTGGATTTCTGAGGGGCTCTATGCTTTGGCACAGCCGTGAGCGCTGGAGAGTCTGCTGTATGCCTTTCCTCCATGGTCTCTGATCAGTCGACTGGTTTAGCAGATAGAGGCACAGATCCTAGTGATCCTAGTGGCACCAGATTGGCTTTGAAGATCCTGGTATGTGGATCTCAGACTGTTTGCAGTAGAGCCGTGGAGTTTGCCAGCGCAGACCGATCTGCTGTTGCAGGGCTTGGTTCCTCAGAGCAGTGCGGCAAATTCATCCACCTGTGTGTACTCTGATTCTGAGTTGGGACCTTAACTTGGTCCTTTCGGTATTGATGGAAGTCCCATTTGAGCTGCTAGGGGCAGCTACCTTGAAGGATCTCACCCTGAAAGTGGTGTTCTTGGTGGCAATTTGTTCAGCCAGACAGATTTCGGAGCTAAAGGCCTTATCCTGTAAGGAGTCATCCCTCATACTCTCTAAGGAAAAAGTGATCTTGCGGCCGGTGCCATCCTTTCTTCCTAAGGTGATCTTTGCTTTTCACTTGAACCAGACGGTGGTGTTGCGAGGTTTCCTGGATGAGGCAAACCAGCAGCTGAATTGTTTGGACATGTGCTGCATGCTATATCGTTATTTGAAGCGCACTCAGCTCTTAAAGGGGAGGTGGCTTCAAAAGCCTCCATTGCACAGTGCCTGAAGGGAGGCTATTGCCTCAGCTTATCTCTTGCAGCGTAAAGACTTACTGTATGGGGTTGCGTGCATATTCAACTAGAGCGCAGGAGGCTTCTTGGGTGAAGTCCAGCTTCGTTCCTCCCATGGAAATTTGCCTGGCAGCGACCTGGGCGTCAATGCATATCTTTGTAAAAAATTATCGATCAGATGTGCAGATGCGATTGGATGCCTACTTTGGAGCTCAGGTCTTGGAGGCTGGACTTGCGGGTCCTGCACATGTTTGAGTACTGCTCTGGTACATCCCGGTAGTCTGGACTGGACTGAAGGGACGCTATGGAAGGTGAATTAGACCTTACCTGCTAATTTTCTTTCCTTTAGTCCCTCCAGTCCAGTCCAAAACCTGCCTGATGTTTTCAGGTTGGTGTTGCACAAGCCCGGTTCAGATGATCAGCCCTAGGGTTTGTGTCAGCTGGTTTGTCTTAGGAGGACACTTCAAGGTTCCTTAGGGTGAATTCTGGATGCTCGGTGGTCTGGGGTCCTCACAGTGTTTGGATCCTCCTCTCTGGTATATAGGGTTGTGAGTGTATATAATTGTTGATGTTGGTGTCTGGGGTAGTTTCTGCTTTGTTATTTGGATACTGACTAGGTGGGAGGAGTTCAGTCTCCCTTATGGGATGACATCGCCAAAAGCCTGGAATTCTCAGTGTCCATCTGCTGGAAGGGGGAGAAAACCTGGTAGTCTGGACTGGACTAGAGGGATTAAAGAAAAGAAAATTAGCATGTAAGGTCTAATTTCACCTTAACATACAGAGCCATCCCTCCACCAATGTGATCTACCCTTTCATTGAGATATAGTTTGTAGCCTGTTATCACAGTTATCCTACTTCCACCAGGTCTCTGAGATGTCAATTATATCTAAACTTTCATTCATTGCTATATATTCTAATTCTCCCATCTTATTTTTTAGATTTCTAGAATTTGCATACAGGCATTTCAAAGTTTGTTGTTTTGCTAATATTAACAGTCCGGCTATTTCTTGACAGGGTTAATTTGGAATTTTTCTACTCTGTCTGATTTTTACTTAAAGGCACCTTGGTTACTTTTAGCTTTATTGGAACCTCTTGGGATGCCCTGATGTCCCTGTTTTGCTAGTGCCCTTCAAGGATATATCATTCCGAACCATGCACTCCTGGGTGACTGTCAGCTCCCCCGCCCCCATTATCTAATTTAAAAGCTGCTCTCTCTCCTTTTTAATGGTTAATGTGTTAATGCCAGTAGCCTGGTTCCACCCTGGTTAAGGTGGATCCCATCCTTTCAGAAAAGCCCTCTCCCCTTCCCCAGAATGTTGCCCAGTTCCTAACAAATCCAAAATCCTCTTCCTTGCACCATATTTTCATCCATGCATTGAGACTCCAGAGTTCTGCCTACCTCTTGGGTCCTGCACATGGAATGGGAAGCATTTATGAGAATGTTACCCTGGAAGTTCTGGATTTCAGCTTTCTACCTAAAAGTCTAAATTTGGCTTCCAGAAACTTCCTCCCACATTTTCCTATGTCATTGGTACCAGCATGTACCAAGACAGCAGGCTCCTCCCCAGTACTATCTAAAATCTTGTCTAGGTGGCATGTGAGGTCCGCTACCTTCACACCAGGTAGGCATTGTACCAGGTGATTCTCACGTCCACCAGCCATCCAATATCTATATGCCTAATGGCCATATCACCAACTATAATGGCCATCCTAAGCTACTACTATCACTACTAAATATTTGTATAGCGCTAAAAGACATACGCAGCACTGCACAGACACATGTAAAATACAGTCCCTGCTCATCAGAGCTTACAGTCTAGTCAAGACAAGACAACACAGTAGCTGTAGACATAGGATACATCTAGGGGGAATGGTAAGGAAACACGAGGGAGATCAGGTGAATCAGGATCTGAAAGCAGCAGCGAAGAGGTGAGTTTTCAGCCTGGATTTGAAAATGGTCAGAGAAGGCGCCTGATGTACAGACTCAGGTAGTTTGTTCCAGGCATAAGGAGCAGTAAGGTGAAAAGAGTGAAGTCTGGAGCTAGCAATAGAAGAGAAGGGCACAGATAGAAGCGATTTGCCTGAAGAGCAGAGCTCCTGAGGAGGGGTGTAGGGAGAGATAAGAGAGGAGCGGCAGGGCATGTGCACTTCCCCGATGGGCACATGGCCCTCGAGACACATCCTTGGTGCGAGAGAGTATTACATCATCTGGGGGAGAGGTCCTAGCTTCAGGATCACTTTCTGCCATACCAAGGTGATACTTTCCTTGTACATGACCTCTCTCCTCCATGGCAGCAGAGAGCCAGATTGAAAGTGGAATTTCTCTACTATATCCCTGTAGGTCTCATCTATATACCTCTGTCAGTCTTGGCTCTTCCAAGTCTGCTACTCTAGCTACCAGAGATCAGACTCATTCCTTAAGAGCAAAGAGCTCTTTGCACTTAGTGCACACATAAGACCTCTCACCAACTGGGAGAAAATCATACATGTAACACTCAGTACAAAAGACTGGATAGCCCCCATCTTACTGCTAGACTGCTGTCTGCATGTTAGATTTCAAGATTTTTTTTTAGGTATTTAAAGTTGTTGAGTTATTTAAAGTTGCTAGGAAAATAGGGATGCTTGAATCAATACATTATACCTAATAAGTATAAGGACATTTAGGGGGTTATTCTGTACAACGAATAGCAGGGATGTAGCGCTGTTGTATGGGGAGCCTTGGGGAAGGAGGGGTTGATCTGGAGGTGGAGCAAGGGTGGGGCACAGGTGGGTCATGACTCTGGACATGAGTGGGGCATGGGCCCCCCCGATTCTGAGATCGGTCCTGTACATACAGGGTTGGCCATGTAGACAGGGGACTTATTCCACCTCGGAGGTGGAATAAGTCCCCCTGGACACCGGGGGACCGCAGCACTGAGCCAGAACAAAATGGTGAGGGGTGCACGGTATACCTCACAGCCTGACCCTGGCCATGGGAGGCTGGATTGGGGGTCAGGCTGCAGAGAAAGAGCAATTTGGGTCAGCAGCCCGGGATCACAGCTCCATAATGGAGCCGTGGTGCCATGGCAACAAGATGCCATGCCACTGCATCTCCATTACGGAGCCTGGTTAAGTTAGCTGGGGATCTGCTGGGCATGCGGCACATCAGAATTGGGGCCTGGCCTGCACATTCAGGCAGGTAGTCCTAATTCTGATCCTGCAGGCACTTCTAGCCCTGCAGGATTAGAATTAGGTACTATTGTTGTATGCCTGGATTCAGAGGTGCCACACAGGGGCTGGACAGCCAGAATAGAATTAGCTTATTAGTGTTTACCTCAGATGAGCTACAAGGACTAAATTAATCTGCTCCTAAAGCCTAATAACTTGATGATAAATACAATCAGTTAAACCTGAAAGTAAGTAAGATCATCCCCTTCCCCTTAACTGGTTTAGGAGACTATAAATAAAAAGATTATGCTTATGTTGGGTGGGAACTGCGATGGGTGAGAGCGATAACCTATTTTTATCTAAGTTTCTAAGGTAATCTCAATTTCCTGGGTGATTCACACTGCCCTTTGTTTGATAGAGGTAGCCTGTCAAGTCACCCTTTTGATCTGTAACTTGGCTTTAACACCTTTGTAAAACAATTTCACAGTTCTCTTGCCTCCTAACTGGAATGCCTCTTTGTAAAAGGTCTCTAGAAAACAATTTCTCTATATATACTCAAAGAATATTTCCCTATTCTGCTCTCTCTGTTAAGATATACCCTAAATGCCTTTAATTTAACTGAAAGCTGGCTTCTTATAATAAGCCCTAACTGGCTTTAATTTAATCGAAAGCTGGCTTGTAGTACTATGCCCTGACTTAATAAAACACTGAATTTTAAATTATACTGATTTTATCCGTTTGAACTGAAAGAATACCCTTTTCCCCGAGATTTAGAAAATTTCTTCACAGCAGTAGCAGACCTCTTGATAGTCCTTCAAGACCGAGTAGAGTTTTTAGTACCAAGATCTCCCAGTGTATACTAGTCCCATTCAAAGAATCTTTAATTTATTCTCAAGAGTAGAGACTCATGGACTACATTGCTCTTGAGTTGTGACCAGTCTGCCATAAGCGTAGAAGACTGCTGCAAGGGCTACACAAGGCAGGGGTTACATTCCGTAATCAAGAAAGAAACCCTGCTGATAAAGCGGGTACTGGAGGCATTCTGGAATTATCTGCTTTGGCACAAGTTCACAGTGGTAACTGATTACCAACCACTTAAGTGGATTACCTGGAATATGAAAAGCCAATGCCTGAGAAGTGCATTGGTTTCTTTGCCTACAGCCTTTCATGCATAAAAAATGGCATGGGGCAGGCACAGAGCATAACAAATGTTGATTTCCATTCCTGGGAAATGGCCCTGGAAGAGGTAGATGCTCAACCTGAGAAGGTTGCTCTGAAGGGGGGAAGGTGCGTAAAGTCCTCCTTAAAAGCCATTCTACCTTATGAGAAATACATTCAGGGAACCAAGAGTAGTAGGTGGGACTCAGGAAGAAGTTTAAAAGATGCAAATCAAGAGCAGGGAGGAGAATACCAGGGATGAAGAAAGAACAGCTAATATAGGCCTTGACAAATTCTGGGTGCCAAGTCACTATGGCACCTAAAAATTAAACCCTGTCTCCCTGGATTTCATTCTACTTCTGCAAGCATTCATCAGGCAGAACAGCTGCAGCTGTGGAGGAGCTGGTCAGAAACTGAAGCAGCTTTCTTAGTTCAACTCCTCATCCCATAGGGCTTTATAACAGAGCATGTTAATACAATCTCCAATCAGCTCCTTAAATTAATTGTAGCAGTTTCCTTTCAGTGATTAGGCTGTGGGAACAGCTCCAACTTAAAAAAAAAAAGATGTATGAGACAGGGAGAAACAAGTAAGAGGGGAAGGAATTTTTTTAAATGAGCAACTGGTGGCTGGGAAGGAAGCTACAGTACAATTGCTACAGCATTTGGGTGGGAGGGTTTGAGAGAGAAACCGATGCTGGTATTAGAAGGGAGGTCTAAGGAAGGCTGAGATTGCTTCTGGTATGGCAGGGTCTTAAAGGCAGATGAAACTGCTTGCTGATGTGGGGGGTGGAGGGGGGGAGTGGAAGCGGCAAAGGGGCAAAGGGGTTGAGGGATGCTGAGATTGCTACTGAGATGGACTAGGTTCCTAACTGGCTCCAGATTTGCTGGACAGGTTAGTCTAGGGTTTTCCCCATTTCATGCATGGGCCCATAGTTTTGCTTGTTTTGAAATGCAAATTCAAAAATCAGAATTACAAGTTCCTGAATGCAGTGTGGATAAGATCACGAGTAAATTGGTCCTACTGGGAAAATACAGAGCTAGTTGGTACTTCTCACATGTGAATCAACCCCCACACACTGTGTGCCCTTTGGCCCTGGGCAACACACACAACCCCCCCCCCCCCCTCCTGGCAGCAATAGCACACAACCACACGTGTGCACCCCTCTCTTGCAGCAGCACATGCCCACACCGCACCCTTCATCCCTAAAGGGATTTATAATGCTCTAGTTAATATATTGTATAAGATATGCATAATTTCATTTTTTGGCATATAATTCCCTAGGGTGTGGCAAGGTTATATGCATGCTGTATCTGTCACAGCTCTCCATAACTTTAAGTTGCAGAATGCAGGATCATCTGGTGCATGTCTTGTGAAACTTGAGACCATAAGACTTGACACGGGAATCTCTGTACCTCACCACTTTAAGCTAATGAGAGCTGTGATGATTGCAAGGTGCATGTAACCTTGCTTTCTCCAAAAGCTGCTGGCTGACTGAGTGCCTAGGAAGTGCAGGGATGCCTGGGAGATAGAGAGGGGTATGAAAGGCGACTGGTTGATCGGGTGCATGGGGAGTGGGCTGATGTAGGGTGACTGACTGAATGGATACCTGTGGTCTAAGGTGTGCAGGGTATGCAGGGTGACTGGGTGCTTGAGGGACGGTGTGCTAGAAGGTGGTTTGATGCAAGGTGATTGACTGAGTAGGTGCCTGGGGGGTGAGGGTGACTGGCTGGGGGGTGCATGGTAACTAGCTGAGTGGGTGCTTGGGGGGTGGGGTTGGAGTGGCAGGCCTGGGAGTTAGGGAGGGGTGAGGGTGTGCCTGGGAGGCAGTGGAATGCAAGATGACTGATGGACTGCCTGGGAGGTGGAGGGGTGAGTTTGGGACTTCTGAGGGAGGGGAGAGTGTAGGGGAGGGCAGGATGCAGGAGAATGAGAAAAGGAAAGGGGGGAGAGAGATTGGTTGAGAGCAGTAGGAGGGTCATCAGCATGTTGCTGACAGCATGGGGGGGATGGGGATGGAGAGAGGCCATTTGCTTCTGCTGGCACTGTGCAGTGCCACCGTAAAGGCCTGATTTTCTAAGCATTCTTATGCATTATACAAAGAAAGGTAAAAACAGCCTTAGCAAATGAGGCCCTAAAGCAGCTGTGGTAGACCTCAAAAGAGATCCCCCTTCCCCTGCTCCTCGACTTTAGTGGACTGTAAGTCAGGCACATATTTTGTTTGCTTATAATAAAGATTTCTCCTTCTGCTAACTTGATTGCTTGTTGCACTAAAGGCTGTCTCTACAGATCCCTGATCTAACATTTATCCTTGCTATCACACTGCCAGAAACCCACTCCACCTATTATGGGGACCCGAAGACTTCCGCTGGCTTTTTATGCCACTGCCCTACTCTGCGAGGAGCTGAAATCCTATGAATTCGTTCATTGGCATATGCACAAACATATGCTTACAGATGGATGGACAGACAGAAAGCCACTTACCAATAGGCCCCATCGCTTAAATGAAACATTTTTAAAATGCCTTGCACACACTAGTGCTAACCACAGAAAATGTTTGCAGAATTTTCTAGGAAAAACTAAAACATCGATTTTGACATCCAAGGTTGTTCTTGTGCCCCTAGAAGCCTGGAGATGGTCCCTAACCCTCAAAAAGATCCTAAAGAATAGCCTGCTTTATGTAGATGGACAGAATCTAAACAAGTGTAGGGATCTAAAAGTATGGACTAAACTTTTTGGGGCATGTTTAATAAAGGTTAAAGCATGTTAATGAATTAATGTGTGTTAGGTACCACTGCACTCATAGAAATAAAAGGGCTGTGGACAGTTAATGTGCTGAGCACTGGGGATGATGGAGTGCTTTCTTCCCTATGTCCTCTGGATATTTTTCAGCCAAAACAAGTACTGTTCATGCCTGGAGTAGGTCTAAACTTAGATGTGATACCAGATTTCCATGGCGTTTCTGAGATCATACAGGAATGCCCAGATTCCTGGGGACACTCTGGCCATGCGTCCACCAGGCCCCCCCCCCCCCCCCTTCAGACTGGGATGTCCCCAGAGCTAGCTTTTAAAATGGCTCTGGAGACATTTCTATGCCTGTTTTCAGATATCCAAAGTATGAACAGGGCTTCCAAAATGACCCCCTTAGTAAACTTGTCCTACATTGCAGCTTGGAATATCTTTATAGATGTTGATTTTAGATGAACTAATATAACCATAGAGTTGATAGTATAGCTAGCCTATTGTATCTGACTTGAGTTTTGTGAGAAGAGGAATGCAGCAGGTTTGTTATTGGGAATTTTATTTTCAGTTCTCTAGGTGGGGAATTTTTGGGGTTAAATTGGTTAGGTTGTTCTAGGATGGGTATCTGCACTCCTCATTCCCAAAATTGGAGTTATAGGATGAATCTTTGTAGTTTGCATCCATATAGTAGGCTTAGATGCTAAACCCATATTCTCTGAGGAGGGTGTATAAAAGGCATTCTAATAAGGTATCCATGGGCAAGTCAATGCTACATCAGTGTGTAAAAAACTAAATTATTACATAATTGGATTCTTCATACATTCCTCCAGCTATTGTGTATTATTTATTGCTTTAGGACTTTATATACTGTCTTCCACTTGAGCATCAAGGCAGTTTAAAAATGATACAATATACCTTCCTATCCCCACATAAACTTAATATACAGATACAATAGCTTTTTCTGAAAGGCACCCATATAACAATACACACAGTTCAGACCTACCTCTGATCTAACTATCTGTGCTCTGGCCTATCCAGACCATAGAACCCCAGGTACTGAGATACAGAAATATGTTATTAATCCAACTTTAAATTGTTTCAAGGAACTTTCAACCTGCAGCTGCAGGTATGGTGGGAGTGAATTCCATAGGTGAGGGCCTAGATAATAAAAGGCCAACTGACAGGTGCTTTCCATATGCACATTTGATACTGAAGGAAGCTTCAGATAATTATATAATTAGTTTCTTGTGAATTAAAGACCCTACCTGGAACATAAGTAGTTAACAATGTTGCTAGATATGGTTGTCACCCTGCATAAAATGCTTTAGGGGCAACAATGGGGGAAAGCCGGCAGTCGCCCATGAGCGCATGGTTCAGAATCATGTATCTTTGAAGAATACTGGCAAAACAGGGAAATTAGGGCATCTAGATAGAGAGATTCTAATAAAGATAAAAGGAACCTTTAAGTGAAAAGGCAGCAGAGTTGAAAGACTCCATATTACCCCTGTCATCTGATAGGTAGACTGTTAATATGGACAAAAAACACACTTTGAAATGCCTGTATGCAAATGCTAGAAGTCTAAACAATAAGATGGGAAAGTTAGAATATATAGCACTGAATGAAAAGGTTAGATATATGGTGCAGATCCTCACTAAAATTAAACCAACATGACTGACATCCCCTCCCGTAACCCCTTATTGTATATATTTAAAATCTATACTCAACTTCCTCTGTACATAGTTAACCCCTCTAATTTTCCACCGCTTCCCTATATTATCCCCAAATGGGGTCCATCCCCACTATTCAGCCGCCTTTGCTGTCCCCACCTAACCTCCCCATACGAACAAAGTGTTTCTAAGGGGAGGCTTAGATGGGGCGGGGCAGAGGCAGAGTTAGTGCGGGCAGTGGGCGGTCTGTGGCCCCAGATGTACAGGGCTGATTTAGGATATGCTAGGGAGGTAAAGTTTCTAGATGAAATAAATGACTACTTCATAGAAAATCTGGTTCAGGAACTGACACGAGTGGAAGCTATTTTAGACCTAGTCCTCATTGGCACCGGTGCGGGCACGCCTGAGAGTGCTCTCTCTTTTGAAGTCGATTCTGCAGACTGCAATTGGTGGATCGTGGGGGGGAGCAGGAGGAGCTTACCTTCTGCTTCCCGCTGCTGCTGGCGCTGATCAGAGCTGGAAAACACTCTCCCTCCTACCACTTCTCATAACAAGTCTCACTGTCTTATTTTGTGCCACCTGCAATTTCTTTTAGTCTAGAAGGTAAACCTATATAAAGTACTCTACAATAGTCCAACGCACTACCTATTCAAGCCCATACTACAGTCCTCAAGGAATCATCCTCCAGATATGGTTTTAATTTTCTAAATCATCTTCATTTTTGAATACATATTTTGTAATACCCCAATCACCTTTTCTGTCCTACTCCCTCCTTTTCCCCTAACAACACTCCCAATGCCCTCATCACTTTTACTCATGGGATCTCCTGTCCATCTACCTCTAATAAACTGAAGAGTAGCAAATAAACCGAAGAGTAGCAAATCTCCTGGAACAGATGGTATACATCCAAGGGTGTTGAAAGAACTGAAATATGAGATTGCAGACCTGCTATTAGTAATCTGTGAACTATCATTAAAATCATCTGTAATACCAGTTTTTAAAAAGGGTTCCAGGGGTGATCCGGGAAACTACAGACCAGTGAGCCTGACGTCAGTACCAGGAAAAATGGTAGAAACCATCATAAAGAACAAAATTACTCAACATGTAGATAGTCATGGCTTAATGGGAGACAGTCAACATGGCTTTAGACAAGGAAGATCTTTTCTTACTAATTTAATATGCTTTTTTGAAGGTGTGAATAAACAGGTAGACAAAGGTGAGTTGATTGATGTAGTGTATCTGGACTTTCAGAAAGCCTTTGACAAGGCTCACTGGTCTGTAGTTTCCTGGATTACTCCTAGAACCCTTTTTAAAAAATAGTTGTAATACATCTTCCCAGTGTATTGATATTTCTTTCAATTCTTCCGCAGTATCACCTTTAAATACCACTTATGTCATGGGTAACATCCCTACATCTTCCTCAGTAAAGACTGAAGCAAAGAATTCATTCAGTCTCTCCATTATAGCCTTGTCCCCTCTTACTGCCCTTTTTACGCCTCTGTCATCTAATGGTCCAACTGACTCTCTTTCAGGTTTTTTGCTACAAATGTACTTGAAAAAGTCTTTATTACATGTTTTTGCTTCCACAGCAAGTTTCTTCTCAAATTCTCTCTTTGCCTGCCTTATCAATGCCTTCCATTTAACATGCCAGTGCGTGTGCTGTTTCCAGTTTTCGTCATTTGGCTCTTTTTTCCATTTCCTGAATGATGCTTTTTTGGCAACAACATCCTCTCTGACCTCACCTTTAAACCATGCTGGCAGGTTTTTGGACTTCCTTCCACTTTTCTTAAAGCGTGGAATACAGCTGGTCTGGGCTTCCAAGATAATACTTTTAAACAATACCCAAGCTTGATGTAAGTCTTTAACCTTTGCTACTGCTCCTTTTAGTGTTTTCTTAACTATTTTCCTCATTTTATCATAGTCTTCCTTTTGAAAGTTAAAAGGTAGTACTGTGGATTTCCTTACCATCCCTCCTCCATTAATTAAATCAAATGTGATCATGCTGTGATCACTATTGCCAAGTGACCCCAACACCCTTATCTCTTGCACCAGATCTGGTGTTCCACTAAGGACCAAGTCCAAAATGGCTTCCCCTCTGGTCGGTTCATGAACCAGCCGCTCCAAGAAGCAGTCATTTATTTCATCTATAAACTTTATCTCCCGAGCATGTCCTGCCGTGACATTGACCCAGTCAATACCGGGGTAATTGAAATCACCCATTACTGTGCTGTAACTTTTGTTAGCTTCCCTGGTTTCTTTGAGCATTTCATCATCCATTTGTTCATTCTGGCCAGGTGGTTGATAGTATAACCCCACTGCCATTGCCTTCCCCTTTTTACATGGAATTTCAATCCATAGAGATTCTACAGCGAATTTTGTTTCCTGCAAAACTTTAATCCTATGTGACTCAATGCCCTCTCTAACATAGAGCGCAACCCCTGTCCCACTGATTGTCCTCCTTCTACCATGTCTCTGAGATACCAATCATATCTAACTTCTCATTTAGCGCTATATATTCTAACTCTCCCATCTTATTTTTTAGACTTCTTGCATTTGTATACAAGCATTTTAGAGACTCTATTTTATTCATATTAATCTAGTTATCAGTAGGCAGGGGTAATTTGGAATCTTTAAGCTCTGCCTGCTCTGTACTCAAGGGCATTTGGGCTATATTTGTCTTTATTGGAACCTCTCTGCTGATGTGCCCTAACTTTATTTTATGGTAGTATCCTTCAAGGATACATTGTTCCGAACCATGCACTCTTGGGCAACTGTCTCCTCTCCCCTATTATCTGGTTTAAAAGCTGTTCTATCTCCTTTTTAAAGGTTAATGCCAGCAGCCTGGTTCCATCCCAGTTATGGTGAAGCCCATCCCTTTGGAAGAGCCCCTCCTTTCCCCAGAATGTTCCCCAGTTCCTAACAAATCCAAAACCCTCATCCTTGCACCATTGTCTTATCCACGCATTGAGACTCCGGAGCTCTGCCTGCCTTTTGGTTCCTGTGTGTGGAATGGGAAGCATTTCGGAGAACGCTAACCTGGAAGTTCTGGATTTCAACTTCCTACCTAAAAGCCTAAATTTAGCCTCCAGAACCTCCCTACCACATTTTCCTATGACATTGGTACCCACATGTACTAAAACAGCAGACTCCTCCACAGCACTATCTAAGATCTTGTCATTAATGTTGGCCACCTGGTGATGGCCCCAACCCCAGAAGTTGATTACTATCCACCCTTCCCTTTATGTTACACCGCTTTGAGCCGGTGAAAAGCGGGATATAAATACAGTTAAATAAAATAAATAAATAAAATAAATAAATAGGTGGCGCGTGAGGCCCGCTAGCTTCGCACCAGGCAGGTATGTTACCAGGCGATCCTCACATCCACCAACCACCCAGCTATCTACATGCCTAATGATCGAATCACCAACTATAATGGCTGTCCTCACCCTTCCCTCATGGGCACATGGCCCTGTAGAAACTTTCTCGGTGCGAGAGGGTTTTACATCACCTGGAGGACAGGTCCTAGCTATAGGATCACTTCCTGCCACACCAGGGTGATGCTCTCCTGTCACATGACCTCTCCTCCATGGCGACAGAGATGCTACCAGACTGGAGGTGGGACTTCAGGACTATATCCCTGTGGGTCTCGTCTATGTACCTGTCTGTCTTCCTTATGTCTTCCAAGTCTGCTACTCTTGCCTCCATAGATTGGACTCGTCCCTGAGAGCAAAGAGCTCCTTGCACCTTGTGGACACGTAAGACCTCTCACCAACTAGGAGAAAATCATACATGTGACACTCAATTCAAAAAACTGGAAAGCCCCCCATCTTGCTGCTGGACTGCTGTCTGCATCTTTGTTTTAAGGTTGGGTTTAGATATTTAAGTTCTTTACTTACTAAGGGTTGCTGGGGATACTTATACTAATAAAAGTACACCTAATACGGTTAATGTACTTTGTTCACCTGAAGTTTAATTAATCTCAGGTCCTTAATGTATGCTAATGAGAATAAATAGTTGCACCTGAGAGTGAATATGGCACCTCCTTTCCTTTCAGAGGTTTAACACTAGAAGTCTCAAAAGGCATTTTACCTAGAAACCCCAAAGTGCGTCAATTGATGCATTATCACGATGACTGCGTTTAGCATGACATGCAGATGTGAATTAATATGAAGTTACTTATTTGTTAAATACGTGCAGTATGTGACATCATTACATGATGTCATCGTGTGTTTATTGTTTGTAATGTCGGAGTAAAACTGTAAACAGTGATTGAGATGCGCCACCTAGCGGGGACTTGAATTTATACCTAGAAGCCCCAAAGTACGTCAATTGACGCATCCAAGACAATTGAGTGAGTCAATTGACGTACTTTGGGGCTTCTAGGTATAAATTCATTTTCCCACCAGGTGGTGCATCTGTCATTAATTTTCGATGCACATATTTGAACATCTTGACCTTGCTAACAAAGTCATTCAACATGACTGACATGGTTCTAGCAGTGGCGCTGATATACAACTTCGAAGATGTATTTGCGTAAATTGGCGCACTTTGGGGCTTCTAGTGGTAAGCACTTATAAAGCTATGATTATCCCAGGGGTTGGTGGGTGTTGGGGAGGGAGGTAGGGAGGGAAAGAAGACTTTGCTGCACAGTATCCTGTCCTGTGCTTCTAAGGTAATCTGTGACCAATCTCCAGGGGAAGTCCCACAGCCCTTGCTTGGATAGAGGGAGTCTTAGGTTCTAATTTTAACCAGAAAGCTCTCTTCTGTGTTTTAAATTTAAACTGAAAGCTCTTTACTGCTACTAGGCCCTGACTGATTTAATAAATATACTGGGTTCACAGATTAATCAGCTTTAATCTAAAGAATTCCTTTTCCCCCAAGTTTTAGAAAAATTCCCAGAAGTAAATACTTACAATTGCTGATCCCCTTTTGTAGTCCTTCAAGATAGTTGTTTGAGTATTAACTATGTACAAGGGTACCTATGTATGGACTTAAGTATGTACATATGGACTGGAGGAGTGGCCTAGTGGTTGGGGCAAGGTACTTCAGGCTGGAAGGTCAGGGGTTCAAATCCCACTAGAGGACAACAACCCTGGGCCAGAAGGACTGGGGTTTCTAGTCCCACAGGTGCTCCTTGTGGTCTTGGGCAAGCCACTTAACCCTCCATAGCCCATGTTCCCTGTAAAATAGTTATCTCCAAGTTATAATGCCCTGTTCAATGTAATTTCAGTTTGTTCAATGTAAACTGCACTGGTGCAGTATATAATTTATTTTATTTATTTATTTTACATTTCTTATATACCGCACTATTTACGATCAGCGCGGTTTACATAAAACAAAACAGAATCCGACAATGAACAAGAGTCAGGTCATTACAATGAACAGGAGCAATCAACTTGGATAACGGGGGAAACTATGTACATAAATGGAATACTGAAATTGGTAAACTATGTACACAAATGGGATACTGAAATTGGTAACTGTCTATATGTGAGATGGGGTCATTGTGTGTTGTTCGTACCTGGTGGCTGGGGTTCGAGGGAGGCTGTGAGGTATTTAATAAAGAGGAGGTGTTTTAAGGCCTTCCTGAACTGGCTCAAATTGGGGATAGCTCTGATGTGTGGTGGTAAGGAGTTCCAGAGGCTTGGGGCGCTCAGGCTGTAGGCTCTATTTGAAGTTGATATGGCGCATCTTGTCATAGCTTTTGGTATTGCTAGCATGTTGGTTGCAGCAGTTCTTCTTATCCTGTTGGGCATGGGTTGTTGTATGAGGTCACATATTGAAGAAGAGGATAACCCATTGATGGCCTTGAATGTCATCACTAAGATCTTGAAGTTAATCCTGGCTTGGATGGGGAGCCAGTGCAGCTGCATCAGGAGGGGTGTGATGTGCTCTTTCCTTGGTGCTCCTAAAAGGATTCGCGCAGCGCTGTTCATGGCGAGTTGTAAGGGATGTAAGGTTGCTTTAGGGAGACCTTGTAGGATGGCGTTTGCATAATCAAAATGAGGGATGATGAGGGCTTGGTAGATGGTACGGAAGTCACTCAGCTCGAGTAGAGGGCGTATGTGTCTGAGGGATCTGATCTTGAAGTAGATCGCTCTTACTGTTTTTGCTATGTGCTGCTTCATGTTGAGGTTCTGATCCAATGTGACTCCGAGGTATCGTATGGCTGATTTTACTTGCAGCTTGGCGTTGTCTACTTCCAAGTGGTTAGGTGGAATAAACTCAAGATTTCTAGAGATAATAGGACCTCTGTTTTCTTATGTTGGATGCGCAGATTTTGAGAGAGGAGCCATTCGGATACTGCATTGAAACACTTAGTTAGTGGGGTGAGGTCTGGGCAATCCAGGGATATTGGCAGGTAAAGTAGGACATCGTCGGCGTAAATCATGCAACTCACATTAAAGTGTCTAATGATGTTACATATGGGTTGGATATAAATGTTAAACATAAGAGACGATAGGGAGGATCCTTGAGGGACTCCTTGACTTTGTAGGAATGGCTCAGATGTGGTTCCATTTGCTCGTACGTGTTGCCATCTTCCAGACAGGTAAGACCTGCACCACTCCAGCGCTGTTTCAGTGATGCCTTTCTCTCTTAGCCGAATCAGGAGGATCTCGTGGCAGACAGAGTCGAAGGCTGCCGCAATATCTAAAAAGATAAGTGCGAAACCTGTACGTGAGTTGTCAATGCCTGAGATTATGGTGTTGAAGAGAGTGGTAAGTAGTGTTTCCACTCCATGTGACTCTCTGAACCCGTGTTGTGATGGATCTAGAGGTGCATAGGTGTCCACATGATCTTGTAGCTGCCTGTATACTATTTTTTCAATGATTTTAGAGAGCATCGGGATACTGGATATGGGTCTGTAAGACTCGACCTTTAGAGGGTCTAATTTGGTGTCCTTAAGCAGCGGTCTAACAGAGGTCTGTTTGAGCATGGATGGGAATGATCCGGTGCTAAATGATAGTCCCATCATATAGTCCCATCATATAAGAGAATGTAAATAAAATATGTACAATTGGAGGTACAGTTAGTGAAGTTGATAATGTCAAATCAATTCTATAAAGGGTCTGCACAATGAAATTCCATGAATAGGTGGTTTTTCAGCTTCTTATGAATTTCTCCGATGATTTCAGTGGCTCTTATGTGGGCTGGTAGGTAGTTCCATATTGTAGGAGTATAGATGGAGAATGCTTTTTGGATACTGGGGCATTTTTTAGATGGTATGTCTAGTTGGTTGATCGTGTTATGTCTTCTTGGTCTATCACTGGTAGGCCTTCTTAGTATACTCATGAGACATTCTGCAGATTGGTGATACATGATCTTAAATGTGTTGAGGATTGCTTTGTATTTTATTCTAGCTATCATATGCAACCAGTGGAGTTGTTTGAGGATTGGAGTGATGTGTGTCTGATGGGACGTTCCTTGAATAATACCTGCAGTCATGTTTTGGGTCAGTTGCAGGGTGTATATTGTACTTTTGGGAAGCCCGTGATACATTGAGTTACCATAGTCTATTATAGGGATGATGACTGACTGACACACTGCGGAAATCCTGAGCGCTTAAGAGAGGGCAAAGATTCTTCAATATTCTGAGTTTGTGGTATACAGATTTGACAGTTTGTTTTACTTGTGTTTGTAGAGTTAGTCCTAGATATCTAACATTTGAGTTGCATCATCAGGATGGGAACCAGTGAAGCTGGTCCCACCCCCCTGATTCTCAATTCATCTTGCAGTGAGTCTTCAGCTCATCCCCGCAGTCATCTATGTACTCTTCTGGGTACGGAAAAAACAGGTGGAACTTAACTAAGGGCCAAATGTACCTGATTATGAAAACGAGAAATTAAAGAAACAGAAGAAAAACAGGAAGGGGAGGGATGCTAGGTCACTATGTCTGCCATTCCAGTAAACCAATCTAAAAATCCACATGGAGGAATAAGGGTGATGAGAGGGCTTAGAAGGAAGGGGAGAGGAGGGAATGCTGTAACCCTAGCCATAGGGGCACTACCATCTGCCCAAAGCAGCCACCAAGGTTCATAGCCAGGAATGACTCTCTGCCCCATACAGACCATTTTGGTCAAGCAGCAGGCAGACCCATCAGGTAGAAGAGATGAGAGAATTTCTTCCTAACTAGCTGGATTTAGCTCACCTTTTTAAGAGTAACTCAAGGTGAGTAGATTCAGATACAATAAGTATTTTTCTATACCTTGGAGGGCTTGCAATCTAAATTGAAGTAGAGAAGTAGCCTAATGGCTAGCACACTTGCTTGGGAACCAAAAGACCAGGGTTTGATTCCTACTACTACTCAGTGTGGTCCTGGGCAAGTCACTTAGCCCTCCATTGCCTCAGAAAAATCCAAGTTATCAATGTCCCTATTTAATGTACATTACCAAATTTAAATTACATTGCAAACTGCTTTTACTTACTTAAATGATAAAGTTATATAAAAAACCTAATAAATAAATAGGGGGCCTGTTTACTAAAGGATTTTCCCTTGTTGTATCTATGGAGAAAAAGCTTAGTAAATGGGCTTAAGTTTGTACCTGAGATAATTCTAATTTTAAAACAATGCGAAATTTTAAAAAAAAAAGAGGTGTCTCCATTTAATATTGGCATTCAGACCTTTCAGTTCCACTACATTGAAATGAAAGATCCAATGTTGTTCATATTGAGTTAGCATTTTATCACAATTACTCCCCTTCCCCCCAACCACTGGGTTTCATGCAATCAATTACAAAACAAACTAATGATTCAAAATTGTACTGGTGCTTCAGACAATGGGAAACTATGAGTGCATCAATATGATGTTTTTTAATAGCACTACGATGGTCTGGCATGCAAGATTGGCAATGTCTCATTGTTTTTCCAATACATAAGAAGACTGCAATGGCATTTAGGGGGCCAGTTACTAAGGTGCATTATTTTAGTGCAGATCATATATTATTCAATGAGACCTAGGGATGGCGGTTCCAGATTCAAAATGGCACCCTTGACACTTAACGGCACTCTCTAGGGGGGTCACACTGCCAAATAAGGTTGTTTGGAAGCTTGACTCCTAGCCCTACTACCACAAGATTACCACCAGGTATCATTTTGAACCTGGAGCTGCTAAGAGCAGGAGCAACTTGACTAAAGGGACCTTGGTAAAAGCTGGGGCTGGAATTAGGGCTAAGGGGGTCTTCTGGGAGGCCATCATGCATGGGAATTGATGTCAGGGGTACAGTAGGAGATTAATATTAGAGCTCTGGGGAGCAGGTGGCCAATGGTGGGATAAATATCGGGGGTGGGGGGTGGGGTGGGGGGATTCAGTGAGGGACAATGGGACTGGTGGAGAGATTGATGTCGGGGGGGGGCAGTAAGGGAATCATGTTAAGGGTGCCATCAGGGAGTGGGGATCCACATTGAGGGTGTTGGGAGGAGGGTTCTGGCCTCAGCCTTTGCATCTGCCCCTTCAAGCAGGCACTTGTGTGCCTTGGGACAGGTGTAAATGCTCACATCCAGGAACTTTTACCTCCATGTGAACTTCCCTTGTAAAATGGGGAATACACATTGATATTTAACATCCATGTGTTTTAGTCATTTTCTCTAAGAATTACCCTGGTCCCCTGTTTGTTATGTTTGTCTGTCTTGAATAGATTGTAAGCTCTCTAGAGCAGACTACCTCTTGTATTCAGATAGCACTGCATACGCCTAGTAGTGTTGTGCACATGATAAGCAATAGTAGTAGTTATAGATATTTTAGGGTCACCCAAACTACTCCCTATCCGTGTTGTAAACATGCCTCCTTGCATCTCTGCTTGGAGTGGATCACCACATACAAATAGCAGCTTTCTAAAATTGTTATTTGCATGTGTAGGCAATCTACATATTTAAAAGCCACTATTTATAGATGGGCTGCCTCTAAAATGCTTCTAATGTACCATATTTAAAACAATCTTACAGAAATACTTTATCTGAAGAATTGTCTACCCTTCTATGTTCCATTTGCATACCTAGGGATTAAAAATAAAAAACCTCTTTCTGTTGTGCTTTTCAACTGACTGCATACTAGTAATAGGGCTTTCTCAGTGGACACTTCCAATCTCTGTTAACATCTTGCCCAGAAGAATTAGAAACTACAGAAATCTGGCACCTTTCAAGACATTGGTTATTTTCATTGCAGCTTACTGTTAACTTGTTCTGGTTGCATGCTGTTCCTGCGTCCGAATATAATGTTCCCTTTTCACATTTCTGTCTTGGGAATATGGTGCATTTTAGATACTTTCAGTAGAGTGCCAAAAGCCTTATGGCAAAAGTGCCCAATAAAACTGATAAACATAAACATAAGCATGTCTCATCCAGCTCATTGTACCATATCTCCTGCCTTTCTCCACCCATCTGTCTTACAATTCCTTCCACTTCCTCACACCCACATGTTTTCACTGCCTGTTCTTTTCCTCCTACAGTCACACATCTGCAATAGAAAACATGTTGAGTCAAGGTGAACTTAGTTAAAGATTTCAATTATGAGATTAAGTCATTAAAGAAAAATAAGGAGACTGTCAAAGGAAAGGAAGGATTAGAAATGGAAGTAGGGAGAAAGTGTCAGGGTTGTCACAGGATGAGCAAGCAGGGCGGCCACCCTGAGTGCCAAGCTATGGTGGGGAGGGGGGGAGGGTGTCAGGTTGTGTTCTTTGTAGTAGTTCTGTGAGTCTGTAAACTGGAAGAGGAGAACCGAAAGCAGCCCTTGCTCTGTTTGCTGTTTTGTCTAGTTACTGCCCTTAGAGATGTAGTCTAATGGGTAGGGCCTCAAACTATAAGTCAAAGTTAGATGCATGAATTACTTTCTACATTTACTTATACCACTGACTTTCTGTGGGGGTAAGTAATTTTGGGGTTGATGTAATAAAATGCAAATATTTTTTACAAAAAGAGAAAACTTGTGATAAAATGTACTGAAAGTTTTGAAATTCATGTACATGTGAAAACGGCAGCATTTTGCGAGTAATTTTATAGAGGATTTTTTTTGTACATATCTGCCAGCATATGTCTGTGAAAGGCCTTTTATAAAGTAACCTTTATAAAGTTACTATTACTTCTACATGATTTTAGAATAGGTGTGTTCAGGGGAGGAGTTTGGATGAGTAGCATCTCAATTTGCATGTGCATTTTGCAAAACACACACACATAACATGCATATTATACATACTAATATTTATGTCTGCTTCCAGCTTTATGTCTGCAGCTTCAGTCTAGCTGCTATTTCTGCTGTATTTGTGCTATTATTTTATAAAGACACATATATGCCCAAGGGGCATATTTAATAAGGCATGTAAGGGTTTTGCACCTACTGCATGGCGTATTCCAAAATAAAGTGCTGTCGGTGCAAATCCTGTGCGGTAAAAGCAGGGAGCATGCCCAGCTTCTGCCCTGCAGTTGTCACACAAGGCTGACAATTACTGCATGGACCCCATGTGCCTTGCCACGACAGGCAGGGTAAGAGCACCCACACTGCTTGATGATGCAGGGAACATGGGCCCAGAGCAAAGCATCAGGGAAAGGACAAGCAATAGTAGCTGCTCTGTCCTCCCTGTCTGTAGCCGATCCGGCCTTCCCCTAGCTCTCCCCACTATAGGCACCTAAAGAGTGACACTGTGTATCTGAAGACCCTCTATATATCCCCCCACCTTCAGAACCAACCCCCTCCCGACAGCACCCACATCATGAATCTGTCAGTAACCCTCCTCCCTGATCCACTTGGAGACCAAGAACTCAAAACCGGTACCTCCACCCCAAGCCCCCGGGCCTTCTGGTCTCTGGGGGGAATTGGAGAAGGATGGGTTACTGACAGATTCATGATGTGGGTGCTTTCTGGGGAGGTTGGTTCTGAAGGTGGAGGGGATCGGCAGGGGAGCTCTATGGGGGAGGGGGATCTGTAGATCCACAGCACTGGTCTTTTGGTGCCTTCTGGGAAGGGGGGGGGGGGGTGTCAGGCCAGGAGGCCGCTGCCACTGACCTATGGCCTGGCCTATCACCAGTGGTCGCGCTGTCGGTAGCATGGCTACACTTAACTGCCACCTCTTGAGGCGGCATTATCTGCAGCCGCAATATCATAACAGCCAGCACGTGGCAATATCTCCCATGCTGGCACTCACCAGTTGCCACACCCTCTCTCCGCCCTGACCTCACCTCTTCCCACTTGATAACACGACCCAATAGCACATGCTACCTCCAGCATTGACAGGCACTGCAGTTTAATAGACATGCCCCATGTCTCCTTATAAACTAGGCTAAAAATTGGTACCTATGTATCCTTTACACATAGTTGACCAGTTATAAAATAACCCTCCATGTGTATTTTTTCATGTTGTCCTCTTATAAAAAATGGCAAATTTATACTCTTCTCTGTAGAAAGCTTTCATCCATTGTCTCTATGCACTAAAGTTTGTTTACATTCTTAAATAATGAGCTGCCGTAATGCAAAGGCAAGCAAAAATTTATCAATTATGTATTTTGCAAAACCGAGCACGCAAAAAGACTTTGCAGGCCTATTTTTGCAATCCCCCTCCTCCCCCCCCCCCACAGTGAGATGTAGTTAACTTCTTTGTCAGCTCCCTCAAAGCTAATGTTTTCACAATGGAGTTCATCTGCATTCATATGGCTTAGTACATTGGCCTATCTCAACATACTCAACTATTATTAAGTAATCTAAAACAATTTCTTTTTATATATATTTACATCTTTTCTGTACACTTTGAAAGCTTCTATGTAGTTTAGGCATTTAGGCATCAGTAAAAGTGTTGCTGCCACACTTATTATAGAAGTGGTAGCGGGTATCTTTTTGAAGTATTAAACTGTTAAACACTTTGGACTTGGTTCGAATGAACCATTTTAAAATTTTATACTATTATTACTATAGCAAATTGATTTTATTTATTATTATGAACAATAAGTGATAGTAAACCTGAAACCTAATTATGCAATATCCACTTCATTAATGTCAATGGCCCAGTGAGGATGCTGCTGACAGAAACAATCTAATTGAATAGCAGGTACAACACAATAGCTCAGGGCACAGAGCACCTTGACTAATTGTTTAAAAAGACAAAAAAGCAAAGAGACAGATCTGCATTCTTTTTGAGATTGCAGTAGACTGAATCATATTAACTTGTAGGTCTAATTGCAGCTTGTATATCAATTTGCATAACATTAATTTGATGCATTAATCTGTCTGAAGAACTGTGCAATGTTACAGTAAATAAGCAATATATCTAACAAACAGGGGAAGAGAACTACTTTCTTTAGTATAAGCAAGAACAGTACAATGAAATCTACCAAGAATGCTGAAATCACCTCTAAAGAAAGAAAGATGAATAATACTGATTTTTGCATAATTTAGATACACTAAGAATAAAAAATTAGAATGTGTGCAGAGACTGAAAGGTTCCTAGAGATAAAAAGATCAAAACTAGTGTTGCTGGAGCACGCCTGGGAATTACGCTGCTTACAAATCCTGTGTCTTAGGCAGATGCAAATTTAAGTATCTTCCTGTTCTAAATGTTCTCTCTTCCCATTTTTCATTTTAGGAGAGGTGTCCTTTCCTCCAGTGGCATCACCTATATCTGGGAAAGAGGCAGAGAGCAACCACGAATCATATCCTATCTGCTGTTATGCCAGAGTGTGGGAAACCAAACCAAAAATGTTTGCCCATATTTGAGGAAAAATAATAGTCTAGAGCCTGAAGCACAGGCTCATAATGATAACACAGGTACACTAAAAAAATTTTTTTTTAAACTGCCTCTAATGTTTCGACTGATTTTTACGTTTTTTGGTGCGCTGAATCCAAATCTGGTAACCAATTTGCTCCATCACATACAGATTTTTTGCTACATTGGGTTAGCAGTTTGAGGTGAACGTTTCAGATTGAGTGCGATCGAGATAAAAGTTTCTTGGATGAATTCTTTATACTAATTGTTTAGTAGTTATTCAAATAAGAATAAAGAAAATTGTAACAAGGCAGCACATAAGAATAGAGTAATGTCAACAAAACACACTGTGATGGTAGCAAAATTGTCTGCACTTAAAACAGCCACATACATGTGCACAAACATTGAGCATATAAGAGCGAGGTTAGACACAAAGCAAAGCAAAGAAATGTGCAAAAAATGTTGTACAGGTATGTATGTAAGAATAGAAAACGCAAACCGCACCATTGCAATACATGAAGACAAACACCCGATGGTGTGAAAATAAAATTCTAATAAATGAGATCCGACACTGTGGTAATAACTAGCAAATTTTTATTTCAAAGTTTAGTAAAAACACGATATTTGTCAACACAGTTTAGATTTTAAAGTCATTCTTGGGTCAATCAATCTCCTGGTGGGCCCGTTTCTTCTTCCCCCGAATGCTTCTCTTGGTGCGCTGCTTGGCGTATTTTTCATCTGGGGTTTCCCGCAGCAGCAACCAGCAGAAATCAGCCATCATAGTGGTGTTCCATCTTCCTTGGTACCTTCTCTCTGCGTCCTTGATGTCCTGATGAAACCTTTCACCTTGTTCTTCACTGTACGCCCCCAAGTTTTCGGGAAAGTAGTTCACATGGGAGTGCAAGAAATGGACTTTCAGGCTCATGTTACAGCCTTGTTCTTTGAAGGCATTGAGCATCCTGGCAACAATATCCTTATAGTTCTCATCCCGCCTGTTCCCCAAGAATTTGAGAACAACATCCTTGAAGGAATCCCAGGCTTCTTTTTCCTTCTCAGACATCGTTTCAGCGAATGCTCTATCTGAAATGAGATCTTTATATCAGGGCCAACAAACACTCCTTCTTTTAGCTTTGCTTCAGAAAGTCGGGGGAACTTTGAGCAAAGGTACCGAAAGCACTCACCATCTTTTGGAAGGGACTTGATGAATTGACCCAACTTAATGTGGAGAAGTGGTAATAGAATTTTATCACGAGGTACTAAGCTCTCATGAAGAACATTTTTCTCACCGGGTCTCAAATACTCCCGAATTGGCCAGTCTTTTTTCCCCCAGTGTAGGTCGCGGGCCCGGCTATCCCACAAGCAAAGGAAGCAGGGATATTTGGTGAAACCGGATTGCTGCCCTAATAGCATGGATAGAATTTTAAAGTCTCCACAAATCATCCACTTATGCTCATCATAACGAATCTTCTGAAGAATCAGGGCCAAATTCTCGAATTTTTCTTGGAGAATAACAGAGTGAGCAATAGGAACTGAAGCGAATGTGTTGCCATTATGAAGAACACCTTTTATGCTGTCTTTTGACGAATCAATGAACAGCCGCCATTCAGCAGGATCATACTTGAGTTTAAATTTTTCCATCACTCCGTATATATCGTTGCAAAATACCAAATCTTCCTCTTTGCTAAAATACTTCAAAAATTGTGTCTCGCGGTTGCGGTACCAATAAAAAGTTGTTCCTGGTGACAATAGATTTTTCTGTTTAAGCCGAGAACCTAGCAGTTGGGCAGCATCTTTTGGGAGTCCTAAATCCCGGACTAAATCATTCAATTCAGCTTGAGAGAAAAGTTCAGGTTTCGGATCTGGTTCAGTTTCAAACTCGGAAGTACTGGACTCATCGGGAAAAGCCATCTGATGAGTCTCATCATGATCAGAACCGTCCACACAAATATGATCCAAAGATTTTGGTGGTTCAGGCACAGGTACTTCGTTGCTATGAGGCATAGGCCTAATTGCTGAGGGAAGGTTGTGGTAACTTATTACGTTCTTATTTTTTAAGTTGTATCCCTTCACAATGCAAGAGCAAAAATAGCAGTCACTGCTGTGGTCTCTTTGTTCACGCCACATCATAGGTATTCCGAAACGAAATGCTTGTTTTTTACCTTTCATCCATAAGCGTAGATCATCCTCACATGTCTTGCACACTTTGTGAGGAGCCCACGGTTTGTCTTGATCGCCTAACTTCAAACCGAAATAGGCGAAATATACTTTTTAAATAAATGCAGAAATGTTCCTCTGCCGCTTTTTCACGGTATATTCCCCACAAATAAAACAAAAACTGTCCGGAGAGTTGACGCAACCTCTGGCTCTGTGAGCCATCACAAATACACAGCACTGCAAACTACAACTGTAGTGAACCACTTCGGAATAAAGCTGGATTACGACTGAGCAAACAAAAGGTAATAATGAACTTGCAAGAAACTGAAATTTGACAGGAACGTTCATGTCGCAACCACCGTGTTTGAGCGAGCGAACGAGGCGAGGCGAACAGGAAAGAACATGCGCCAGCGCGAGTACTGGATTTAGCCCCCCGCCTCCCAATTGTCCTGTTAATGTATAAAATGAATACAAAACACTCTAAAATATCATGAGGGAGTGTTTCTAGTTAGTTAACCATTACAACCTCTATTTTGGGCCAAGAAAATAAACTGCAGTCGGCTAAAAAGAAATTATGTGAACATTCCTTATATGGGTAAGAAATCTAATTTTGCAAGAAAACGTGACGTGATGGAACATTTTGGCTATTTTTCCTGGATTCAGCACCCCAAAATCTATAGGAATCAGTTGCAAAACTGGAGGCAGTTTTTTGGTAGTGTACCTGTGTAATCTAATCTTATATGCCCTTCTCTTTCAGCTCTGTGGGACCATATAGAGCAACAAATGGAAACACAATTTCATATATATAAATTACAAAATACAGCATAGTCCTTGGCCATCACTGAAATTGCCTCCACCACCTTACATTACTCTGAGGTACTTCTACTCCAGATACCCCTTTCCTTCACAAGTCACATTCTCTTGGTTTACGTACCTCCCTCCTTGTTGTCCTCATCATGGGATTCTCTCTCTACTATTCTACTGGAAATGGTTATGGCATACTCGGTTCTGCTTATCTTAGGGGATTTCAATTGTCATATTGATCACCCCATCAGGACCCAGAATAAACAATTTCTTTCCCTTCTATCAGATTTGGCCCTTACTCAACATATCCTTTTCACTACCCATGTCACAGGACATACACTGTACCTCTTCATTATTTCTTTGGGTCAATGGGCAGAGAGTGGGCGGGGAGAGGCTCCAGGCACACTAACGCCATGAAATCAGGGTCTGAAAATTAGCGCCAGTGAAAACCTCCCGCTAGAGGCACATTTGCAGGAGAGAGAAACCATTTCAGTCAGCAATGTACAGCAAAGGCAGGGAAACCCAGAAAAGTGATAGTAGTGATACATGTGCAGGAACCAAAAAGGCAAATAAATATAGAAAATGACCAAAACCACATTTGAAATCCCAATAACCAAGCTGGCCAATAGTGATATTAATGATAAACATAAAGGAACACCACTGACAAAGCACAAAAAAGAAGATACCATGTTTGGAAGGGTCTATTCTCTGTCCCCCTACAAAGTGATAGATCCCACATTGAAATAGCGCTGATCAGGGTTGTTTCTCGTTTATATTGGGCAGGTTTGTTATGGCATGCACATGTGCAGCAACAGCAGAGTGGGCACGTAGGAAAGGGCAACTGTACTGATGCTGTAAATGGGATACAGAGGGCTGCAGGTGGCACATGTTGTGGTCCAGCAGGGGCATAGTGCAGGCTAGGCAGATTCCTAGGTGGCACATAGGAATGCCGAAATTATAAAACAGCAAGACAGCAACTGACGAGGGTCCAACATGGGCATGAGTGTGTGTCCCACAGTGTCACAGGGGATATTACCCAGAAGGTACCCCCAAAGGCACATAACATTGGCAGGCGGTGCCGGGGGGAAGCACGCATGTCCATGGAGGCACCCCTACCCGAGAACCCACACCATAGGCAGCTCCCTACCGGCACACTGGATGGCCTGGGACTGCGCACCACCAGCACCACCGGCATAAGGGCATGTCAACATGGTGGCGGAGGGGTGCCGGTGGCGGAGGGGGCAGTGGCATCTGCCCACAGCAGACCACGGCCAAGCCCTATTTAGGTAGGTGCCGTGCACTGCAACAGACAAGGTCTGTCTGACAAACAGTTATGGTATCCTCAGGGAATAATCTGCCCCTGTGGCAACAGTTTGGTGCAGTACACACAGCCAGTGTGTTCAGGAGCAGAAGGTCACAAGTTCAAGTCCCAGCTGTGGCTCCTGCCAACCCTGTCCCCATATTTTACCCAGTACTAAACCGTGGTAATAAAGATGGAACCTTTATTGCAGATAAAATAAACATACCTGAAACGCCTATATTTTAACCTACAGAGCACAGACACCATAAACATGTGCAATCCCTAGAGCAAAGTTTCCCAACTGCAGTCCTAGAGGGCCAAACACCATTCAGGTTTCATGCTGTCCTTAATAAATATGCCTGTGCTGTATTTGTATGCGCCGCCCCCATTGTATGCAAATGTATCTCATGCATATTCATTAGGGACAGCATGAAAACCTGAAAAGTGTTTGTCCCACCAAGACTGGATTTGGAAAACTCAGAGCTAGAGCAGAGGCGAACAGGTGTACAAACACCCACATCCACAGGCTCCACTATCCAACGGCTCATGGAGAGTCAGGCTGTTGGGCCCTGCGCAGAGCAGCATTTTTATGTTTATGTTTAATTAAAATTTGATATACCGCCCACACCAAAATAGGCATCTGGGTGGTTTACAATTAAAATTACATGGCTGCAGAAATAGGAAAAGAACGCCATCATTAAAAACAGTAAAGAGGAGAAAAAATACAAAACAAATAAAACGGAAACACGACAACAAAGGTAGGTCAGAAAGAGAGCAAGAAAGAAAAGCAGACAAGAGGGCAAGGCTATGGGGGGAGGTTAAATGCCATGGTGAATAAGTGGGTTTTTAGCTTTGTTTTAAAGTGCTGGTGAGATGTTTCAGAGCGGAGGGAAAGAGGGAGTGAATTCCAGAGTCGTGGACCCAAGAAACAATACTGGCACCTGTATACCTTAGCAATGCCGTCCTAAACTTGGGAACACGTTCCACACATATCAAAAGGTTGCTGTGATTAATGTCAGATAACAAATCCTAAGTTAAACACGATTTGTTGATAGAGATTCGTCATAGCAACCTTTCTGATATCTGTGGAGTGTGTTACAGTTATTGATTCTGACAGTGTTTACCACCCCGGGGAGTGACCCCAACAGTATTGCGTAGCATAGCAATGCCTGTACTGTGCCCAGGACTGGTGTGGCAGCCAGGGCTGCCACAAACCTTTATATTTGCACAATGCTGGCATAGGTGTGGGAGTGTGTGTCTGTCTATCCAGTGTGCTGTGGCTGACTACACCTTACTGAACCCACACTGCTTGCACTGTTTCCAGTGTTAGCCTGCCAATGTGCATAATGAGGAGCAAGATACTGTGGGTATGGCCCGGACAGGGTGGCCTGGGCATGATGCATCTGCACAGGGCATAGGGCAATGGCTGGGACATTGTAGTGCCCGACCACCACCTGCACGGACAGGGTGGCCACAGCATGTCATGCTGGGAGGTCACTCTCACCCTGACTGAGCAGTGACCACAGCATGGCTAGGATTCCCCATAGTGCTCTACAGTCTTTCTCTCAAGTGATATTTATGGGTTCCTTTTTGCTGGGGCCCAATCACTGACATACCTGCTTGGTGTGTGCGTGTGTGCGCACTCACATCCCATTTGTGGGTGCACAAAGTTCCTCCAGGAACATGCACTATGTATTAGCAAGCAGACTGTCTGCTGTTAGTATGTAAATGACTGGGACACTTTGCAGGGTGCAGCGGGTGGCGACTGACTGTGCTCTCTGCTGTTGAATGTCAGATAGTGGTGGGGGGCAGCTGAGCTTTTCCAGCATTCTGCCTGTCTGCCATTGCCTTATTGATGCGTACAGATCTGCATTGTCTGCCCTGTAGGGTGCCTGTTCCCCCAACAGGACTGGGGTTGATGGTCCCCTCTACTGCTACCCTTGCGGAGAGATAGAATGTGGATCTGTTGGTGGGAGATTCTGAGCCACAGAGGGCAGTTTTGGTGGCGCTACATAATCTGCTTTTGGGTCCAACCCCTCCCCCTTTTCACTTATAACATGTGACCATGGCACCCACACAGGATATGCACTATTCTGGGTGCATCATAGTCCACAAGGACTAGACGTGACTGGGAAATACAGATGGACACAGGTGCATCCTAGGTGCGTCTGCAAGGACTATCTATTACACACTGGCATTGATGGCAACCTGCAGTATAGCCTATCTCAGCCAAACTAGGTGCTGCGGACATGCCGGGGAGCCTCACTGCCATAACGTAAACACCAATTCACCAATTATATTAATAAATGGTGGTGTGGCGGCGAGATCAAATGTATGGGGATTGGAGAAGCGGCCCATACCGTTCGCGGCACGTTTCACTGTTCCAATAAGAATACTATGATGTGATCTGGCCGTCAAAATCCCACGTCTGCTGTGCGCCGTAATTGCACCAGGTAGCGTGTAGTACCGCGAGATAGCTCGTGTACATACACGACACGGCGCATGCGCCATGTGCGTCATCGCGCACTTACACGCGCTGTCTCGAGAGTGAAAAAATGGACAGGCATTCACGGAAGCCCGCATTTACCCAGAGGGAGCTCAGGATCCTGTGTGAACTGATCTGCACAAGACAGAGCCGTTTGTTCCAGGGCACAGCATAGAGGCAGGACCTTGGACGGATGAGGAGAGCATGGATGCGCCTCACCAGGCAGTACAACAGATCTGCCGACTACCCCCCATGAAGTAAATGTATGGGGACAGGTCACACAATGATGGTTGTGCAACACAAATACAGCAAGCATCACATATCATACATGCAGAACATGGTGGACATACCAGTCTGTGGGCCAAGCTGTTGCTACTGTAGATGCATATGTTGTGGATTGCAATCCTGCACTATCCCCAGAACGGCCACAGACCTGATCACACAGGTCTATTACACATCCTGGTGTTATGTTACCTGCATGCGATGTGGTCCCAAATGTCTACTGCATCCCCAGGAGGCGTCACACATGGTTACAGAGGTCAAGCCTAGATCCTGGTGTTAGGTTAACTGCATCTGTGTCAGTCTTAGAGCTCTGCCCTAATCCCAGGTGGCCCTTGACCTGATTACCGTGGTCCATTAGAGATCCTGCTGTCAGGGTATCTGCATCTGTTTCATTCTCACAGCTCTTCCCTAACTACAGGAGGCCCTGGACCTGATTACAGAGGTCTATTATAAATCTTGGTGTCAGGGTAACTGCATCAGTTGGGGTTTCACAGCTCTGCCCTAACTCCAGGAGGCCCTGGACCTGATTACAGAGGTCTATTAGAGATCCTGGTGTCAGGGTACCTGCATCTGTTTCATTCTCACAGCTCTGCCCTAACTCCAGGAGGCCCTGGACCTGATTACAGAGGTCTATTATAAATCCTTGTGTCAGGGTAACTGCATCAGTTGGGGTTTCACAGCTCTGCCCTAACTCCAGGAGGCCCTGGACCTGATTACGGAGGTCTATTAGAGATCCTGGTGTCAGGGTAACTCCATCAGTTGGGGTTTCATAGCTCTGCCCTAACTCCAGGAGGCCATAGACCTCATTACACAGGTCTATAGCCCAGCTAGGTGTATTGGTGCATGCTCCTGTTGCAGTCAGCCACAAATGCCCTATTCACAGGAGGCCCTAGTTGTGTCCACAGAGGTAGAGTACACATCCTGGTGTTCTGGTAGTGGTTCCTGGTGATGTGTTCAGGGCCACCCAATCCCCGTGCGACGTCAGAACACATCACACATGTTCCAATACAGATATCATGGTGGCATGGCATGTGTGTCTGCGGATGTGTGTAGGTGATGCAAACACACAGGTGTGTGCCGGACCCCACAGGGGTCAAAAAACACCTTCCCTGTAGCCCAGCATACCTACCCCACACATGGCATGGTGCTGCCATGTAATGCAAGGAGAGCATAGGATCTGGGTAAGGCTGGTCTGTGGGGTTGCCCAAACGACACGTAGGTGTCACCCCACACATGCCCAGAACCACAGTCACATATGCAGTCAGCGCTGGCAACAGGTAGTATATGACCCACTGGCATGAGCAGCAGCAGCAGCACCCTGCTGTACGCAGTGATGTGTGATAGGCGTTGGGCACCCACCAGAGATTTCTGGCCCTTAATGTTCCCACCCATTGCATTTCCACCCATGTGGAGGACCTACGGAAAAAGGGACGTGAGTTGCGGCTGCACTGCCCGGATGTCCTCGAGCGACTACAAAGGAGGGCACTGCAGCAATGTGGCGGTGAGTGTTGCGGCCCCTGCAGCGCAGTACAGCATGTCACAGTGGGCCAATGGCCTATGGGAGGCCACACTATGTTTATATGGTGTTGTAATTGCATGATGGTGTGCTAATGACTGTCTTCCCCCACAGAAGCTGCTGCTGCTGGTGAGGGGACATCAGCCTCAGGGCCACCCACAACACACCCCACAGTACAGATTACGCTGACAAACTATGCTAGGTAACAATACCCATGGGGAGGGGTCAGTCATGTAAGCTGTCTAGGTGACCTGGGATAGGTGTTTTCCACTGTGCGCTTCCTTGGGGTATATGGCCGTGAACAGTGTGTGTGTGTCTGAGCTCCTCACACATGCTGACACCTGACAAGCCATGCTACAAGAGGGGGGGAACACACATGGCACAGGACCCCCCCCCCCCACACATAAGAAACGATTTGCTATGTTGCCAACATATTGTGGTGCACATGAAATCTCATTGTGGATGTTACGTCCACCCCTATGGGGATTGTTGTGTATGCTGTTACCCACCTTCGCATTGTGCCTTGCTGAGGCACTGTGGGCCCGCAGCTCTGCCAAGATCGTAGCTATGCTTGTGGTAGGGGTGGCTGATGTCTCTGGTGCCTGCACATTGTGGTGACTGCCCTCCATCTCCGTACCCTCTAGAGCCGGTGAGCTGCTGCTAGTGGCCCCCACTGGAGCGTTGACATCCAGTAGCGTGTCCTCTGCCTCGGCCAGCACATTGTTTCCTGTTGTTCCTTTGTCATTGCTGGTGGTGTCCCTGTACATTGCGGGCTCTGGCCCCTCACCATTCTGAGGCCCTGCCACATCTTCCTCCTCATGTGCCTCCATGGTCCTGTAGTCACCTGGGGGTTGGAAAAGGGTACACAGCACAGATGAGTTTGCGCAGTGCACCTATGTACTCCTGTGTAGTACATCCCCGCCATAATCAATGTGTTGTGCACCTGTGCCTGCTGTTGGTACACTTACAATAGGGACAGCACAGGTGCCTACAGTGTGCTGTGCTTGGCAGGGGGTGGGGGGTAGCAGCCTCATTCCCTGGTGTAGCTGTACCACATGGGATACAGTGTGTGGGGGATGGTGTTTTGTGTGCCGTGCCCTCTATCTGCAGTATCAGGTATGGACTGGCCAGCTGATCTTGGATGTGGCCTCAGCAATACATGTGGCCGTGGCACATGTGGGAGCCCTGAGTGGGATTGTGTGCCGTCATTGTGTGTGTGAGCGATGTGCTTGCATTGCTCTGAGTGGAATGCACATTAGGTGTTGCAGGATGTGTTTGTGTCAGCCAGACATGTGTGTGGGCCCTCCGCCTTGCAAGACACTGTGCGGTGTGGCTGGACAGCTATCCCATACTCCATGGGTGTGGTGGGGTGTCTGGGGGGATGGATGGAACACTGCTGTGTATGGGTTTGCACCATGTGTGGGGGTATGGGAATGTGTGTGCGGCACTGTGGGACGTGTATAAGGGCTAATCCCAGGTATTGTGGGGGTTGTGCTATGTGCATTTGGTATGGGTGTGGCAATGTGCCTTCCAATGTCTGATGAGGGTGGGTGCGGTATCCCCACTGTATGTGGGCCCCGACAGAGTGTTAAGTGACATGTGTGTGATTTTTTTGATGGTGTTTGTTTGTGTCTATGTCATCATCCCCGTGTGTTAGTCCTTTCCCTTTCAGAGGTCTGTGATATGTCCCTGGATAGGTAGGTGCATACTGACATTAAATGTGTTTTGTTGGTGTGTGTGGGTACCCCCAGGCCAATGTTTTCTAGGCTAGTTTTATGTCCCTCTTGTATGTCTCCCCCTGTCACAATGTGCTTGGTGACTGGCTGCAGAGGTATGATGACTGGCTGTGACCTATATGCCAGGTACTATTTTAACAAGTAAACCTCAGGGTGACAGAGAACGCAGGCTGGTACTGCTGAACACACCCCAAAAGGTGTAGGCACAAAACAATAACTCAATGTAAGCCCTCATAAGCCATATGTGATGAAGGAACGCAAGACCAATCTGGGTAGGATAATTCCAGTAGTAGAGGAATCTGACCTCAGTTAGTTCCCCCAACCACATATCCTTAGGAGGAGAAGTACTTTGAAAGACAGACAGGCCCTGTACTCGCATGAACTCTGCATACATCAGTGGCCAAACTCACCTATATGTACAGCCCAGAGGGTCTAGCAGAACAGCCAAACTTCACAACCCTAGAGAGCAACAATGTAGAAATGATACAAGGAGGTTATCTGAATACTGTCAAATGATATCTTTACTGTTACATTGCTGCTCAGGTATGCTGTGATGCTCTTTGATTACAGTGGGATATCATTAGCCACGCTTCAGATAGGTCCTTTACGTCTCTGTTACATTGCTGATCTGTAGTGCTGTGAATTGTTACTATGCAGCTTAACTCTCTGGGCTTTGCATGTATGTTTTCTGGACCATTGATGTATGCAGTGTTCAATCAGATATGGGCCTTGTTCACCACGTCCCCTGCCTCTCCACTGCTTTGTGGTCCTCAACTACGTTCAGGACTGTGTCTATCATGCACACAGGCCCAGGTACCTGTCACACACACCCTGTACCTACCCTGCCATGTGCTGCTGTGCCATCACCCCACAGTTGCCTGTGTTAAGGCACGCATGCTCTCAGGACATGGTCCCCCACCAATCCCCTCCATGTGCCACATATGCTTGCGCGTGCCCTGTACGTGTGCTGCATATCTACTACTACTACTCCTACTCCTACTACTAAGCATTTATAGGGTGCTACCAAGCGCACACAGCACTGTAAAATTGAAAACACAAAAAGACAATCCCTGCTCAATGGAGCTTATAATATAAAAGGACAATGCACTAACAGGTGTGGAAGGAGGTTTGGAACAGGAGCAAAGAGACAAGAGCAGGGGAGACAGGTCAAAGGAAGGAGGTAGGAACAAGTGTGAGAGGAAGACAGAAAGGTGAGATTAAAAAGGGGAGGAATGGAGAACAGCACACTCTTAAGCCAAAGGCAGAGGCAAACATATGAGCTTTGAACCTAAGTGGGAGGAGGGCCATAGAAGATGCCTGATGCATAGACAAAAGACGTTTATTCCAAGCCTAAGGAGCAGCAAAGTGTAAGGTGCATACCCACCTGCCTGTGGATGGGCGGTGTTCAGCGCTTCTGGCAGTCCACGCAGGTAGATGGGCCCAAGACGGTCTGCGAGCTCCTGCTCCAGGGGTGTGAGAGTTGGGTCAAAGGGGGCGCCCCCACCGGTGCCCATGGCATGTTGCCTCTCCGCCACCATGTGTGCACGGACACCACGTTTAATGTCATTAAATCTCTTTCTCAGGCTATCCAGGTCACTGGTTGGTCCCCCTGCCTGGGCTAAGGCCTCCTGTACCTCCTTCCACACGTGTGTATGTGTTGCTACAGTGGTGCTGTTGCTGAGCCGGCCATAGAGCACCTCATACCGTTCCAACACACTGGCCAGCAGGATGTGGTTTTCTTGCTGACTGAATCTCACAGCCCTCCTCCGTTCCTCAGCTGGGACCGGTATACACCTTCATTTGGCACTGGGTGGCTCCTGTGTGGGCTGTGACACACCCGATGGGCCTGCAGCCACCACCACAGGCCCAACACTCTCTGCCGGCTCTGGGTTCTGCTGAACAGGTGTCCCCCCTCCTCCCCCCCTGCCATGTCCTGTCGCTCCATCTCCCTGCCCTCTGTGCCCTCTCCCTCCCTGTCACACATTCCTGCTCCTTGGCTCCTCTGCTACACCTCACACCGGCTCCTCACCCCACCTCCTCTCCCTGCTGCCTGCTCCTCAACTCAGCTCCTGTCTCTGTCACCTGCTCCTTGCCTCCCCTCCTCTCTCTCTCGCCTGCTTTGCCACATACCTCTCCACAACAAACCTGCCTCTGACACTCTCCACCACCACTCACCAACCCAGCCACTCTCCACGACACACCTGCCTCTGACACTCTTCTTGCTTCACCAACAACCAACAGCGCACGCCTTCTCTCCCTCACCTACACAAACCCCTCAATGTATACCATGTGTGCATGTGTATTTATAAATTTTTTTACGTTGCGCGCATTGCGCATGCGCAGTAGTGCGAGCGTGTCGGCTGTGCACATTGTGCATGTGCCGTGGAAGGTACGTGCGTGGGATACCATGTCACACATGCGCTGTGTGTGAGCGTGAGGCTTGGTGCATGTGTGTAACCTCACGCAGCACATGCGCATGTCTCACGCTCATGCACAGGGAGGTGATCAGGGGCTGCAGTTGCCTGACGGGGGAGATGGTGTCCATGGGGCTGAGGCACAGGGCATGAGTGTAGTCCTGCTGTAACACAGACCTGCAGCTGTGGGGGCAGGCCAGGCAGAGGCTGTGCCAGCACAGCGCATGAGGCGTGTGGAGTTACAGGCTCGCCAGCCTCGCCTCTACAGGCCCAGGGCCCAGCTCCAGGGCATGCGTGAGGACCAGGTCATCTCCCTCTACTGCCTGAGCATGGGGGCTATTAGGGAGCTCTATGAGGATCTAAGACCTGACCTTGAGCCCCTGACTGGTCGGTCACATGCCATACCTGTTTTGGTCAAGCTCCTTGGTGCCCTACATTTGTTTGCCTCTGGCTGTTTCCAGTCATCTGTGGCCGCAGTGGTTAGCATGAGCCACCCCACCTTCTCATGCTGTCTCCACCAGGTACTGCGTGCCATGATCAGCCAGGTGGGGAATTACATTTCCAGTCCCAACACTAGGCAACCGTGGGGGACCCTGAACCAGGCCTTTGAGGCGTTTGCCGGGATACCACACATGATGGGAGCTATTGATTGCACACGTTGCCCTGGTCCCGCCCAGAGACAGGGAAGTAGTGTTCCGCAACCGCAAACACTACCATTCCCTGAATGTTCAGGTTGTATGTGTTGCAAATATGCATATTCTGAATGTGGTTCCCTAGGTTTGCAGGGTCCACCCATGACTCCTATATCCTGCATCACTCAGCACTATTCAGACAATTTGAGGCAGGCCAGTATGAGGACCGTATACTGCTGGGTGTATATTTCTCATCTCTGACATGCACATGGTGATCCTCTGACTAACCGTATGTGCACATGTCTGTCTTTGAGGTGTAACCCTAGTTGTGTGTGTGTCTCATCTGTCTGTGTGTGATCTAACGTTGTGGGGTGGGCAGTGCCCTCCAGCTGTACCTTGCTACGGTGCTGCGTGTTGATGGTAGAATGGATGCTAGCATTTGTGTCGTGGTTACAGATTATGTTGATTGCAATCCTTACACCTACCCCTTGTTTTGTGTATCATAACTTCACACGCTGATGCATAGTTATGGTGTCCTATCATGTGATGTCATATGTTTCTGTCCAGATGTTTTGTGCATTTGGTTTGCACGTACATACTTGTGTCCATTTGGGTGGATATCAGCTCCTGCTTTAACGTTCCACATTTCTTTCTGCAGGTGATGCAGGATATGGGTGTCGCCCCTGGTTGCTGACCCCTGTGCGTCAACCACGGACACGTGCAGAGAGGAGTTACAATGAGGCCCATGCCTCCAGCCGCTCCATCATAGAGCACACCTTTGGCATTTTAAAGAGTCGCTTCAGGTGTCTGGATAGTACAGGCGGGGCCTTACAATACAAACCACAGACTGTGACAGAGATCATTATGCCTGTTGCATCCTGCACAACATTGCTCTCAGGCACCATATCCCTGTCCAAATTAATGAGGATCTGGAGGAAGATCCTACATGCCCTTCTGTACGTGACCGTGGTGACACACGTGAGGGCACAGCAGTTAGGCGGCAGGTGATTGAGGAGGTGTTCTCATGTAAGTACTGTATATGTTGCCACATACATTTGTTTAGATATGTGTGTACTACTACTACTAGTGAACATTTGTAACCCAATAGCAGTAAGATGCAACACTGCACTGACATATGAAAGACACTGCCTGGCCATCCCAGCTTACAATCTAGTGATTACTGAAACACAGATGATGTGAGCAGGGCACAACAGTGGGTGTCAGGTGTAGTAGGCTTGTGGGAGGTGTTAAGCTGTCACACATGATTTGTGGCTGATTGGGATAGGGGCTGCTGTACAGCCACAGGTAGTTAGTTTGGAGCTTTGGGTACAGCAAGGTGAAAGGCGTGTAGTATGGGGTCAGCAGTAGAAAGGCGGCCTGTTATAGTCGGTGATTCAATCATCAGGAATGTAGATAGCTGGGTGGCTGGTGGACGTGAGGATCGCCTGGTAACATGCCTGCCTGGTGCGAAGGTAGCGGACCTCACGCACCGCCTAGATAGGATCGTAGATAGTGCTGGGGAGGAGTCTGCTGTCTTGGTACATGTTGATACCAATGACATAGGAAAATGTGGTAGGGAAGTTCTGGAAGCTAAATTTAAGCTTTTAGGTAGGAAGTTGAAATCCAGAACTTCCAGGATAGCGTTCTCCGAAATGCTTCCTGTTCCACGTGCAGGACCCAAAAGACAGGCAGAGCTCCGGAGTCTCAATGCGTGGATGAGACAATGGTGCAAGGATGAGGGTTTTGGATTTGTTAGGAACTGGGGAACATTCTGGGGAATGGGGGGGCTCTTCCGAAGGGATGGGCTTCACCTTAATCAGGATGGGACCAGACTGCTGGCATTAACCTTTAAAAAAGAGATAGAGAAGCTTTTAAACTAGAAAATAGGGGAAAGCCGACAGTCACCCAGGAGCACATGGTTCGGACAAAGGTATCCTTGAAGGATACTACCAAAAGCAGTGAGGTTCCAAAAGGGAGTATAGTAGCCCAAATGCCCTTGAGTAAGGAGCAGACAGAGCATAAAGATTCCAAATTACCCCTGCCTACCAATAGCCAGATTAATATGAATAAAATACAGTCTCTAAAATGCTTGTATGCCAATGCTAGAAGTCTAAACAATAAGATGGGAGAGTTAGAATATATAGCACTAAATGAGAGGTTAGATATGATTGCACTCTCAGAGACATGGTGGAAGGAGGATAACCAGTGGGACACTGTGATACCTGGATACAAACTATATCGTAATGATAGAGCTGATCAAATTGGTGGAGGGGTTGCGCTCTATGTTAGAGAGGGCATTGAGTCAGAAAGGATTAAAGTTTTGCAGGGAACAAAATTTGCTGTAGAATCTCTATGGATTGAAATTCCATTTATGAAGGGGAAGGTGATGGCAGTGGGAGTATACTATCGACCGCCTGGCCAGAATGAACAAATGGATGATGAAATGCTCAAAGAAATCAAGGAAGCTAACAAAAGTCACAACAGAGTAGTAATAATGGGTGATTTCAATTACCCCGGTATCGACTGGGTCAGTGTCACGGCAGGACAAGCTAAAGAGATAAAGTTTCTAGATGGAATAAATGACTGCTTCTTGGAGCAGCTGGTTCATGAACCGACCAGAGGGTAAGCCATACTGGACCTAATCCTTAGTGGAACGCCAGATCTGGTGCAAGAAATAAGGGTGTTGGGACCACTTGGCAATAGTGATCATAGTATGATCATGTTTGATTTAATTAGTGGAGGACAGATAGTAAAGGAATCCACAGTATTACCTTTTAACTTTCAAAAGGGAGACTATGATAGAATGAGGAATATAGTTAGGAAAAAACTAAAAGGAGCGGTTCCAAAGGTTAAAGACTTACAGCAAGCTTGGGTGTTATTTAAAAATACTATTCTCGAAGCCCAGGCCAGCTGTATTCCACGCATTAAGAAGAGTGGAAGAAAGTCCAAAAAACTGCCAGCATGGTTTAAAGGTGAGGTCAGAGAGGCTGTTGCTGCCAAAAAAGCAACCTTCAGGAAATGGAAAAAAGAGCCAAAAGATGAAAACTGGAAACAGCACAAGCACTGGCAAGTTAAATGCAAAGCATTGATAAGGCAGGCAAAGCGGGAATTTGAGAGGAAACTTGCTACGGAAGCAAAAACACGAAATAAAGACTTTTTCAAGTACATTCGTAGCAAAAGGCCTGTGAGAGAGTCAATTGGACCATTAGATGATAGAGGGGTAAAAGGGGCAGTAAGAGGAGACAAGGCTATAGTGGAGAGACTGAATGAATTCTTTGCTTCGGTCTTTACTGAGGAAGATGTAGGGATGTTACCCAAGACTGAAGTGGTATTTAAAGGTGATACTGCAGAGGAATTGAGAGAAATATCGCTACACCGGGAAGATATATTACAACTATTTGATAAACTGAATAGTAGCAAATCACCTGGACCGGATGGTATACATCCCAGAGTGTTGAAAGAACTGAAATATGAGATTGCAGACCTGCTATTGGTAATCTGTGAACTTTCATTAAAATCATCTGTAATACCTGAAGATTGGAGGGTCGCCAACGTAACACCAATTTTTAAAAAGGGTTCCAGGGGTGACCCGGGAAATTACAGACCGGTGAGCCTGACGTCAGTACCAGGGAAAAAGGTAGAAACCATCATAAAGAACAAAATTACACAGCATGTAGATAGTCATGGCCTAATGGGAGACAGCCAACATGGCTTTAGACAAGGAAGATCTTGTCTTACTAATCTGATATGTTTCTTTGAAGGTGTGCATAAACAGGTAGACAAAGGTGAGTCGGTTGATATAGTGTATCTGGACTTCCAGAAATCTTTTGACAAGGTCCCCCATCAGAGACTTTTGGCGAAGCTAAAAAGTCATGGCATAGGAGGCAGTGTACTATTGTGGATCGGGAACTGGTTAAAAGATAGAAAGCAGAGGGTAGGGCTAAATGGCCAATATTCCCAATGGAAAAAAGTGAATAGTGGAGTACCCCAGGGATCTGTACTGGGTCCGCTACTTTTTGACATATTCATAAATGACCTGGAAAAGGGAATAACTAGTGAGGTTATCAAATTTGCAGATGACACAAAACTGTTTAAAGTTGTTAAAACCAAGAGGATTGTGGAAAACTGCAGGAGGATCTGGATAAATTGGAAGACTGGGCATCCAAATGGCAGATGAAATTTAATGTGGACAAATGCAAAGTTATGAACCTAGGAAAGAACAACCCACACTATTGTTACACGATGCAAGGCTCCACATTAGAAACCACCACCCAAGAAAAGGATTTAGGAGTCATCGTGGATAACATGTTAAAACCCTCCGCCCAGTGTGCAGCGGCGGCCAAGAAAGCAAATAGAATGCTAGGTATCATAAGGAAAGGGATGGAGAATAAAACAAAGGATATTATAATGCCTCTGTATCGCTCCATGGTACGACCGCACCTTGAATATTGTGTGCAATTCTGGTCACCGTATCTTAAAAAGGACATAGCATTATTAGAAAAAGTACAGAGAAGAGCCACCAAATTGGTGAAGGGGATGGAAGGCTACTCCTATGAAGAGAGGCTAAAAAGGTTAGGGCTCTTTAGCCTGGAAAAGAGACGGCTGAGGGGAGATATGATAGAGGTCTATAAATTAATGAATGGAGTAGAACGGATAAACGTGGATCAATTGTTTACGCTATCAGAATATAGAAAGACTAGGGGACATGTAATGAAGCTACAGGGTAAACTATTTAAGACAAATAAGAGAAAATATTTTTTCACTCAACGTGTAATCAAACTCTGGAATCTGTTACCGGAGGATGTAGTAAGGGCTGTTAGTATAGCTGGGTTTAAAAAAGGTTTGGACAAGTTCCTGGAGGAAAGGTCCATAAACCACTATTAAAAAGGGACCCAGGATATCAATGCTTGACCCAGTACAAGCATTGTGGAACCTGTGTCTTTTGGGGATATTGCTAGGTACGTATGACCTAGATTGGCCACTGTTGGAAACAGGATACTGGGCTTGATGGACCTCGGTCTGACCCAGTATGGCATGTCTTATGTTCTTATGTTCTTATGGCCCATAGATGGGACCAGTTGCCTAGACATGTGTGTTTCACATTTTGTAATATGAGCTGTTGATTGGTTGGTATACTCTGATGGGCAGGGACTGTGTGTTAGTTGTTCTGTATAGTGCTACATGTGACATGTAGCACTATATACATGCTCAGTTGTAGTTGGATTACTGGTAGCTGTGATCAGTAAGGGAAGTTACTAGAACACCACAGTGTGCCTGCATGTATAAGTCAGCAGGAGAGCCTTGATATGGATGCGGAGATGGATAGGGAACCTGTGAGGTGTCCTGATAGTGGGGGTATTATAGCCATTATGTGTGTGGCTGTAGAATGGCCATGCAGTGCAGTGTTGCATATTTTCATGCAGACAGAGATGATTCAAAGCCAGATCAGCAAGGTTTAGGTTACAGTAGGCAAGCCGGGAGCTGATTAAGGGGGTGGATTTGGGTTTTAGTTGTGTGTTCAGGGAGGGCTGGGGAAATATAGCTGATGACATCTAGACAGAAACCACAAGCCTCAACTACAAGCTGGGTATGTGTGTAGAGGTGGAGAGTGCAGTCCAAGACAACACCTACATTGCTGACCCTGGAGAAAGGAAGGTATGACCACACACACAAAGATGCTCTGATGGGAGGGGAGGGTTTAGGTGCACACATAGGATATCCATGCTTTGCCATTATTAATTTCACACAGTGGGATGACATGCAGCCATCAATGTTAGGTGGCAGAAAGACATCGGGGTGTGGTTTGGCAGACATAACTCAGGCATGGAGAGATATATTTGCAAATCATCAGCACACAGTTGGTAATGTAGGTCAAGGGATGAGATAGCCACACCAAGGAAATGTATATCGACAGAGGATAAGGAAGAGGCCCCTGGATATTTCCCTGTGGTACAGGAACTGACAGCAGGGTAGCAGAGGACATTGAGACACTAGAACACACACTGAAGGGGCAGTGGGCGCGATATGGGGGACACAGGATAGTACTGCGGCCTTAGAGCCGAGCAGAGACACGGTAGCAAGGAGACGGTTTTGTTCAATAGTTTTTACGTAGGGAGGAGTAGCCTAGTGGTTGGGGCAAGGTACTTCAGGCCGGAAGGTCAGGGGTTCAAATCCCACTAGAGGACAGCAACCTTGTGGTCTTGGGCAAGCCACTTAACCCTCCATAGCCCATGTTCCCTCTAAGTATTAGTGTATGTGTCTCATATCCCCGTGTGTTAAATGTATCCCCCAATTGTGTTGTGACCTCTTTGATTGAAGGATAAGGCGGTATACAAAAACTGTCTAAATAAATAAAAAAAAATAAAACGTCAGCAGAGAGGTGAGGAAGGGGACGGACAGAGTACGGGCCCTTGTAGTTTGCCACACATACTTCAGTGATAACTTTAGCATGAAACGAATCTGTACAGTGTGATGGGGAACAGTCTGTAAAGGATCTTGGGGGGTCTGCGAGCTGAGGACGTGAAGGTGCAGTTTGTGTTGCACAGCTCCAACATGACATATGTATGTTTCTCTTGTGTTCCTCAATCCACAGGACATACTTGGTGACCCTCCTGGTGCTGTGGTGCATTGGCAGGTGACTGTACGTCATCCAACATGCAGTAGTTTGTGGTAGGTGGACCTACAACTACTTTGTCTGTGACAACAGTCAGGGGGAACACATGTCTGCAGTGATCTGTCATATTGTACATATGTTGTTGTTCACCTCTTTGCCCTGCACCCCCATACCCCATATGTTGCTGTTGGCACACATATCCACATGTGTTCCTGGCCAGTTTGTCTTCTCCAACAGTGTCTCTGGGACGCGTCCAACAGAGCTGTGAGTGTGTGCAGGTCCTAAGTGTTTGGGTGGTGGGCTGCACGTACACCCTTCCCTGACATTGTAGCATCAGCCAACAGCAGTGCATCATTTGACAATCCTTTATCTCCACTAATCTCCAATTGTGCACATACAGGCCATATGCTACTGCTGGCATGCTCACCTTAGCATACTGTGTGGGTATGTGTTTTTGGGTTGGCTGTGTGATGATACAGTGTGCAGGCAGTTTGCATTATCATGTGGTGTGAGGGGTCTGTACACCTGGGGAGCGGTGGTGACTGTGCTATCTCTACCTCACTGCTGTTTACCTTGTGAATATTGTGAACATGTGTTGTGTGTTGTGAGCTGACCTATCTCTTGTGTGCTGACAGACCACTGCACGACAGCATTTTTGTATCACAGATATCGCCATAATGTGGACATGCATCAATAGTGGCTGGACATGGGGACATGGTGATTCTACACATTTCAATGACATCTTCTCCCTTCACTGTGATGTGTTGTGGCCTTTGAGAGCCTCAGGGGATCCCAAACAGACACTTGATGCAAACACACGGTAGGTTGCACCTTTGGTCTTTTGGGAATGACATTAGCCTTTTAATGATTTACCGTTTGTTTCATGGACATTTCATGTTTGGTCTCTGTACACGAACGCTGATGCACATGGGGTGGAGCTGTGAAATGCCTGTGTAACATGGGCATGGACATGACCATATCCATGTGACACCCTCATCTGTGGTTCCAATTCCAAATGTCCACAACATGCACTGTGTTCTGTGTTGTGATCATATTATGTTTGCCTGTGTAACGTTTCATTACGTACATATTGATGTTTGACTCTCTGCAATTTGGGCTGATGTTGCAAGCAGCATACCACTGCATTGTTTATCCTCTTCTGACACAGGGCAGAGGACAGACAAAGCACATCTACTACAGTGCATCCGGCGTCACCATCACCCACCTGTTGGAGGACACAACACCATGGAACTATCCATGGGAAATGGTGCCATAGTTTGACCTCTGCAAGTGGGACACATGCCTAGGATGGACAGTATTATTGTTGGACTGCTACTTTGGACATGACAGGCCTTTCCAACACACCGTTGCTGCCATGCTCTGGCTGGGTGTCATGTTCATCGCAGGAGACACACATGACCTTTCCAGTACTGTGGCATATTGGGATGTGTCAGATGGCTGCCTGGGTGAGAATCTTCACAGTCTTGGCAAGTGCATATATCTATATGATTTGCAAGGGATTGTGGGCAATGCAGTTCATTCACACCAGACACAGCTGCTCACAATAATTAGTTGTGCTTTTGGGTAAAGCCAATAAGATATTTATTTATGGGGTTATTTCTCCCAACACAGATATGCTTGGTAGCACATAAATCAGGTTACTTGCTTTCAGTGTTAAACTTGGAAAAACAAAATAAGGAAAACAACATTTTTAACTTATCAGGCAATCAAAAGCAAAAGAAATAAGACCTGGTTGATAACAAACTGGTCTTTTTCTGTAGGCTTAGCTAATATCCTCTTAGCAAGTATCAAACAACAAACCAAAAGCTACAAAGAGAAAAAAACCTGTTCTTTTCAGGTTAACTTCTTATATCTTCCCACATAGATTCAGAAGTGATTCTCTCCTAGCTCACAAGCAATTAGGTAAGGCTCAATTGCTAGCAGTTATCCAGCTGAAACCCCTTAGCTGGCTTGCTTTCTACTGTGTGGGTCAAATCCTGCTTCAGGAGCTTTTCTGAGTAGATTAAAGAACAAGTTTGTATTTCTTTGTGATGGTTGCTGTACTTTATAACAGAAAATCACCAAAGGAGTTTGGACAGAGAGCAGTCCATATAAACACATTCTTCATCTGCAATCATTCTCCCTTCTTCAACAAGCATGGGTTCAATATCATGGATTGGCATAGATGAATCTCTCAATGGACCACTTTCAGGAGAATACTTGTTTCCCTGCTGTCTTTCAAGGTTATAGCTAGGGCATAGATCAGTGTTCATACCTGAGCTTCCATTGCTGTTAGAGTTCCTCTCTATATAGCCTGGCCAGTATGTAGTCCAGTTCTTATGTCCAGCCTTCCAATCCAGATCCCTGGACACTGGATCTCTCTTCACATACCTTCTGGCACGGGTCTTAGGGTCCCTTCCACGTGCAGCCGTCTCTCTCACAGGTATCGTCTGGAGATTCCTAGCTCTGCAGCACCATTCCTCTGGCTTTCCCCAGTCCAATGGTGTATGCTGGCCCTTGGAATGCCTCCCAGTATACGTACTGCTCTGGACTCTTCTAGACCTCTCAAAGGCTTTTCTCCTCTTTCTTCCAAAGGGTTTCTTTCCCTCTCTGTCCGTCCGGTTTGGCTTCTGCTTCTGATGATCCTTCAGATGAAACTGATGATCAAGCTCAAGCTGATTCTCAGGATAATTCTCTGTAGAATAAACTCTACCTTTATTCTGCCTAGATGAGTGCTCCCCCCTAATACAGCGCAGCTGTGCTGAATCAGGCCCTGCCCTTTGAGATGAGTGCTTAGGGATTACCTCATAGCCCTCCTGATTGAACACACGTTTCCTCACTTCAGCTCCTCTAATGGCTGTTGGAAACCTGGTGCATTCTGGGACTGGTAGTCTTTTATGGGAAAATTCTGTTTTCTTATTTCTACCAGAACTGACAGGTTGCTTGTTCAGAGTCACTTCACCTTTTCTATAGCTCCTTCCTGAGCTATGATAAACTTCCTTATCACAGATGTCACACTTGACTATGCATGCCCAGGGTTTCAAGGACAGTCTTAACGGGACTTGTTGGGTTGCAGACACCCTTTGCACTGTGGACACTGTGTACTGGTCTCCATGTGTGCAGCAGGGACTGACATTGTCGCTGTATGTTGTACATCCTTCTGACATTGTGTTCTTGTGTTTTGCCCATGTGTGTGACATGGAACGCAGGATACGCACATCTGTTTGGTTCAACATGAGTATACAGCCATGTGTGTGGCACAGGGGGAATAATGGAGAGGTCTTATTGTCCATGTCCGCCTACCCTCCACTTGGACATGACACAGTATTTGCCACCACACCACTTTACTGCACACCAACATCTTGGATTGATGTTTGCACTCACCAAGGGTGTCACAGTGCATGTGTTACACCAAAATGTCCGAATGGTCAATTACCAGAGCAAATATACTGTTCAAACCTTAATTGTGAACGCTCTACTTGTAATCGTGCTATAATTTAAATTTCAATCATTGAACCTCTTGTTGCTCAATCTATAATTAATCTTCTCATAACAGGATAATAAAGACTAGATGAATGGTAACACAGAGATCTCAGACTTTTAAGGATGCCACCTTTCAGACTTCTATCATGTCTAATAACTGTGCGTCGTTTTCGCATCAATGATCTCTGTACTTCTGTCACTTATTTAATTTTCTCTCTTATCCCAACATTGTTCTATTTTACTAAAGCTTTTCCAACGTGAAACAGTGCTTTATAAAACAGTGCTTAGCTTTTAAACGATTGCCCCAACGCTATGTCTTAGCGCCTCTTCTGCGTTTCACTATACCAAGTTTCCTCAGGGGGTTCTCTCCACCTTGAAGCGCTCCGTTATGTATAAGCTCTGTTGTCAGCGTGCTACAGATCTGCCTGTCTCTGAGCCCAACTGCTTCCCAGTTGTATCGTGTCCAAGTGGAGGGTAGGAGGATATGGACAAGAGGACCTCTCCATTATTCCCCCTGTGCCACACACATGGCTGTATGCTCGTGTTGAACCAAACAGATGTGCGTATCCTGTGTTCCATGTCACACACATGGGCAAAACACAAGAACACAATGTCAGAAGGATGTACAACATACAGCGACAATGTCAGTACCTGCTGCACATGTGGAGACCAGTACACAGTGTCCACAGTGCAAAGGGTGTCTGCAACCCAACAAGTCCCATTAAGACTGTCCTTGAAATCCTGGGATGTGCCTTCTGGTGCGCCCTAAAAGGTGCATTAGGTTATGGCACTGGGGTGCGGGTATTTTTAGCTAGCAGCACAGATTATTGGACTGTTTCAAACAGGAAAAGGAATTGCCTTGGCCACCCTTATTCATTAGGCCCACTGGGGGATTGAACTCATGACCCCTGTCTCAGCAGTCATTGTATTAACCAGTGTGTTACATCTCTGTTGCTGTGATTGCAGATCGGCACGCAAAGTTAAGGTTAATGCGCGGTAACATGCACGGCTCTCTCTATCGCGCGATAACGGACACGGTGCACTTTATCGCGTGATAACCCGCGATTGCTACCTTAAGACCAGAACACCCACTCCTTATATGGCACTCTTCACAGTAATGCTGCAACTAGTGCTGGTAACATTAGGACGGTTTAGTAAACATACCCCTTGGAGCATGTTGTAATTTATGCTTCCCTTCCCTCTCCATTTTCCTTTTAAGTGTACCTAATGCTTTACTTTGCTTAATTTTTATTGATTTTCCTTTTTCTTGTTTTTAATGTTTTTATTGCAAACCACTTTGACACACTGTAGAAGGGCAGTATATCAAGTTTTTAAATAAACCATATTAAAAAGTCATTTGATAAATACACATACACAATTCAAAGAAAAAACAATTCACAAATAATGCAGTTTCATAAATACTGTGAAGGGATATATAGAATGCTACCTGCCCCTCTCCAAAGGGATCATCAACAGTCCCCTTTAAGATATTCTGCAGCCCAGAGTAAAGAGCTGGAAGGGCATGGCTTACAGGGAGAGGTTAAGAACCCAGCAAACTGCAGGAGGGAGAGAGCCAGAATTCCTTACAAGACAAGCAATGCAAAGGATTTATGATGTAGGAACTTTTGCTGGGGCTGGGGCAGGAGAATCAGCTTTTGGAGGTTTAACAAGCTGGGACAGAATAAGAACTGCTTTTGTTTTTCCTAAACTGCTGTCTGGTCTATGTTTTAAAGAAAACTCCTTCTCACTGTACACCACACTATCACATATGGTGTTAGCGATGGGATTCCCTCTAACCTCGTGATTGAGGGCAAATCCATGTCTTTAGGGTAGGGCTTCTGCCGCAGGTCATGATATATTTTTTTGTTTGTATGGGCTAAGAGGGTTAGCCTCACCCTAGTTAGGGAGCTTGAAGAGGTATAGTCAGTGCTGGACAGGCTGCTAGAGGCTGATAAAAGTTTGTTGGAGCTGGAATACTGCAGGATTAACTCAGCTGCAGAAGAGGAAGTTGAGTGTCAGCAGCAAAAGCAACAATGTCAGCAGCAGTTTCAACATGCCCTGCTGGAAGGGCAGCAACAACAGCAGCAGCAGATACAGGATATTATTCGATCACATGGGAGCTATAGAAGAGTTCTTTAGCTCAGTTGACCCAGATCCTGCAGAGACCGCAACTCTACCCGCCAGCACATGTACTTCTTAAAATGATGGCAGAAAATGAACTAGACCACTTCCTGGTGAACGTTGAATGAATGCCTGCATGGCTGGGAGGCCAGAGGGGAGATGGACTACTTACTTGGGGAATCTGCTGATGGGCAGCAGTCAGGCTGTATTCCAGGATGCCAACCCAGATGGGCGAGCTACATATGCAGCTGTCAAGGCCACCATATTGGAACGGGCAAGCTTTACCCCAGATGCCTTCTACTAGCAATTCAGAAGGGGAGGCTCCAGGTAAAAGAGAACCCTCAGAGATTTCTCTATCGGTTGAAGGATCTCGTATGGAAATGGCTACAACCGGAGTGAAAGACCAGGCTCGAGATAGCCAAGATTGTGCTATTGGAACAGTGTTTAGAGGGCTTGACTGCCATGATGAAACAGTGAGTACATCATCACCCCAAGCTTACACTAGAGAGTGTTTTAGAAATAGCCAAAGGGTATTATGAAGCCCAGCTGGTGACTGAAGCGGACAGTAAGAGGGGGAAGAAGTTACCCGTTAGCCCAGGAGGGTAGAAGGAGAAGCCAGAATGGATGTTGGTTCCCATGTTCCGACCCCCAAAGGCAACTCCTAGGTGAAGGCATGGCCTCATCCATGACCGGTGATTGACTGAGATTACCCCATACTTTGGAGTGAAATAGGTCTGACTAACTGACAGCTGCGCTAAGTCAGAAAAGGAAAATTTCCCAGAGCTTTTCTTTCTGGAAGACCTGGATCTATATTGAGAATCCCAAGACTGATAAATCCCAGAGTTGGCATCTCCAGGAAAAGCAATGCTACCAATAGAATCTGGGAGTAGCTCTGGGGGAGGGATCCGTGGAGGGGTAGCCTAGGGAAGAAACCCCTGGGGATAGCTCAGGGCTCAGTGGAAGTGACTCAAACGTGCCGGGAGTGGGCTTTGGAAGTGGATGTGGTACCTCAGAGCTCCACAGGGTTTACTTCTTTTGAGTTGCTCTTCAGAAGACGACCAAGAAGTATATTAGATGTGTTAAGGGAAACCTGGAACAAAGAACTACGTGCCGGGTGTAATTTGGTGGCGTACATTATAGAGATGCAAGACCGCTGAGAAAAGCCAGAGAGGTGGCCAAACAAAGTCTGTAAAAAGTCCAAGCTGAGCAGGACAGGGGCTACAATTGGGCAGCCGTGCACTGCACTTTCCAACCGGGAGACAGAGTTTTAGTCTTGCTTCCCTCATCGGAGAGCAACTTGCTGTGCAAATGGCAGGGACCCTATAAGGTAGAAGAGAAAGTGGGGCCTGTTTAACTACAAGATTGCCCAGCCAGATAAAAGGAAGAAAGACAAAATTTACTATATTAACCTATTGAAAAAGTGGACTCTAGTGACAGCTGTGGTGGTATAGGGAAAAATACAAAAATGTTATCTTGCTCAATGCTATGCTCTCTTTAACATATAGGGGTATGTTTACTAAACCATCCTAATGTTACCGGCGCTAGTTGCAGCGATAATGTGAAGAATGCCATATAAGGAGTGGGCGTTCCAGTCCTAAGGTAGCAAGAATATGTATCGCGCGATACTGGACGCCGTGACACACTAACACGCGTTAACCCTAAATACATGCCAGCGCAGTGCTAGAAGCTATAACAATGTAGCCCACTGGTTACTGCAATGACTGTGGAAACCAAGGTCATGGGTTTGATCCTGCAGTAGTGTAATCTAAAATGGCTATCAGAAGCATTTTCTTTTAATTTAAAACAGTGCTGCCAGCAAAAACACCCTCACAGTGCCCTAACCTAAGGTGCCTCATAAAGCGCCCTATAAGGCACCCCATAGGTCACATTATAAGGCACCCTATAACACTGGTCAACAAAGTTTTACAAAAGTCATGTTGCTGAAATAAAAATAGTCATTTCTTATCAATTTTTATATGCTGAACACGGATATGACAGTGAAATTGCAAAGTTAGCTCTAGTTTTTTTGTAATCTACAAGAATTATTGTTTACATCACGAAATGCATGTCAATAGTAAATATAATAGGCCTTCGGTTAATACTTGTAAAAAAAACAAGTCATAGACTACTTCTTAGATTTTTTCGCCTGTCTCTTGTACAGCTGTTCAGGAGCTTCTCTGGGGAGTGTCCAGCAGTAGTCAGCCAGCATTGTAGTGGACCATTTTCCCTGGTATCTTTGCTCCATCGTTGCGATATCCTGGTGAAAACGTTTGCCCTGTTCATCACTAACCATACCACAGTTGTCAGGAAAGAAATCAAGATGGGAATCAAGGAAATGGATCTTTAGAGACATATTGCAGCCAAGTTTCTGATACTGCATCAGCATGTCTTCTACTAGTTCCTTGTAGTTTTCTGCCCTAACATTCCCGAGAAGGTTTGTTGACACTAGGCGAAAAGCATTCCATGCTTGTTTCAAGTTGCAGCAAGTTGTTGAACCGGTCATCTTTGAAGAGCTCTCGAATCTGAGGACCCACAAAAACTCCCTCTTTAATCTTTGCTTCACTGAATCGAGGGAATTTTTCATGCAGGTATCGGAAAGCTGGCGAAGTGCGGTCCATGGCTTTCACAAAGTTTTTCATCAAACCTAGTTTGATGTGAAGGGGTGGTAGCAGGATTTTGTGAGCCTCAACCAGAGCTGGGTGCTGGATATTTTTCTCTCCAACTGTTACATTTGTCTGTGATTCCATTCCTTCCGCAAGTAGTGCCAATCCCTTGCTCGGCTATCCCACTCACATAAGAAACACATGTATTTTATATATCCCTGCTGTAGTCCCATTAAAAGGGCAACTACCTTCAAGTCACCACAGAGGTGCCAGCTGTACTTGTTATAGTTAATGGAAGTCAGTAGATGCTTTAAGTTATCGTATGTCTCTTTCATGTGGACGGCATGCGCTACTGGAATAGATGGAAGACGGTTTCCATTGTTCAAAAGCACAGCCTTCAGACTCAGTTTTGAAGAGTCTATGAATAGTCTCCAGTCTTGTGGGTCATGAGTGATTTTTAAGGCATTCATGAGGCTTTCAATATCAGAACAGAATACCAGATTACTTTCCTTTCTGACTGCGTATAGTACACTGCTGACGTCAGATGGCTTCAGCAGCCGTCTGGCAGTAGTATTGCTTTGCATCAGAAAATGATGCAATCAACTCTGGATGATGTGTGCATGCTGGTATTATGAAATTGCAATATTATATCATTCAAGGCTTATTTGGGATGTTGTTGATGTCCTACTGGATAAATTTACACGGTGAAACATCAAAAATGAACTACATGCAATATATTCAAAACAAGAGCCAATAAATTTTTTTTAATGTTATATTCGTGTTCAGCTCACCAAGATACTACAGATTAGGGCCTTTTAAAGTCAGTAACTATTTCAATGTTGACCAGTGTTACATGTTTCACTGAATATCTTTGTGAACAGAAGCTAACAGAGCCTGCACGACAAGGTCAATGTTCAGCAGGTTGGTCACTTCTTAAAGATATCTGGATAAATTATATATGTTTACATATATATTTGGATTTAGTTTATGCCTTTTCTATACATTTCTTTTTCTTTTATTGCCTGCCTATGAGCATAAAAAGATTGCAATTTCAATAATACTTTCAAACTTACATGCATAGCTGTACAGTCTTCGCTCCTCTTCAGCTTTGGTTTCTACTAATTAATAAAGCTGCGCAACTCTCTGATCTAAACAAACTCCCCCCTACTCTCTCTAATCTCATCAATGTAGATTACCATCTGGTCCATGGAACAGTTATCTCTTCCATATATAACCTCCCCATGTTCCCAGCCAAGCTTTTTATTTTTCCCCCTTTCCCCCCTTTCAATACTACAGCATCTTACCACTTACTCTCGACTCTTATTCACTCATTCATATCCTCCCTTCCCTATCCCCCCTGAAACCTGAATCATGGCATCAAATTATGCCAATATTGGAACATGGGTGCCTTCTTGGATCCAGTATTTCAAAATAGTTTTTTTAACCAGCATTAAAGCCACCTGTACAAGCCTTCTGGATAACGTAACAACATTTTGTTCTTGCAATGGCGTTTCCTCCCCACCAGTCAATTTTTGTTCCTATTGAGGCCAGTTCTAAACAGGGCCTGTCCGGACATCCAAAATCTGGAAGGACCGGATTTGCACCCAATTCTGCACCCGCGGGAGCTATACATTCCTGTGGGGGCACAATCTGGGCAAAGGGCCTAGATGGGCAGGACCTGCCCCAATACAAGTCCTGTGCACATTCTGTTCCCTCTCCATCTGAGCCCCCCCAGGCTCCTGCATGGAGCCTGGTGCCATGGCGTCCCATCGCCAATGCACCAGGGTGCCATGCAGGAGCCCCGATTCCCTGAAAGCTTCTTAAAGTTCCTTTTCCCTGCCACCTGACCCCTGATTGGGCCTGCCAAGGCTGGGATCAGGTAGCGGGGAAACTGATACTTCCGCTCACCTGCTTTGGAGTGTCCTCCGTGGCTGGCCGGCAATGTCGGGGGACTTATTCCACCTCTGAGATGGAATAAGTTCCCCGTCTAACCTACAGCCCTGGACATACAGGACTGTGACTGGAATCAGCTCTGTATGTCCAGGGTCAGGGTCCCGCCTCCACCCTGCCCTCGCTCCTCCTCCAGTTCACCCCCTCCCGCCCCCTTCCAGAGCTCCCTGCACAAAGCTGTTGTATGTGCAGGGATCTCTTTGCCCAGAATACGGTTCCTGCGAATAGCAGGGACTGAATGTCCAAATCAGACGTTCATCCTCACTATTTGCAGGGCAGAATCTACCCCATTACCTCCTCTATGACCTTTAGAACAGTCGCATTCCAGAAAGGAGTGCAATAACATTGCAACCTTGGGCTGGGAGGACTGGGGTTTCTAGTCCCACAGGTGCTCCTTGTGGTCTTGGGCAAGCCACTTAACCCTCCATTGCCCATGTTCCCTGTAAAATAGTTATCTCCAAGTTATAATGCCCTGTTCAATGTAATTTCAGTTGTTCAATGTAAACCGCACTGATATAGAATAGCGCGGTATATAAGAGAATATAAATAAATAAATAAAAAAACTTTATATTTGCACTTCTGACATGTGTTCTCCTGCCACATCACCAAGCATTTCCCCCTTTCTTCAGTAATATATGCTGTAAGTAGCAGTTTAAACTGCATCTCATGCAATGATGCATTAGGAGACAGCTACCAGAATTGACAAAAAAGCAGACCCAATTCCTCTTCTCCCACCCACCCCCTCTACTCCATCATTTTACCATTCTTCCACTAATCCCTGCAAGGATTTTACAGTAGTTCTTCCCTCCCTACCTGATATCAATGTTTTGGTGAGTTCCTCTGTGGAGACAACAGCTGGAAGGCTCGATCTATATCCCTGAACTGGCATCCCTGGGCATCTTTCATCTGCAGGGATGAAAAATGATGTCTTATTGTAGGTATTGTAGCAGATGCGTGAGTGAGATGTCACACTTCTGCTTAATCTGATCAAATGAGGGGACCTATCCCTTATTCAATTGTAGCATGTCTCCTGTATCCTAACATCCCCTTTCTTCCCTTATTTTAAACTTAGACCTTCCCAGCCCCTGTTGGGACACTGGGGGCTCTGTAAGTTGCAGAAAAGATTGCATAACCTGACTGTCCTCTTCTCTCGCCCTCCACCACTTCCAGGCCTGTTTAAAGGGCTTTAGTAAACATTATTGCCTCCCCAAGCTCTCATGTTGAACTACCCGTGCACGAAGCAGACCAGTAAACCTATAAAGTCTCCTATATTCATCCAAAAAATCCTCTGAAACAAGCTTATGCTCCCCCATGTAAGTTTTGTGCACCAACCACATCAGAGCCATTGCACTGTATAATTCTAAATTTGGCAATCTGATACCACCCTGGTCTCTTTCCAGTATCAATTTATTGTGTGCTATCTGAGTCCCCTGATCCCTCCAAATAAATATGTGGATAATTCCTCTAAAACTCATTTTCCTCTTTCTGCTTAATCTATAAGATTAATCTCTGGATCACATATAACAATTTAGGCACCAGTACAATTTAAATTAATGTTGCCCTCCCTAGAATCAAATAGGGCAGCTTTTTCCATTTGTCACTGTGATGCGGTCGACACCCTCTTTTGTGATGTTCACGGCATCACCACACATTCCCTGGGTTAAGGGTGCTTAGTGATCTTTAAGAGTTGGGGAAGGGGAACTCTCAAGCCATGCTAGTGGTTCCGATAGCAGAGTTTCAGACTCCACCCAGGATTTGCCAATACTCAATTAGAGCGAAGAACAGAGGTGAACCTAGAGTTCCCAGGAAGCAAAAAATGGTGACTTCCTACAGACTAGCAGGATTTAGAAAGGGAGGGAGGTCTCAGGAATACTGCAGAGGAAGTCTCCAGGAGCCTGCTTGCATTGGCAGCAGGGAGCCCAAGCTGGAAGGACAGAATCCTCAGGAGAAAAGGAAGGAAGGGCTGGAGGTTTCAGCAAGAGCTGGAGGCTTCAGCAAGAGTGAGGCTGTTGTTGGCAGCATGAAACTCAAGGTGGGTGCCTGGTGAGGACCCTCAGGAAGAGAGGAGGAAAAGGAACTGGGTCTGTCCTGGGAGCTGCCATGGAGGAGCCCCAAAACAGGTTTAAGGTAAGACTGAGAAGCAGTGGAGGAGCTGCAGGAGTATCCCCAGAAAGAGGAGGAGGGCAGCAGCAAGCTTAATAAAGTTAAAGGAACTTTGGCTTGAGCCCATCTATAATGAGCAGAGGTACCCAGCTGTGTGGATTAACTATCAGGCCCTGTGTTTATTTTCTTTGCATAGCTTGTTTGCATAAGAAGCAAGGCATTATGGGGCATGATTCTGAAAGCTCCTGGAAGTATGGAAAGTATGAGAAACTGTGTTCCTATGAATTGACATTAAAGTCTCCAGACTAACTACTGAATATGATGTGGTTTGATGTCCTCACCCTGAGAGTTCAAAGACAGTGAAAGAGGGACCTAAGAGTGCAAAACTGACCAGACACAGTGATTTCTCTATTGGTGGGGGCAGAGTGGAGTCCTTGGTGGTGGTTCTGGGGCAACTAGCCAGCAGCACTAGTGGAAAGTGTGTTTGCCAAAGTCTAGGGGTTTTCCTCAGAGGAACTTTCATAGTCACACAGATTTTTGATTTAATGAATCTTCTTCACTACATTCTTATGGTAAATAACCTTATCAGTCTGACTCAGGAAAATGCCGAAATATTTTATATGACGTTATACCCACAATATGGGGATTTCTTTCCTCCACTTATCACCCTCTTCTCTCAGGGCCAGGGCATCTGATTTTGGAAAATTGATCTTCATGTCTGAAAAACTACCAAAACTATGAAGTATCTTCATTATTATGGGCATAGATGGACTCTGTTTCCCCAACCAGAAACCCTCACTCACCCCCGGATTCCACAATTTTTATGGCCAGAGGCCAGAGGCTCCAATGACAGCAAAAACAAGGGTGGTGAAAGGGGGCATCCCTGACTAGTCTCTGTGAAGTTGAAAAGCTTTTGTTCACTTATCATTTATCTGCAGTTGCGCCTTGGGTTGCCAATACAGGGGTCCCGGGAAATTCATTGCTTGCCATAATACAAATATTGTGGAGCCTGTGTCCTTTGGGGAAACTGCTAGGTTCTGTGGTGAAGAGCGCCCTCCTGAGGAAATGGAGACTGAAGGAAATCCTGAAAAGCAGCAGGATTTATACAGGATTTTCAATCCTAGAAGAAAAAAACCCTCTTCTGTTGAGCTGAGAATGGAGACCAGCCCAGGGGAGGAGTTGAGCAATGCTGATTGGGCACACCCAGGGGTTGGACGGGGTGTGGCTGGAAAAGAATCCCTTTTTGAAGTGGTGAATGACGCTGCTAAAGGGAAACAGAAAAAGAAAAGCCATGAGCAGATGACCTGTGAGCAGAGGGCCTGTGAACAGACGAGCTGTGAGAGGACGTTTGGAACGTCAGATGAGACCGAGTCAAGCAGTGAGTGCAAGTCCAGGAAGCAGTTTGGATGCACGTCTGAGCCTGGTAGCAACAGAGGACCTGCAAGGATTTTTACAGGTGCTGTGAAAGGAAGTCCTGTGAGAAGTGGACGGAGCCCTGGTTTAGAGTCCTGGGAAAAGGCAGAGCCCTCAAATAGAAAGCCTCCAAGGCAGACACCTGCAAAAGGTAACTCATTCTATGGGATACAATTTGGACCGGAGAGACCCAGAAGCACTCACAGCTGGAAAGCTTTTGAGCTACCTAAGAGGAGAGGAGCCTAGCAGAGAGAAAGCAGTTCAAATAGGAGTCATGATAGAGAAGGTAAAATTCAATCTCCTATGTCTGGGGCTTTGTTAAAGGATCTCAATTGTTACCCTAATTTATTTAAGCCGAGAGCTGAAGGGGGAAGCATTACTGACCGGGAGAGAAACCCAGTATTTGCTGACAATTGCTTGTCGGGAAATGAACAGGCTGAATTGCTCCTCCAGGAGTTTAAACAGTTCCTAGAGTTGAAAGCAGGCAGACAGCCAAAGCTGAATGAGGACACTAGTTCTGTGCAGTCAGAAGATTTAATGCAAATAGATTATGCCTTACCTTCTACAAACTCTGACAATTGTAGCATGGACTGTTCAATATGCTGTAAGGAAATAACAGTATAAAGAACCTTGTTATACCTTGTATGGAAAGAATACAACGTGGTAGTTTCTGCCAGCCGTGCTTGGAAACTTGATTGTTTGCACCTGAGTTTGAGCTCACACTGTGAAAGGAACAGTGACTGTTATGAGGCTGCAATGTATGTGAGTCACCTCTTGAGGCAGAGCTGAGTTAAGCTCCATAAGAAGGAAAGCTGATCCTATTTTTGGTTGTCTTATATTCCTGAGTTTCTTCTGTTCCTATTTAAAAGCACCATTTATGTTCATGTATTTGAATTTTGATGCGCTGGAGGAATTTCCCCAACACGAATAAATATTCTTGCAAAAGCCTTACCGTCTCTGGCACAACTACATTTATTCCTGAGAGAAGGGAGAACAAACTACATTACCCATCATTCCAAGGGAACAGTTTACCTCCATTCCTCACAGGACAATAGGCCACTCCTGTCCGTTAGCCCTAGGGCGGGGGCAGGAGTGTTGCAAGTGGCTTCGTTTCCAGGATTCTACACATGTGCTAAAGGTGCCACGCGGAAGACCTACAGGAAGGCAACTGCCCAGGAGGAGCCCGGCTGCAGACTATCCAGAAGGGAAGAAGTCACCGCATCGGAGGTCTACTGGCTGCAATGTCGTTGAACTGCCTGAAGCAACACCTAAGCCAGGTAAAAAGTATCCACCCGGGAGAGGTCAGGATACAGGGCAAAGGGGTGATTGCTGGGCCGGGTTGAAAAAAGAAAAAAAAAAAAAAAAAAAAGGGAGGGTTTTTTTTTTTTGGTGATACCGCACTTGGGTTTTTTTGTCTTTGTGTTTGTATTCACAGAAGTTCCAAAGATGTCTCTGGATCCACGGAAAGTGTTTAAGTGGATGGCCACGCAGCTGGAGAGACAGAGAGACTTGACCTTGGAAACCCAAGAAAGAAATGCTGCCAGCCTTCAAGCTCAGCAGAAACCATTATTAGACATGTTACAAGAATGGGTAGCCGAGCAGAAGAAACCATCGGAGATATCAACCGCTCCCCCAGGTTTTTCCGCAGCAGCTGTGCTTAGCTTAAACGCAGGGACTATGTTCAATTTTGGGCAATTGAAGGATACAGATGATGTAGATGATTACATTGAATGTTTTGAGAGAGTGGCACAGTTAAGCTCTTGGCCAAAAGAACATTCGGCCATTCGGTTTGCGGCGTCCCTTACAGGGGAGGCTATGGCCGCATATAGAAGCATGCCACCTGATCTCGCTGGAAATTATGATGAAGTTAAGAGAGCAGTCAGGGAGAGGCTTGGCCTTACACCGTTAGTTTATCACAATCTCCTGCGAGCAGTAAAATTAAAACAGAATGAAACCCCAAAAGCCTTGTGTTATAGGATTCGTATGCTGATAAACAAATGGCTTGATCCAGGAGGTAGATCTAAAGAGTCCATCATAGATAGTCTCATTGTAGAACAGTATTTGAGTGCTGTACCCGCCGAAATCCGGACCTTCCTGATTTTGCAGAGCTGTAAAACCCCGCAAGAGGCTGTTGACCTCACGGAGCGCTTCTTAGAAGCCAAGTTAATGGCCCATGAAGGCGGCAGGGCTTCTACGGGGACAGCGACACGCGAATCAGAAAGGAGGTGGAGGTTAAGTGATGAGACAGGAAGAATGTGTATGCCAACTATGAAGGGTACAATTTCGCCTAGGAAATGTTTTAAATGTGGGCAAGAGGGTCATGTGCAGAAAAATTGCTGTTTTAAGACTGTTTTAGTAGCAGTAAATGCACAGAAGGCCAGAGAAGGATTTCTCATTGAAGTAGAGGTGCAGGGAATTGCCACCACCGCGTTACTTGACTCCGGCGCGGAGCAGACAATGCTGTCTAAGACGCTCTGGCAGCAAATCGAAGCATCGGGGGTAGCAATTCAGCCTGTGCACAATGTAAGAATCCGCTGTGTTCACGGAGGCACTTCATTATACCCCGTGTACAACCTCCAGGTGAAAGCGCTAGGAGCTATTAGGAAAGTCCCCATTGCTGTAGTGCCCCAGCTACCCAACCATATGATTTTAGGAAGGGACTGGCCCCATTTTTATAAGGAGATGAATCAGGGCCTAACCTCTAAGGAAGCCATGGTTGCCACAAGAGCCCAGGTTAAGGACTCAGAAAATGGAGGCGACCCTACAGAGGAAGCTTTAGGAAGTCTTCCCTCACATGAGGATCTAATAGCCGCATCAGGAGGAAAAGTTAAGAAAACAAAACCAGAGAAGCGTAATGAGAGACATGATCACTCTCGGCACAGGGCAGAAACTCAGGCTGGCCAAGAATTACCCTGGGTGCCAGAAGAATTAGTGGGGAAATTTCTGACATTCCCCCACGAGCAACTAGTGGACCCTGCTCTGAGTCAGGCCTTCAAATGGGCCCAGAGCGATAGGGATACCCTACCCAGATTTTTTCTTGATACTGGAATACTTTACAGAGAGAGCAAGGATTCCTATACTGGCAGTATAGGCAAACAGGTGGTGGTGCCTGCAACTTTTAAAAACCTAGTTTTGAGGCTGGCCCACGACCACCCGGTTGGAGGACACAAGGGCATCCGGATCACTTTAGACCAGATCTTGGCAAGGTTCTATTGGCCGGGTGTTTTTAAGGAAACCACAAGGTTTTGAGAAGCATGCCCAACATGTCAATGAGTTTCTGCAGTCCATCCAAAAGAGATCCCGATGATATCGTCCCCGGTTATTACTGAACCAATCCACAGAATGGCTATGGACATTGTCGGTCCTTTAATCAAAACTCCCCGGGGGTTTCAGTATATTTTAGTGGTCATTGACCAAGCAACAAGGTTTCCTTGGGCCATGCCACTACGCAGTATATCAGCTAAGGTCGTGGCAGCTGAACTTATAAAGCTGTTTTGCGAAGTTGGGTTCCCTTGCGAAGTCCTCACGGATCGAGGAAGCAACTTCCTATCTAAATATTTAGCCCAAGTTTGGGAGGCGTTCGACATCCGCCATATTAAGACCTCAGCCTATCATCCACAAACCAATGGTCTTGTAGAAAGACAGAACCAGACTATAAAGAGAATGTTACGCCACAGTCTGGAAGGAGATATGGCCGATTGGGATACCATGCTCCCATTTATCCTCTATGCCTGTAGGGAGAGGAAACAGTCATCCCTAGGGACAGCACCATATGAGCTAATGTACGGTCGATCACCCCGTGGGGTATTGGATATCCTAAAAGAGCAGTGGGTAGAACCCGACATACATGAGGTAGGAGTACCCGAGTTCCTAAAGGACTTAAAAGGTCGCTTACGCCGCACCACACAGGTTGCGGAGGTCAATTTAAGGAGCAATCAGCAAAGGCAGAAGTCCTATTATGACCATGGCACACGGCCGCGCCAGTTGGCCGTGGGAGACAAAGTTATAGTGATGGTGGCAGGGCCAGACCCGAAGTTTGAGAGCCAATGGAAAGGGCCATGTAGGATAGTCCGGCCGGTGGGTCCAGTCTCTTATCTTGTGGAAAATGGGAAAGGACGCCAACAAGTATACCACATCAACCTCTTGAAGCCTTGGCATGATAGGGCAGCCTTGGCTCAGGTAGCCACCATTGTCCCCAGCATAAAGGTTGTGGAAGAGACACAGAACATCTCCGAATCCATGAGTAGAATCACGTGCTGTGCCCCTGGTCAGAAGCCAGCCCGTGATATCTTAAGGGGGGGGGGATCTGTGGTGAAGAGCGCCCTCCTGAGGAAATGGAGACTGAAGGAAATCCTGAAAAGCAGCAGGATTTACACAGGATTTTCAATCCTAGAAGAAAAAAACCCTCTTCTGTTGAGCTGAGAATGGAGACCAGCCCAGGGGAGGAGTTGAGCAATGCTGATTGGGCACACCCAGGGGTTGGACGGGGTGTGGCTGGAAAAGAATCCCTTTTTGAAGTGGTGAATGACGCTGCTAAAGGGAAACAGAAAAAGAAAAGCCATGAGCAGATGACCTGTGAGCAGAGGGCCTGTGAACAGACGAGCTGTGAGAGGACGTTTGGAACGTCAGATGAGAACGAGTCAAGCAGTGAGTGCAAGTCCAGGAAGCAGTTTGGATGCACGTCTGAGCCTGGTAGCAACAGAGGACCTGCAAGGATTTTTACAGGTGCTGTGAAAGGAAGTCCTGTGAGAAGTGGACGGAGCCCTGGTTTAGAGTCCTGGGAAAAGGCAGAGCCCTCAAATAGAAAGCCTCCAAGGCAGACACCTGCAAAAGGTAACTCATTCTATGGGATACAATTTGGACCGGAGAGACCCAGAAGCACTCACAGCTGGAAAGCTTTTGAGCTACCTAAGAGGAGAGGAGCCTGGCAGAGAGAAAGCAGTTCCAATAGGAGTCATGATAGAGAAGGTAAAATTCAATCTCCTATGTTTGGGGCTTTGTTAAAGGATCCCAATTGTTACCCTGATTTATTTAAGCCAAGAGCTGAAGGGGGAAGCATTACTGACCGGGAGAGAAACCCAGTATTTGCTGACAACTGCTTGTCGGGAAATGAACAGGCTGAATTTCTCCTCCAGGAGTTTAAACATTTCCTAGAGTTGAAAGCAGGCAGACAGCCAAAGCTGAATGAGGACACTAGTTCTGTGCAGTCAGAAGATTTAATGCAAATAGATTATGCCTTACCTTCTACAAACTCTGACAATTGTAGCATGGACTGTTCAATATGCTGTAAGGAAATAACAGTATAAAGAAGCTTGCTATACCTTGTATGGAAAGAATACAACGTGGTAGTTTCTGCCTGCCGTGCTTGGAAACTTGATTGTTTGCACCTGAGTTTGAGCTCACACTGTGAAAGGAACAGTGACTGTTATGAGGCTGCAATGTATGTGAGTCACCTCTTGAGGCAGAGCTGAGTTAAGCTCCATAAGAAGGAAAGCTGATCCTATTTTTGGTTGTCTTATATTCCTGAGTTTCTTCTGTTCCTATTTAAAAGCACCATTTATGTTCATGTATTTGAATTTTGATGCGCTGGAGGAATTTCCCCAACACGAATAAATATTCTTGCAAAAAAACACAGCGCAGCGAAGCGTGTCAGTAAAGTTCAGAAGTAGAGACATGACAACTAATGGAAACGTGGGTAGCATGATTTTTAAAGCCAAAATATGTGGTTCCCTAAAGAAACCTTTGAAGTGAAACGCTGAGGGCGCCAGCCGCAGGCGTTAGAATAGACTGAGGAATTGTTTGCCATTCCGTCATTTTTTTGGTTCGTCGCTGATGACAAGCTAAGTGTTTGCTTTTTAGCCCTTTGAAGATGGTTTGTGTTATAACCTTGGATACATTATTGGGCAGCGAACAAGTCTAAAGTTCAGCGAGCAATAGATTAACTGAGGAATTGGTGACGTTCCAGTCCCTTTGGCTAATCTTTTCTAATTATTCTGATTGTCGTCAGCTCTTATAAGAATTTAGGTTGATAAATAGACAATTTTGAGCTGCGAAGGTTTTTTGTAACATACATTTTCTAAGAAGATAAAAAATGAGTGAGGAATTAGGTCATTGATGTGGTGATAAGCACTATTAATGGGTTATAACCCTTGCTTATGTGCTCTAAGATTCTGCTGAGACCTAAATTCCTTACGGGGATGTGAAAAAAGAGTTCTAAGTTATCGTGTTTAAGTTATTAAACGGATTTTTCTATAGTAGTTATAAATATTATACCGTTTACAAAGAATTTGGCTACTCCCCTGGGAGGTTTGTACTGGTGCCATATTCTTTCCATTTTGTTTTAATGGATTTAATGGTGCTCTGTGGGATATTCAGAATTTGGGCTATTTTTTTATAACGCAACCCTGATCTATACTTTTTCACAACTTTGTCTCTGACCTGTTTGGAGTGCTCCTTGGTCTTCATGTTGCTTGCTTAGTGGTGTTGCAGAGTCAGGGGCCTTTCAGAACAGGTATATTTATACAGGCATCATGTGACAGATCATGTGATACTGATTGCACTCAGGTGACCCCTAATCAATTAATTATGTGACTTCTGAGGTTAATTGGTTGGACCAGATCTTATTTAGGGGTTTCATAGCAAAAGGGATGAATACATATACACTCACAACTTTTCAGTTTTTACTTGTTTGTTTTATATATACAAGGTATTTTATTGTCATTCAACTTCACCAATTTGGACTATATTAGGTCCATTACCTAACATCCAAATGAACCTCCATTTTCATTCCAGGTTGTATGTAATGCGACAAAACAGGACAAAAACCAAGGGGATGACTACTTCGGCAAGGCACTGTATGTTCTTAACTAGACCTATGTCAGGTAATTCCCTCCAAATAACTCCAGAGCCTTAAACAAGTATTTCCATGACACCTGATCAAACACCTTTTTCACATCTAGGCTGATCAATGCAGCTTGGGGAAAATCCCTCCCTTCTCCTATCGCTGCCAGCATCCATATTAAAGTAGATGAGGTGTATTTCCCTTTCATAAATTCCATTTGATCTGGGTGAACTAACATGGGCAACACTTTGTTTAACTGCTGGGCTAGCACCATGACTGTAATCTGGTTTTAAGTGAAATAGGGCAATATGACCTCATATTCTCCTTATCGCTGCCTGGTTTGGGGACAAGTTCAATAATGTATGGTGTTCTGCGCCTTTTCCCCCTACCAATTCCCCCATAACATCTGTCAGTAGAAGTGTCACTGGATCCTCCTGTATTTTGTAATACTCCGCAGGTAGGCTATCTGGCCTCCATCTTCCCCAATTTAAAAGAGCAAGTTGCCATTCTCACCTCGCCACACTGTATTGGTTGATTCATCAAACTAGCCTGTGCTTCGGTTAACACTTCTATTTCCCACTGGAATTGTTCATTTGCAACTTGTTCTTCCTTGTTTGCTGATCTAATTCTTTGAAGAGTTTTTTCTCTTGTTTAGCAAATTCTGTTGCTTCCTTTCCTGTGTGTGCTTGTATATTCTCACACATTCTTTCTAGTCATTGGAATGCCTGTGTGAATTTTCTGATGCTTGGTGAGGCCTCCCTTATGAATAAAGCCACATTTAGTACATGTAAACTATTTTACTCAGGACAGTTCCTCCAAATGGGTTAATTTTGCGGAACCAGAAAACAACTGCAAGGAAGGGAAATATAATATTAAAACAAACACCAACCTTCCTTAACTCCAATGTTCCTTAATATTCAAACACTAAAGTAGATCACCAATTTAACAAAGGCAAACAGGCCTCAGAGAAATCTTACCCTTCACTTGGCGAATCGAGTCACCATAGGGTTAGATGGAAAATTCAACATCACGGGCCAAAAGCCTTTCACTTTTTATTATATCAATTTAATTACACCAATTATTATCTATAATCGAATCAAACCTAATTAAAAGAAAACACTAAAATCACCTAAAAGTACTTTTTCGGGATTTCAAAGAAGTTCATTATCTTAATCACACAGCTGAAAAGTGTGTACGGAATGCCCAATACGGGTGCTAGCAGGCCTCACACGAGGCTCCGTGACCTACAAAAAATATAGAAAACCTTTCAAAGTGAGTTATGATAACATTAAAAATGTAAACAGCATACTCAACTTAAGGTTCTGCTGAAATCTCCCGCACACGCTTGTCATCAAGACCGCACAAACTTTTTCAATTCTTTAATGTAGAATCCAATAGCCTCAATTTGGAGAAGCAGAGTCAATGCCGAGAAAGTTCTTAAAAGTCCAACAAAAGCTTTTGTTTCGCCTAATAGGCTTCTTCAGGGACAGTAGACTCAAGCACGATAACTACAACTCCACAGCTCAAAGGTACACTCTAACGGACAATAAATGCCTCCAATCTGAAAACGGCCATTCTTAACACCACAATTTTAAAGACCAGCCTTTATACTCCAATACGCTGTCAAAATATGATGATGTCATTTCCTGCTAAACCTGACCAATCCTAGACAAAAGGAATGTGCGCCCCGAATTCCACAAAAGCCAATCAGAAAAACAATGTCCAATCTTTCTAGTATGCATATGTGTTGTAATCGTTGTATATTTTGTGCAATGATGGATCCTATTTTGCCTGCGATTTTTTCTTCTCAGTCTTACTCATTGTGAGAGAATACTAATTGCAATTCATCTTTTGTAGTTTACGCCTTGTGGTGTACATGCTTTAAACTGTATATTGGCAAAACAACTCGCCCCCTTCGCACACGGCTGACTGAGCATAAATACAGTATTTTGAAGGCGAAGCTAGAAACACCTTTTATTCAACATTGTCTTTTATGTGCTCATACATTTGCCGATTTTAAATGTACGGTGGTAGACTGTATCCCCGTCAACATTCGGGGAGGAGATCGGGGGAAGCTGCTGTTGCAGCAAGAACAGCGATGGATTTTTAATCTGCATACACATGCTCCACATGGACTCAATGATAAAATAGATTGGACATTGTTTTTCTGATTGGCTTTTGTGGAATTCGGGGCGCACATTCCTTTTGTCTAGGATTGGTCAGGTTTAGCAGGAAATGACATCATCTTTTGACAGCGTATTGGAGTATAAAGGCTGGTCTTTAAAATTGTGGTGTTAAGAATGGCTGTTTTCGGATTGGAGGCATTTATTGTCCGTTAGAGTGTACCTTTGAGCTGTGGAGTTGTAGTTATCGTGCTTGAGTCTACTGTCCCTGAAGAAGCCTATTAGGCGAAACAAAAGCTTTTGTTGGACTTTTAAGAACTTTCTCGGCATTGACTCTGCTTCTCCAAATTGAGGCTATTGGATTCTACATTAAAGAATTGAAAAAGTTTGTGCGGTCTTGATGACAAGCGTGTGCGGGAGATTTCAGCAGAACCTTAAGTTGAGTATGCTGTTTACATTTTTAATGTTATCATAACTCACTTTGAAAGGTTTTCTATATTTTTTGTAGGTCACGGAGCCTCGTGTGAGGCCTGCTAGCACCCGTATTGGGCATTCCGTACACACTTTTCAGCTGTGTGATTAAGATAATGAACTTCTTTGAAATCCCGAAAAAGTACTTTTAGGTGATGTTAGTGTTTTCTTTTAATTAGGTTTGATTCGATTATAGATAATAATTGGTGTAATTAAATTGATATAATAAAAAGTGAAAGGCTTTTGGCCCGTGATGTTGAATTTTCCATCTAACCCTATGGTGACTCGATTCGCCAAGTGAAGGGTAAGATTTCTCTGAGGCCTGTTTGCCTTTGTTAAATTGGTGATCTACTTTAGTGTTTGAATATTAAGGAACATTGGAGTTAAGGAAGGTTGGTGTTTGTTTTAATATTAATTTTGCGGAAACCATGACAATTGTGAGCCTCACTTCTAAGCCACGGTATGTGTAGTATGATCTTAGTCTTTCAAATTTACTGCTAATGCCTGGCATAGTATTTGTATCGTGCCAAAGAGAGCTTCCTTCTGGAGTTCGTAAGATGTAAGAGTTATGGGTAGCTTGTCAAGATGTGCTTGGAAATTTTTCTTTATCAAGTCTGACACTCCCAGTACAATGGGAAAGATTTCTGTATCTTTCTGCCACATTTTCTTGGTCGCTGACTGCATTTCTTGGTATTTCAGGATCTTCTGCCTCTCCATGCAATTCACAAAATTAATTTACTCTGAACCAACAGCTCTATTACTTGTGCCGTTCTGGTATTCTTCTCCTTTACCATTATGCCAGGTTTCCTCACATCCAGTTTCTTATCTGTTGGAATGGGAATGTTACAAGTTATCATAACTTAGGGGTATGATTCCAGTGCTTTTCAGGGACAGTGATGATGTAGTGTTTCCAGAGTTTACAGTGGATGAGGTATATTACTTTGTTGTGCCTTTTTTGTATAGAAATTTTCCACCATCAGAACTTCACAGCCAGCTAAGAAGTGAGTCACCGTTTCCAGGTCTTTCTTACAGAATTGATATATCTCTGTGTTGTCATTTGCCAGTGTAATCCATTTAAGATTAATAAGAGAAAATATTTTTTCACTCAACACATAATCAAACTCTGACATTTGTTACTGGAGGATGTAGTAAAAGCTGTTAGTGTAGCTGGGTTTAAAAAAGGTTTGGATAAGTTCCTGAAGGAAAGGTCCATAAACATTATTAAAGGGGACTCAGGAAATCCACTGCTTGCCCCAATACAAGCATTGTGGAACCTGTGTGTCCTCTGAGGAAACTGCTAGGTACTTGTGACCTAGATTGGCCACTGCTGGAAACAGGATACTGGGCTTGATGGACCTTGGTCTGACCCAGTATGGCATTTCTTATGTTCTTATGTTGCCAGTTTTTTCAGTGCTTGCTCTAAACGATCTCATCTGTAAGCCGCTGTCCTGGGCTGCACCTATCAACCTCTCATCTTTCGGTTCAGTTCACCCCTCCTTAGCCATTCATGTGTCCATTCTTGATCAACAAAGGGTTCCTGCAGTAACACTCTGTATTTCCCACTGTATTTGTGCATCTGCCACTTCCATTTCCTTGTTTGTTGATCTAATTCCTTGAAGAGTTTTTTCTCTTGTTTAGCAAATTCTGTTACTGCCTTCGTGTGCATGCTTGTGGATTTACACTCATTCTTTCTAGTCATTGGAATGCTTGTCCAAGTTTGATGATGGAGACAGATTCTGGATTTTTACTCTCATATTTCAGCACTTTTTGTGTATTTGGATCAGTGGATGCAGTTAAGTAGGCCTGGAGGCCTATGATGGTAGCTCTGTATGTGTAATCAATCTCTGAGTCCTAGGCCTCCTTCAGCTCTAGGGATGTACACTCTTGGCATACACCGTTTCTTGTAAATCACTTCATGGACATGGAGGATTTCCAAGGGTGATCCAGGAAACTACAGACTGGTGAACCTGATGTCAGTACCAGGGAAAATGGTAGAAACCATTATAAAGAACAAAATTACTGCACATGTAGATAGTCAACATGGATTTAGCCAAGGAAAGTCTTGTCTCATCAATCTCTTATATTTTTATTAAGGTGTGAATAAACAGGTAGACAAGGGTGAGCTGGTTGATATAACATATCTGGATTTTCAGAAAGCCTTTGACAAGATTCCTCTTGAGAGATTCTTGGGGACATTAAAAAGTCATATGATAGGAGGCAGGCTACTGGTTTGGACTGGGTACTGGTTAAAGGATATTAGGACTAAATGGACAATTCTCCCAATGGAGAAATATGAATAGTGAAGTTCCCCAGGGAACTCACTGCTTTTTAGCATATTTATAAATGATCTGGAAATGGGAATAATGAGTGAGGTGATCAAATTTACAGATGACACAAAATTATTCAGAATTGTTAAAACAAAAGAGAATTGTGAAAAATTGCAAAAGGACCTTGAAAAATTGGAAAACTGGATATGTACATGTTTCCTGTTTTTATTATTAAATTATTTTTTTCTATTTTTTTGAAAGATTCTCTCTGACCTCACCTTTAAGGCATGCTGACTTGTTTGGTCTTCCTCACACCTTTCTTAAAGTGTGGAACACATCTGATCTGGACTTCCAAGACAGTATTTTTAACTAATGCCCAGGCCTGATGTAAACTCTTAACCTTTGCAGTAGCTCCTTTTAGTTTTTCTTCACCATTTTACTCATTTTATCATAGTCTCCTTTTCTAAAATTAAATGCTAGCACAGTGAATTTCCTTGTTATCCTCCCTCCATTTATTAAATGAAATGTGATCATGTTATGATCGCTGATGCTAAGTGGCCCCAACACCATTATCTCTTGCACTAGATCCTGCATTCCACTAAGGAATAGGTCTAAAATAGCTTCTCCTTGTGTGTGTTCATGAAACATCTGCTCCATAAAGCAGTCATTTATTTCATCTACAAATTTTATCTCTGTAGCATGTCCTGATGTGACACTGACTCAGTCAATACCGGGGTAATTGAAATCTCTCATTATTACTCTGTTGTAAACTTTGTTAGTTTCTGTAATTCCTGTTAGCATTTTATTATCTGTCTGTTTTTTCTGGCCAAGCGGATGATAGTATACCCCCACTGTCATTCCCTTTCCCTTCTAACATGGAATTTCTATCCATAGAGATTCTACATTGTACTTTGTTTCCTGCAAATCCTTTATCCTGTTTGACTCAATGCCTTCTTTAATATGTAGCACCATCCTCCACCAATATGATCTACCCTATCATTGCAATATAGTTTGTAGCCTGGTATCACAGTGTCCCATTGATTATCCTCCTTCCCCCCCCCCCCCCATGTATCTGAGATGCAAATTATATCTAATTTTTCATTCAGTGCTATATATTCTAACTCTCCCATCTTATTTTTTAGACTTCTAGAATTTGCATGCAGACATTTCAAAGTTTGTTTTTTGTTCATATTAATAGTCTGGCTGTTGGATGACAGAGGTAATTTGGAATCTTTCAAGTCCGTCAGATTTTTATTTAAAGGCACCTGGGTTACTTTTACGTTTATTGGAACCTCTCTGTCGGGATGCCCTAACTTCCCGGTTTAGCTAGTATGCTTCAAAGATACATCATTCTGAACCATGCGCTCTTGGGTGACTGTCGGCTTTCCCCTATTATGTAGTTTAAAAGCTGGTCTGTCTCTTTTTTAAAAGTTAAAGCCAGCAGCCTCGTCCCACCCTGGTTAAGGGGGAGCCCATCCTTTCAGAAAAGCTCCCCCATTCCCTAGAATGTTGCCCAGTTCCTAAGAAATCCAAAGCCCTCTTTCTTGCACCATGGTCTCATCCATGCATTGAGACTTCAGAGCTCTGTTTCCTTCTTGGGTCCTGCTTGTGGAACAGGAAGCATTTATGAGAACACTAACCTGAATTTCTGGATTTCAGCTTTCTATCTAAAAGCCTGAATTTGGCTTCCAGAACCTCTCTCCCATATTTTACATTGTCATTGGTACCAACATATACAGGGGCGGCCCAAGGGGGGTGCGGGGCCATGTGCGGAGACTCGGTGAGGGGCATCATTTGCATAAGGGGCCTCATTTGCATAAATATTTGCATAATGTTACCATACACTAACTTTTAGTAAACATGCCTCTTAATGAGTGTATGAATAAAGAAAGACTAAAAGACTTCTACATTACTATAATCCAGTGCCAACCGCCAGACACATTAGGAACTACTACAAACACTGCCCATTTAGAACCCATAGCAAACCAGCCGTATCCTAACAGCACTACCAGGACTCATAAAGCACCATACCCTAACTATCAAAAGGAAACGCTGCAAATATTAAACCAATACATTTCAGAGAACAACAATGCATGACCTACTGGGGAAAGAGAACAAGTGGCAATGTCAAATAGGAATTACATAAACAGAATACCTCAGCTCAGTTACACATGCAGAACATAGACCATGACCAAACAAGGAATCACAATTTAGAAACAGGAAGACAATAATTAAACTGGGAATCCCAAAAGCCAAACTTGGAATGTACAACACTGTAGATATAAAACTATACATTAATTTGCTCTTGTACTAAACAAAGCGCAGACTTTAATGATGCACATTTCCCAGAGCTGACATATTCCAATTAATAAATTCAAAATAAAGAGATATTTTTCTACCTTTTGTGCATTTTTTTTCAGCTGCAATTGCTCCAGTCACTTTCTTCTGGTTTCTTTGTGTCTTCCGTTAACTCTCCATCGTCTGCTGTCCATTTGTCTTTTCTTCTATCTTCTAATTTTTTTCCATTCTCTCTCTACATCTGCTTTAACATACTAATCTTTCTCCTTTTGCTCTTTCCTCATTCCTATTTCATCTACTCAAATTTTACCCCTCCATTCTCAATCCCCACTTACTCTCCCAATATCCGGCCAATTGTAGATTTGTCTTCCCTCCCACACAAAATATTTTTTCCCTCTCCATTTCACTCTCCCAGCTCCATCCCATTCTAATCCTCCCCCAACATCAGCTCCATTCTAGTTCCAGTCCCACCCAGCATCCACTCCCTTCTAGTCCCCGCATCAGCCCATTTCCAGTCCTAGCCCCCCATAAGCCCATTTCCAGTCCTATCCTAGACCCACCATCAGCCTATTTCCAATCCCAGCCCCCCATGAGCCCATCAGCCCATGTCAAATCCTAGCTCCCCTCCACTCAGCCCATTTCCAATCCAAGCCCCCCATGAGCCTACTTCCAGTTCTAGCCCCTTCATGAGTCCATTTCAATCCAAACCCCCACCACAGCCCATTTACAATCTTAGCACCCCCCAACAGCCAATTTCCAGTCCTATTCTAGCCCCTCCATCAGCCCATTTCCTGTCCTAGCCCCCCCCCCACTCACCCATTTACAGTCCTAGCTCCCTCCCCCTCACAACCCATTTCCATTCCAAGCCCCCGTCCCCATCAGCTATTTGCAGTTCAAGCCCTCCTTCCATTCAGCCCATTTCCAGTCCTAGCAACCCCCCCAGCCCATTAACAGTCTTAGCCCCCCCAGCCCATTACCAGTCCTAACCCCCCATCAGCCCATTTCCAGTCCTAGCCCCCCCATAGCCCATTACTAGTCCTAAACCCCCCATCAGCCCATTATGTCCTAACCCCCCATCACCCTATTTCCAGGCCTAGCCCCCCATCAGCCTATTTCCAGTCTTAGCCCCCCATAGCCCATTACCAGTCCTAATCCCCCATCAGCCCATTACCAGTCCTAACCCCTCCCATAGCCCATTAACAGTCCTAACCCCCATCAGCCCATTTCCAGTCTTAGCTCCCCCCATAGCCCATTACCAGTCCTAAACCTCCCCATCAGCCCACTTCCAGTCTTAGCATCCCCCCATGGCCCTTTACTAGTCCTAACCCTCCCCCATAAGCCCACTTCCAGTCTTAGCCCCCCCCATAACCCATTACTAGTCCTAAACCTCCCCATCAGCCCATTACGTCCTAGCCCCCCCATCAGCCTATTTCCAGTCCTAGCCCCCCCATCAGCCTATTTCCAGTCCTAGCCCCCCCATAGCCCATTACCAGTCCTAATCCCCCATCAGCCCATTACCAGTACTAACCCCTCCCATAGCCCATTACCAGTCCTAACCCCCATCAGTCCATTTCCAGTCTTAGCCCCCCCATAACCCATTACCAGTCCTAAACCTCCCCATCAGCCCACTTCCAGTCTTAGCACCCCCCATGGCCCATTACTAGTCCTAACCCTCCCCATCAGCCCACGTCCAGTCTTAGCCTCCCCCCGTAACCCATTACCAGTCCTAAACCTCCCCATCAGCCCATTTCCAGTCTTAGCCCCCCCCATAGCCAATTACCAGTCCTAACCCCCCCATCAGCCCATTTCCAGTCTTAGCCCCCCCCATAACCCATTACTAGTCCTAAACCTCCCCATCAGCCCACTTCCAGTATTAGCCCCCCCTTAACCCATTACCAGTCCTAAACTTCCCCATCAGCCCATTTCCAGTCTTAGCCCCCCCCATAGCCAATTACCAGTCCTAACCCCCCCATCAGCCCATTTCCAGTCTTAGACCCCCCATAGCCCATTACTAGTCCTAACCCCCCCATCAGCCCACGTCCAGTCTTAGCACACACACCATAACCCATTACCAGTCCTAAACTTCCCCATCAGCCCATTTCCAGTCTTAGCCCCCTCCATAGCCTATTACCAGTCCTAACCCCCCCCATCAGCCCATTTCCAGTCAGCCCCCCCATAGCCCATTACCAGTCCTAACCTCCCCATCAGCCCACTTCCAATCTTAGCACCCCCCCATGGCCCATTACTAGTCCTAACCCTCCCCTATCAGCCCACTTCCAGTCTTAGCCTCCCCCCCATAGCCCATTACCAGTCCTAAACCCCCTTAAATACATCCCAAATTAAAAAACAAACAAAAAACAGTTGCTTCTGCCACGGCAGCATCAAGAGTGACGCAGCCGCGGGGGCCCCCCCCCTGCCCGGCAGAGCCTCCCAGTCCCTGCATCGTAGGCTAGCGTCGAATCCCCGAATGCGGGCTTCTTTCAGAGCCGCAAGAGTTTCCTTTCTCGCGGCTCTGTTAATCCCGGGATTTCCCATCAGCCCCGGCGGGATTCACAGAGCCGCGAGAAAGGAAACTCTTGCGGCTCTGAAAGAAGCCCGCGTTTGGGGATTCGACGCTAGCCTACGATGCAGGGAGGCTCTGCCGGGCAGGGGGGGGGGGCCCCCGCGGCGGCACTCTTGATGCTGCCGCGGCAGAAGCAGCTGGTTTTTTTTTTTTTTTAAACTTGGGATGAAGAATGTTTTTTGCTCGGGGCCCCCTGAAACGCGGGGCCCTGTGCAAAAAACATTCTTGCTCAATGGACGGGCCGGCCCTGAACATATACCAAGACAGCAGGCTCCTCTCCAGCACTGTCTAAAAGCTTATCTAGCAGATGTGTGAGGTCTGCTACTTTTGCACCAGGCAGGCAGTAATCCTCACTTTCACCAGTCACCCAGCTGTCTACATGCCTAATGACTGAATTACCAATTAGAACAGCCATCCTAACCCCTCATGGGTACATGGCCCTCGAGACACATCCTTGGTGCAGGAAGATATTGCATCACTTAGAGGACAAGTCCTAACTACAGGATAACTTCCTACCATACAAAGATGATGCTGTCCTTTCACATGACCTCTTTCCTCCTTGGCAGCAGAGAGGCTGCCAGACTGGAGGTGGGCCTTCTCTACTATATCCCTGTAGTTCTTATCTATTTACTTCTTTGTCTGCCTGAACACCTCCAAGTCTGCTACTCTAGCCTCCAGATATTGGTCTCTTTCCTTAAGAGCAAAGAGCTCTTTGCACCTATTGCACACATATGACCTCTCACCAACTGAAGAATATCATACATGTAACATTCAGTGTTCCCATCTCGCTGCTAGACTGCTGTCTGCATCTTAGATTTAAAGATTTCTTTTAGCTTTTTAAAGTTGTTCAGTTGTTTAAAGTTGCAAGGGGAATAGAGATACTTGAACCAGTATCCCTATTCCCCTAGCAAATATAAGGGACTTTTAGTGTTCACCTCAAGATGAACTTGAAGGACTTAATTAATCTACTCCTAAGACCTAATGACTTGCTGATGAAGATAATCGGTTAAAAATCTGAAAGTCAGTAAGATCACTCCTTTCCCCTTAACTAGTTTAGGAGACTTAAATCAAGGATTATGCCTGGGTGGGTGGGAATAAACAATAACTAAAATTTGACTTGTAGTACTAAGCCCTAATTGACTTTAAGTGAAAGTTGGCTTGCAATATTATGCCCTAACCAACTTAATACAATACTGAATTTTAAAATACACAGATTTTCTCAGCTTTAACCCAAAGAATTCATTTTTTCACAAGATTTAGAGAATTTCTCAGCCGGAAAATACTTACAAGTACAATTTCCTTCCCAGCAGTTGCAGCTCCTCTTGGTAGTCTTTAAAGACACATGGAAACAGTGACTTTCTGAAATAGCAATTTTCACATCTCTGCATTCTAAACATGTAAATGCTGTTAGTTCTATGCTCAGAAGCTTCTAAAATGACCTCCATAGTTGTATTTTATATGTGGTAATTCACATTACATCTGTGGAGTAGTTCAATACATAACTACAACAATAAAATAAAAATAAATTACAAACTATGAATGAACTACTCCATCTTGGTGCCATTGAATTATGTCACCCACTGGTGTGGCAGATTTACTTTGCTAATCGACAGACAATGCCTTTGAAAATTATGCTCTAATGAAATAGAAAATGTCTTTTTAAATTGAGTGTCACTGATTAAACAAGAGTTTTAAATGAAAGGTAGCGATGTCCACAGGCAAGAAAAAGTTGGTTAGTTTTTGTTTTTTTTACAAATCTTTTCCCCATTTTCCATTGATTTTGATTACTTTCACATATTAGTTTTAATAGGGAATTTTTAGTGAGTGCTAAATTGATTTAACTTGCACTAACTGATGAATTAAAATGCATTAATTTGATTAGTGCACATTCAACCAATTTAGCATGCACAAATTTTTTTAAGGTGCACTAACAAACTGGGGCATATTTACTAGTCCCATGCTAGTAACACAGGTTTGAGCCACATTACTAGTGCAGGTACTGCACTAGGTGGAGTGGGTGTAACAGCCATACCCCTGAATTTAGCATATCTTGTGGCATTAAAACTGCTGTGGGGTGCAATTACCACCACTCATTGTGTTGTCAGTAGTTGCTCCCCGCCAAGAACCAGCAGGATGGGCTTTCAAGGCCTGCTCTAGCAGCGCCGACATACTGTAGAAGTGCCCACAACTACCCAGGTGCCACCCATATACAGGCAGTATGGGGTTTTTAACTCAGGGTACCGTGCTACTTTTTAGCACGGTGCCAATAACAAGCGTGAAGTTTGAGTGGTCTCTTATGAAGAAATAAAACCAACCTCTTTTTACATCTACATCGGTGTGGTATCATGGATTGTTTCACCTTGCTCTGTGGTTGTATTTATGTTTTTGCGGGAGTGACAGGGGAGGCTCTATAATGAGGCCGAGTGAGGCAGTGGCCTCAGGTGGCAACTTTTTGGGGGCGGCGAAAATTGCCCCCAAAAAAACTGCCTCACTCGGCCTTCAAAAAACCCCCAAACCTGATGAGAGGAGCTGCTGCTGCTGTCGCCGCGGCAGTGGCAGAATGAAGTGCCCCGCGGCCGCCTTGGCAGAGCCCTCCTATCTCCCTCAGTGCGGCTTTTCAGAGCCATGAAGGGAGAGCTTCCCTTTCTCGTGGCTCTGTTAAGCCCGCCGGCGCTGATGGGAAACAGGAAATGTGGCAGCTGCTTCAGCAGCCAGGTTTTATTTTTCCAATTTCCCTGGGGTGGGGGGGCTAGTACTGGAAATGGGCTGATGGGGCTGTTAGGACTGGAAGTGGGCTGATGGGGAGTTAGGACTGGTAATGGACTATGGGGGGGTTAGGATTGGTAATGGGCTGATGGGGGGGTTAGGACTGGAAGTGGGCTGATGGGGAGTTAGAACTGGAAATGGGCTGATTGGGAGGGGGGCTAGGACTGGTAATGGGCTGATGGGGGGTTAGAACTGGAAATGGGCTGATAAGGAGGGGGGCTAGGACTGGAAATGGGCTGATGGGGGGTTAAAACTGGAAATGGGCTGATCGGAAGGGGGGGCTAGTACTGGAAATGGGCTGATTGGTGGAGTTAGGCCTAGAAATTGACTGATTAAGGGGCTAGGACAGGAAATGGGCTGATTGGGATGCTAGGACTGGAAATGGACTTATTGGGGGGGGGGTAGGACTGGTAATGGGCAGATGGGGGGCTAGCACTGAAAATGAGCTAGGACTGGTAATGGTCTGATTGGGGGGCTAGGACTAGAGTGGGCTGATAAGGGGGATAGGACTGGAAATGGGCTAATGGGGGAGGGGAGGAGAGTACTGCTGGCCCTGGAAGAAAATGAGGGGCTAGGGCTACAAATGGGCTGATGTGGGAAGATGGTAGAATAGGACTGGAAGGGAGCGGATAATGAGAGGGTCTGCCAGGGGAAGGAGGGGGCATGAAGGGAGCTGACATGGGGGAAGGAGGAGGCTGGAAAGGAGCTGACACCTGGGATGTACTGAAGGAGAACTGGAAGAGAGCTGACACTTGGGGATGGGAGTGGTAGGTGGTTGGGTAATGGGGAGGAGGCTGGAAGGGAGCTGGCATTCAAATGACACTGGAAGGGGGATGGACAGAGGGTATTTATTTATTTATTGTTTCTTATATACCGCACTCTTAGAAATCAGCGCGGTTTACATAAAACAAGGTTGTGCCAGCGGCACTTACATTGAACAGGAATCTTAACTTGGATCTCAACTGGGTTTAACTATTTACAACAACAATCAATTGAAACATTATATACAGGATTACTTAATTAGCAATGTACATGTATTCGCAGGGGGTGTCAGTAGGGCGACTGGAAGGGAGCTGACTTTGGAGGTGGCACTGAGAGTGGACGTGAGCTGATATCTGGGATGGTATTTGGACTAGAAGGGGCTGGACAGTGGGGAAGGAGGGGGACTGGAAGGGAATGGACACCAGTGGCAGTCATGGGAATGCAAGGCGGTTGACATTGGAAGGTACTGGGAGGGAAGGACTGGAAAGGGGGCTGATAGTGGGGAGGGTTGCTGGAACTGGAAATGGGCTGATGGAAGGAAGTGAAGAAAACAAAAGAAGAGATAAGAAATGGCAGATGGACCATGGACCATAGACCACAGAAAGAGGGCTAAGAGAAGACAGGAAAGCAGAAGCCTCAGATCGGGACCTGCATGATCAGAGAATAAAATAGTCAGACAACAAAGGTAGAAAAAATAATTTTATTTAATTTTAGTGATTGGACTTTGTGCTATTTTTATATTTTACACAGTATTGGGGAACTGCATCTCTTAGTTATCTGATGTTGCACTGCATGTGGACTTTGGCTTCTTGGGGTTTCAGTTTAAATTTTGTCTACATATTTTTATTTTTACTTTAGATTGTGGTTACTTATTCTGTACTTGGTGAGGGTCGATGTTGTGAGTGTGTGACTGAGGTCAGGTGTTCTGTTAACATGGAGTTTGTACATAAAGATCTATACTGTACTGTAGTAATTTGACTTGTTCAGCTTTTCAGATAGGTATATGGATGTTCCAGGGCACACTGTAGTATTTACAGTGATGCTTTTTTTGGATGGGCTCCTTATGTGAGTTTTGGAAATTTGTGCTGATATGGTATAGTATGGTATGGTAGGTTTGCTCTTTGTTCTAGGGTTTTTTATTAGTTCACAATATGCCTGGTACTGGAGAATAGTGGTTGTTGTTGTTGTTGTTGTTAGTGAGATGATCAGAATCAGATTTTTTTTTTTTAAATATTGAGTTCTGTGGGTGAATGTCCTGATTCTGCTCTGCACCTACTGTGGATTCAAAATATATGTTGAAAAAGAAAAAGCAAGAACCATGATGCAGTTTATAACAACAAAATAAAAATGAGTTATAATTTAGTTTTATAAACTGTGCTGTTGGTTCTTGCTGTCTTTTAGTTCCTTGGTGGGCAAACGGGACCAAACCTAGACCTGTGCGAGCGGTGCAGCCGCACAGGGCAGAAAGGCTTTGGGGGGGGGGGGGGGCGCATTTCGGCTGTCTGCTGTTGCCCTGCGGCTGCTGGCAGGACAATAGCAGGCAGCCAAAATGCGCTCCCCAAGCCTTTTCGCAGCACTTTAAGCAGGTCTGGTCCCTCCGTCCTCCGACTCGATGTCAGAGCAGGGAGGGACAGATCTGCTCAAAGTGCCGGTGCCTTTCAGATCGGGCGTATGCCCCCCTCCTCCTCCCCATACCTCCATCCAGCACTGCCTGCTCTTTCCCTGCTGCCAGTGCTGCCGTGAAAAAAACAGAGGGCGGCAGCAGCAGGGAAAGAGCAGGCGGCACTGGATGGAAGTATGGGGGGAGAGGGGGGGGGCGTGTGCCTGAGCTGCAATACTGTGAAAGCCCATTTTGCTCTTTCAGTGTTTCAACCATGAAATTAGCAATTTTGCACCTTATTCATGGTTAGGAGTGGGTATAGGCACAGACGCCTCAGCAACCAGGGTCAGACATGCTTACACCATTCTGAAATCACATTGCGATGTGCATCTCTGTTTCTCTGCCCAGGCCACACCTCCACTACACCCCACCACGCCCTCGTGCTACATGGATGTCCAGTTACCTGACTATCTAAAAAGGGTCAAAGGGCATCTCTGTGAATGCACATTATCAGACATCCAAATCAAGAATAGAGCTTCTAAAATAACCCCCTAAATGTACATTAAGTGCAACACCCTAATGGGCTTTAGTATAAAGTTCCTTAGTCTTTTTAGTAAAAGGAAAACCTGTCATTGTCAAAGTGAATCTACCAATGCAGCCTTCAAAATTCTCCTTAATTATGTTCACCCATCACATGAAGAAACCATTGTTGAAGGTGAAGGATAAGGTTAATGACATATCTAATTCATAAGATACCAGAGTATTGGAGAATGCAGAGTTGAAAAGGGTCTGTCATTAGTGAGCAAAGGGGGTTATCCTGTTCCCTCCTCTATGCTTGTCCCATGCCTGTATAAGCTATTCTTAACCAGATGTCTCAAGGGCACTGAAATCTAAACAGTGGAGGGAATTTATTCTAGCAGACTATATCTAGGAATTGCTGAATGTTATGTACAGTATATGTATTGATTAAGAAAAAAAACAAGCAGAAAATACCTCACTGTGCAATTTACTAAAAAAAAATAAAATCAGCTTGTGATTTACTGCTTCCACCTACACAAGGCAAAATATAACTGATTCTTCCTGGTATTTGTCTCTGGAGGAGAGAAGGAAATGCATTTATAGACAAACCATACTTCTGAACAGTAGACACACTTCCTCAGAGACCTTCTTTCTCTTAGGATTTGATACACAAACTGCTCTGCTACAGTAGTCTGAAAATGTAATACATTATTGAACCTGCTTTAGGAGCAGATAAATGAGACAGGTGCAATTTAATACACAAAGGTGCTTATTGTGATGCATCTAGGGAAGATAATGTCTCTTGCTGTTTCTTGGAATAATTCTACAATAATTACTCTGCTGTTATTTTACATGTTCTCATGACCATGCACTTCTATGGATCATCAGGCAGCCTACTGACCTTTAAATTCATTTCTAAAACATCAAATTAGGATTTCATTAAAGCACGGATGTGGGTGTATGCACATATCTATATCTAAGCCATAAAAAAATGTTAGAATTCTTTTAGCAGTTTATCTGGAGATTAGTATTATCTCTGTCTTGTAAAAATCTTCACACCACTATATATTTTTCAAACTCTACCGTTTCAAAAAATATAATTCAAAGGGGCATGTTTACTGAAGTGTGTTCCCTGCTTGCATGTGGTTTTACATGTGGTTGGCGTGCAATTTGCCTTCATGTCGGCAAGGATCGCGCAGGACAAATGCCACTATGCTAAAAACCCCATGCTACTGGAGCAATGTGTGAGTAGGAGGAGTGAGGCAGGGGTTGGGTGGAGGCATGGCATGCACCAGGGGTGAGTATGCTACCTACACGCTAGATGTGAAATTCCTCCTCTAGTGCGGGGGGAGGGGGGCTAACGCCTGGGGGTGCACGTGCCAGTGAATGCATACACCTGGGTGGCCATGATGCTGTCATGGACCATATACTTTTGAGATGATGGCCCCTTACCCTGACTGATGGAGAATGTGGCTGAGGACTACCAGCTCTGAGCAGCAGTATGATACTTCTATCATTGATTGAGGTCCTCTTGGAGCTTGCTGAGATTGCAGCAATCCATGGCGGCTGAGGTGCTCATCCTGTGGGCTTTGTGGGATTTAGCACCTTCATGTGGTGTTCTTACGCAGCCCTTCCCTGAAAGAGGGGGCATGGGGGGTCTTCTGTGGTTGGATGGTTGTGATACCCACCCCTTTTTAATAGCTGGTAGACCATAGGGGTTGGTTTTCTATATTTTGAGCCAGGAGAGGCATGCGCTACTGGTTGCTATGGTCCCCGTGTACAGACTTCCCTGACCAAGTGTGCTGATTGTGCTTGGTCTCCAGCACCTTCTGGCCCTTGCACCCCTCACATTAGGAACTTCACTCCCAATGACTAAGGCACTGCCAAAGCCATGATCAGAGGAGGGGAATGAGCTTTGTGGCACATCCCCATTACCTACCAAAGGTGTTGACCATGTATTGGGTGCCCTGCAGCTTAGGTGAATGGCCACCCTTGGTGCCTTAGAGTGAGGAGGTTCGTATCCTTGTCCCCCATAATGGACATTGTAAACATCCTGCCTGATCCCATGCATGGCCTTCTGCATCTTCAGATGCCACATGTGCACCCCATCAGCTACAGTTTAATACGCAGCACACACCCTCTGCATGTGTTTGTTTTCTGATCTGCATGCCCCACTCTTTTCTACATAGCCTCTGTGCTTTGAGTTGTGCTGGCTGTTCATAAGTGTTCTGGACTGCCCAGTTGCTATCTTCCTATATGGGTGCTAGGGGCACTGTTCTTGCTATACACAGTGATCCAAGGCCCACAAACACCCCTATATCACGCTTGTAGCATTCTACTTACCGATGTGCACAGAGACCACATGCATTGTTTATGTGCTGGGCTATGTGCATGCCCGGTGCATGTATGCTGGGCCATGCGTTCGCTATTGTCGTGCTACTGCTGCAACTAGTGTGGTGGTAGTAACATACCACAGCCACGCCCCTTATGTTTAATATGGCCGCTTGTGCTTAACATGTGAATTCTGTGCATTATCCCCACACTCCCTACCACACTTTAGTAAACATGCTCCAAAATGCATTAAAGCAGGAATATGTTTGACTGATATGCACAACTTACTTTACACTTTTAACATGAAAGAACAATTATAGAAATATTCACAAAACATTTAAGAATGAAAAACCAAAAGATTTTTTTCTGCAAGTTTTTATATCCCTTGCCAGAGCAAACCCAGATGAGCTCTATTTCCAAAAATACTTCAATAAGGCCTACAATAAGTTAAATAGAGCCCACCCATGTCTAATCAGAGTAATTGAGCTGATTTGAATGTCCCTGGGTGAAGACTCAAGCTACTTCTATTGTATAAAGTGAATCTGAAGCAAAGGGCCAAGCATCCTGAACCTGGAGCTGTTGAAAGACCTCTATGGTAAAGTTATTCAAAGAGACAGACTGGGAGACAAGTATAAGAAAATTTCAATATGTTTGTATATCCCTTGGGGTACTGTCCCATCCATCATTGTAAAGTGCAAACAGTTTGGCACGACAAGACACTATCTCAATCAGGCCATCCCTCCTAAGACAGTAACTGTGGGGTAAAGAAACTGCTTAGGAAGGTCGCTGTGAGGTCTAACATTACCCTGCCTGAGACTCAGGAAAATATTGACTGCTTATCCATTTCAAAATTACTCCAGAAACATTGCTTGTATAGCAAAGTGGCAAGAAGAAAACCATTACTGAGGAAAAGCCATATGATGTGCCTCATATTTACGGCATGTTTGCTAAAATGCGTGATGTTTGCATGTGCTCGACCCTAAGAATTAGTGGGAATGACAGAAATTTAAACCCACATTGAGGGCAATTTTTATAAGCTTTTATTGTATGCAGAACAACAAATTATGGGATATGTTTACTAAACTGTGCTAATAGTATGGGGTTTATTGCACTCTAAGTGAATGACACACCACAAAACAGCAAAAATCCTCATGCCCCCCCATGGTTCTCCAAGAACCTTGCCCAGATCAGAAGAAAACTTAGATACCTAGAAAGGAAATGGAAAAGGACACAAGATAATTCCGTCAAGACACAGCTTAATAACTACCAAAAGGAATACAACAACCTATGCAACAAAACCCAAAAGGAATACATCACAAGTACTCATATGAAGTCACTCAACTGCTCTAGAGAACTATTCTCAATTGTATCTCAATTAACCAATGATCTCAACACAGCTGACATAACAAACACGAACATGCAAATTGACCCTTAAATTATGGCGGATTTCCTCCACAACAAACAATGCACAAAAATGCCGCAGCACTATGAACCACCACAGCAAAAGAATGGCAGACAAAAACCATCTATGGCACAATTTCAACCTAATAAATAAAAGAGAAATACTAGACATCATTATCAACATCAATACCACAACCTCACCCCTCAACCCCTGTCCTGTAATGTGGTTAAAAAACCTGTGCAATCAGTTTGCTCAGACCATTCTACAGATAGTCCACACCTCCCTCAAGCAAGGATATCTACCTCCTTCACTCAAACAAGCATTTATACACCCAATCATAAAAAAGACCTCCTTAGACAGAGCCCACCCAATCTCTTATCGTCTAATTGCGAGCATCCCATTTCTAGCCAAAATAATTGAAAAAGCCATACAACACCAACTGCAAGACCATGTGGACAACTCGTACATGCTCTGCTAGACCCAAATCAACATGGCTTCTGCTCACAACATGGCACTTACACTCTGCTAACAGATCTCTTTAACAGACTCATCATCGGCCTAGATAAGCCTTGACTGGGATTTGTGCTCTTGTTCCTTGACATAAGCGCAGCATTTGGCTCAGTTTCACACCACATTATGCTAAACAGGCTCAGCGACATTGGCCTAACAGATGACACACTAAAATGGTTCACTTCCTACCTCTCAGACAGAACCATGCAAGTAAAGGTTGGCACCACCAACTCAAGACCCTTTAAGTTAACCCAAGGTATACCTCAAGGATCAGCTCTCTCTGGATTATTATTCAATCTATACATTCAACCCATCTGCAACCTACTAAGAAGGTGGAACATGCACTTTCATCTCTAAGCAGGTGACATCATGTTCTATATGCCGTTCAGCACCACCATCCCAGACTTCACAATTATAGCCGATGTCTTCAATGCTGTGACAAACTTCCTTGCCAGCATAAGTCTCATAGTAGACAAAATTAAAACAGAAGCCCTACTTATATTCAGAGGTCCGGACTTCAAACCACCAGAAAAGATAATAACACAAGATGCGGAAATCATAATAAAAAAAAGAGATCAAGTACCTAGGTATAACCATTGACAGCAGCCTCAACATGTCTGCACACATCAAAAATGCAGCTAAAACAGCATATTGGAAGCTAAAACTCCTCAAACCCCTTTGACACCTACTACAGGATACTGACTTCAGATCAATACTGCAAGCCATCATCACACCACACCTCGACTACGGAAACATCATCTATCAAGGTCTCCCAAAGAATGCACTATTCCCAATACAACTAGTACAAAATACGGCAGCCAGAATTCTGTGAGTGCAACCCGGCAACACATAACACCAATCCTAAAAGGTCTAAAGTGGCTCCCTATAGCAAAGCGGACAAAATACAAAGCCATCACCACCACCTTCAAAATCCTGCACAATCTCTCAGCTCCCTGCCTCACGGATATAATCTCCAGAGCACACACAAGAAGACCAAAAAAAACTGCCAATCAAAACCTCCTGAACATTCACCCACTCAAGATCAAGAGCACACAACAGACCAGTAACAGAGCATTCTCTCTATATGCTCCCTCAATATAGAATTCATTATCAGAAAGCATAAGAGCAGCAAAATCCATAACAGAGCTAAAAAAAACCTACTCAAAGCACACCTCTTCAGAGAATACTATGGACCCGATGACAATACCATCATCATGGCATGGGGGTAACAGATTGAAACAATTGGACATTCGTGAACATAGTTGGATGTTTTGATTGAACTCTATTAAGCCATGTGGCCTTGATCAGGCTATTGATTGGACTCCCTTGTTTTGATTGGTTGTTCTGACCATGTGACTATTCAAATACCATAATAAGTTTTTTAGAGTTTGAGATGGAGATAGAAGCATTCAGCTGGCTGGAGTTTGGCTCTGAGGATTTTCATTTTTGGGCTTATCCCCTGATGCAGAAAAGTTGTTTTCCTTATTGAAACTCAATATTGTCTCTGGTGTATTTGGGTATATTTATATTTTGTTTTGTGGATGTATATCATAGCATTATTTAAGCCACAGGGTGCTGCTGTAGCAATAGCAGGCATCTGGGTGTTTGTATATGTGTATCTGTGTTAGTTCTATGTGTTTTTTGGACCAGGAGATATAACAATGTGTGCTGTTGAGTCAATGCTGACTCCTGGCAACCCAGCAGCCTCTGGGTTTTCTTGGCAGGACGTGACCAGATGTAAATTGCCAGGCTTTTCTTCCAAGGCAATGGAGGGTAAAGTGACTTGCCCAAGGCCACAAGGAGTGCCAGTGGAAATCAGACCTTGACTCCTGGTCGCCAGGCACTAAACTCCTCCCACTCTCAGCAGGAGAAGGGAAGAGAAACACAGAAAGTTGCAATTTGCTAGCTGCTATGTTTCATTATATTAATGTTTATGTTCCTGCTGCCGGAACTCCCTCTCCCTTAGAAATGTACTGAACCATTTTTGCCACATTTTATTTCTCTGGAACATCAGATCAGATCAAGTCCACTTTTGAAATGGTCAACTGGATGTGTCTTTTCACTGGACTTCCACCCACATCAAATTTGGTTCCATTCTGTTAAGTTTTTGGATAGTTAGTTTGTCCCCGGGCAGATGAATAGATGGACTGGCATTTTTTAGACCCATTAAGTATAATTTATTCTCAACATTCTGTTGAGTCGGAAAGAATAATAAATGGACAAGGCATTTATGATACAGCAAAAACCGAATTGCACTTGAACAAGTCTACACCTTAGTTCTTTTATGTTACCCCTTTATTGTATTATTTTGTGAACATCCCTTTCATGCTGAGAACTGTTCCTAATGATCCCATCTTCGATATGAAGCAGACAAATGAATTCATTTGTAAGCAATTTTAAGAAAGATGATACTATAAGACATTTGAACACTCACGGCAGTAGACTTAAATAAAATGTCTGTATTTCCATGGTGAATGATGCCAAGCAGTTTGTGGGATGTAGCTAAGCCACAACGGAGCCTGTGCTCAGCTCAACCTCTGTGTCATGGTCCTAAACCATGCCTGGACTCTGACTCTGCAGTTTGCAGCTGGCAACGATATATGTGGAAATATATTAAAGCTTGATAGATTAAAGCCCTCACCCAATCCATCCACAAGCAAGAAAGCAGATTCTGGTCAGCTTATAGGATTGTGATCCAGAATTGTGGTGGCCCATTCTCCTCACTACTTTTATTTTATGACAAGCGAAAGCTACAACACTGGAGTCTGTGAGGAGCATGATTGTAATATGACATTCCTATTGACTTTGTATTTGGGGAGAGATTGCATCAAACCTTTCTGGTGACATCATAATAGGCATATTGTATGCTCACACTGGCACCCAAGTGCCCTTTTTCTTAAGACCTGGTTATTTCAGGCAATCTGTGGTCTGGAAGCTGACCTTCTATTGGGGATCAATCATTCTTTTTCTAAAGTATCTTTTCATTTTGTCAATATGATAGGGTGTTTTTATTCTATTCAGTTTTTTTTATTATGATTTTGTTGCTGTATAACTAAAATGTTTTTTCTTCTTTTATACATATACATATATATATATATATATATATATATATATATAAGAAGAAAAAACATTTTATATATATATATGTGTGTTTATTATAATCCACTGAGGACTTAGGATTGACGGGAGATCTTTTTAAAATAAATAAATTATTATTAAGTACAAGGCACAGCATGCTCCACTAGCTCGGTCTGCTTTATGTAATTTAAATTAATTTTCTGAAAACATTGGAAATTGCTGTGATTTCTGATGAACACTGGATCTCTCTCTGCATGTATGCTTGTGTCCTCTACCCTCTGTATGACAGACTGCACGGCTTGTCTTGATGTAACTGATACGAAGGTGCCTTTTTTTTTTTTTGCAAAATAATGAAAGATAGCACTTCCAAAGTTGTCTTTCTTCAAAAGATAATGCACAATAAAGGTTTGGTATCTAAAGTACAGACATGCTCCAGCACTTCATTTGCAAGAAACACTCGTCTTTGCACAGCTGTCTGCACATACACAATACCTTTCAGTTTGTTTGACTTCATTTCTGATCACAGCTGTGTGAGCACAGAGAGCAGTACAGGTACCAGGATGCAATAATACAAGTGGTGGCTCTCACTTTGCATATGAATTCCGGGACCTAACTATATTAAAATCATAAATCAATAAAATAGAAAATGAACTTCAGAGACATTGTGAAAAAGCAATGGTCCAGTAGTGACTAACAAAGTGTGATAGTGTTCATGTGTATGTGTATTTTGTGCCAGTGCTAAGTTTGCTCAGAAAGAAAGGTTAAAAAACATAAAAATATGTTTGTACTTTATAAGACATATGTGTAATGTGCGTGTACTGAATGTTGGGAGACACAGTTGAGCTAGAAGGCATTCTTAAAGTTATACAATAGTAGAATAGTACAGTGAGGAAATGCTGTAGATGGGGGAGCGGGGACAAATTTGTATAGAGAAGTGTAGAAGCAGCAGGAAGGAACAAGTTAGCTACGTGCATGACCAAATTTTCATCGTTTTCATCGCAAACTGAAATTTTTTTGGGTTTTCATTGTAATTGTACATCTACTGCACATGTAGACTATGCACACGCATACCGCCAAATTTACATGTGCACTATTGATATATACACAAGCAATTTGCTTGCATGCTTAATTTTTAGGTGTGCATGCAAATTGCCAAACGAGTCCAATATGCACACCCCTAGAACAAATGGATGACCAGTGGGATGTGGCAAAGCTGGATCACATGAAAAAAGGAAAATCTGTAAGGAAGTGGGTCACTGAAAGAGTTAATAAAGTGTAGGTGGAGGAAACAGTGGATGATGGGATTCCGATGAAGATTGGTGTTGATGTTATGAATCCATGTAGGTAGTATGAGGCTCAGAAGAAGAGAGCTACAGAGGTTACTAATGCCACCTTAGCTCTGGGGTAAAAGATATATGGAAAGGGGACTGGTGGGTAAGGGAATGTAGTGTGTGAGAAGAGACTATGTAGAAGGGGCAACATGAACAGAGCAAAATGAAGGAGCTTGGTGGAGGAAAATGAGAAGATGGAAGAGAGAAAAGTTTTCATTTCGGGAGTGGGAAATAGCGAAAAAGAAAAATGGGGGTTGTGAAAGAGGGCTCTCAGTAATTTCTATGATGCTGAGTCACTTTGTCACTCTCTACAGCAGGGGTCTCCAACTCTAGTCCTGGAGGGCTGCAAAACAGTCAGGTTTTCAGGTCGTTCCTAATGAATATGCATGAGATATATTTGCATGCCGTGCCCCCATTGTATTCAAATTTATCTCATGCATATCATTAGGAATATCCTGAAAATCTGACTGGTTTGTGGACATCCGGGACTGGACTTGGCAATCCCTGCTCTACAAAAAGGGCCAGCTAAGCAAATTCACATGTTTAGTAATTTTATTCAGGCCAGAGCCTCATGCCAGGATCTACAGAATTTTACAGACTAATATTTTTCCTGCAGCAGGGGAAGGGAAGGCAGCTGGAAGAGGTGTATATGAAATGTTTATCAAGGCCCCACCTACTGCCCAGCGGGAGTAAATCCCAGGAATCTAGAGGTAAATATCACCTAAACCAATCCAAATCTATTTTTTACATTACTGAAGAAAGTGCCACAGACCAAACATTTGCTGACATTCAGCCATTGAAAGAGCTTCAGAATTTCATAGAATCGTTGCTTTATAAGTGTCTGCATTACAGTGACAGTTCCTTCCTGCATTCCTAGCATACTGACAGTAGGGGATTTTTTTGACAAAGGTAAGATTCTGAACCTAGAGGAAATGGCAAGCCTAATAATTTAAATCAGCAATAGGCTATTTAGAAAAGGAACACCGTAAACCATAGGAGGACTGCATTTTATAATAAAGCACATGATTTAGGAGGCAATTTTAGAACGGCTTTTCCATATGTAAAACCAGTTTTTATACATGTAAAGAATCATTTCTACAATAATGCACCAGATACCTGCATAAATTTATGTGCAAGCAGCAATCCTACACATAGGGGTCCTTTTATACCACTTCAGTCAAAGCAGTTTACATTGTAACTCCAACTAATGAAAGTTGATAACTTAAAATTTTCTGAGGCAATGGAGGGTTAATTGACTTGTCCAAAGCCACCAGAAGTTCTTGTGAGAATTGAGCCATGATTGCTTGGTTCCTAAGCCAGTAGCTCTAACCATTAGGCTACTCCTCATTGCTCATGTGTACAGTTAACATGGGTTTTGGTGCATTGTAACTGAATGCTGTGGCCCATGGTAACTGTTAGCATATGGTCAGAACCATTAGCACTGGTCAATTTCTGCTCTAACTGCAAATAGAGTGGTGGAGGTCAAAATGGATAGGTTAAGGGTGGAAAATGGATGTGGTGTGGTGAGAACCTTTCCTTCAGTGCACAGCTATATACCATGCGCTAATGTAACGTCTTGAAATTAGTGTGAGTGCAATTACCTCCACCTCCAAAGATGAAATTGTTTGCACCTGTGGTATTTGCTTCCCCAAGTTATCATACCACACCATGTTCTGCAAATTTTCAAAAATTGTTTCCTTCAGAAATTAAATGTGCTATTTCTTAATGAATTTGATACGCTGAATTCAAATATGATAGTGAAATTGATCAATTAGCTCCTGTTTCTATGATATGTTGAAGGATATCCATTTTACCACTATGTATGGTGAAAATTGAGCCTACGTCCTTAGATGTAAATCAAAATCCTATTACAAATAAAACTTTGCACAATAACAAGCATGTTTTTATAAAATAAAGTTCATAAACGTACTTAGAAGAAACAGAGGAGTAATTATGTCTGCAATTTAACTTTCATTAAGAACATTTGTAAGTACATTCTAGTAATTTTTGTTCTCATTCAGTGGCTTCACGACTCTTCCTGATCTTTTTCTTGTACTGAAGCAATGGAATATCCCTTGTCACTGTCCAGCAGTAGTCTGCAGGCATTGATGGACTCCATTTACCCTGATACCTCTTTTCCATGGCTGCAATGTCTTGGTGAAATCGTTCTCCATGTTCATCACTTACTGCTCCACAAATCTAGATGAGAGTGTAGAAAATGAATCTTTAAGGACATGTTGCAACCAAGGCTTTTGTATGCCTTGAGAAGATCTTGAACAATCTCTTGGTAATTATTTGCTTTGTTGTTTCCAAGAAAAATTTGTGTCACTGATTCAAATGCTATCCATGCAGCCTTTTCCTTTCCACACAATAAACAAAGACATTCGTCATCTTGAAGAAGTGCATGAATCTGAGGGCCAACAAAAACTCCTTCCTTAACTTTGGCATCACTCAGTCTAGGAAATTTACCACTAAGATACCTGAAAGCAGGTTTAGTTTTATCCATCGCCTTGACAACGTTTTTCATTAGTCCCAACTTGATGTGCAAAGAAGGCATCAAAATCTTGTTGCTGTCTACAAGTGTTGGAAACAGAACGTTTTTGCTTCCAGGATCCAGTGACTGACGGAGTGGCCAGTCCCTTTTGATGAAATGACAATCTCTAGCACGACTATCCCATTCACACAGGTAGCAGCAGTACTTGGTGTATCCACCCTGAAGACCAAGCAAGAGGGCGACCACTTTGAAGTCACCACAGATTGACCATAGATGTTGATCATAGTTTATACATTTCAAAAGTTGTTTCATATTGTCATAAGTCTCTTTCATAAAAGCTGCATGGCCAATAGGAATTGATGGTAGCAAGTTGCCATTATGCAGCAATACAGCTTTAAGACTTGCTTTGGATGAATCAATGAAGAGCCTCCAATCATCTGCATTATAATTGATATTGAACCATTACCATTAAACCTTTTATGTTGCTGCATGCAGCAAGATCACCTTCTTTGAAAAAGAATGACACCAAGACTTTCTGATGGTCCCGGAAAAAAGAAATTCGAACATCACCAGCCAGAAGATTCCACTGCTGTAGTCTGGAACCCAAAAGCTCAGCTTTATTCTTCGGGAGATCCAAATCCTTGACAGGGTCATTCAATTCACCTTGCGTTATGAGATCTGGCTCATTAGCAGTGGCCAGAAGAAACTCTGGGTCACGTGAGGTTGACGTTCATGACTACAAACTTCTTCCTCTTGCTCACTTGATTCTAATGATAATTATTCTAACATTTTGGGAATCGGCAACCCTTCTCTATGAGGCACTGGGTGTATTACAGATGGAATGTTTGGATATTGCACGGTCCACTTACTCTTTCTGGATATGTCTTTCTGAATTGGAGGAACCATGCAGAAGTAGCAATTGCTGACGTGATCCGTGGGCTCTCTCCAGATCATTGGAACGGCAAAAGGCATTGATTGCCTTTTCCCATTCATCCATTGCCTGAGATTTGTTGCACATGTATTGCAGCATATGTGTGGCGCCCAGCTTTTATCCTGATCTCCTATTCTGCAGCCAAAATATAAGTTGTAGGCTTTCTTAACCACCACAGTCATATTCCATTTTTGTGATGTAAAAGTCACTTCACCACAAATATAGCAGAAATTATCTGCATTATTAACACAAGTATGATGCATCGCCGAATACGCTGTGATTGACCTATCGGCATAAAATAATGCAAAATATTTTTTTTTTATTAGATCTTTTATTTTCATTTTAAAAACAATACACACAGAGAACTTTAACTGTACCACACTCTTATATACCTATCCCCTTCACCCCCATCCCACTCCCACGCCTCTACCCCCTTCCCCCTCCCAACCCCTACCCCCCATCTCCCTGCAAGTCCCTCGCCACCTGCTCCCTCCAACAAACGTATACTACACAGTACCTGATACATATTACATAATATATTGCCAGGCTATACAATGCACAATAATAACAAATGGCCTAAGTAGCCGTAGAGACACCGATGGCTCCCCAAGCAAGGCGCCCACTTGTTTTGGCCATTGCTGCATATTCTTACAAGTAGTGCCATTTATTTAGCGCTATCTGACCCCCTTGAGGGAGCACCTCGCGATCGACTTGGTCATTTTTCCTTCTTAGTAAAAGAAGACTCTTATTGACCTGCGCTCGCTCATAACCTACATACAAACATAATAAATTCCACCAGTGGTGTGCATCCAACTTAGACAAATCTTTCCAGGAATTAAGTATCAACTTCAAAGCTATCGCCATCATAAAATTAAATAGGTACTTTTTTCCCTTTATAAGCGGGACATCATTATCCATAGAGCGCAGAATGATAGTTTTCCAAAGTAATTGACGACGGAATCGCAAAATGATTGAATCTGGTCCCACACCGTCAACCAAAACACCTGAACATGAGGGCAATCAAACAACATATGTTTTAATGTTGCCGGTGTTGCATTACATGACCAGCAGGCATTCCCAGCTTTTAAATCCCATTTTGAAAGCTTTACCGGCATTATGTGTGCCCTGTGCATTAGGAAGAACATTGATTGTGTAATGGCCGCACCCCTAGACACACTTTTCACCTGTCCACACACCCTCTCCCACGTCTCAGGGTGAATACTTGTGCCCAAATCTTCCTCCCAAATCTTTTCCAATCCCATCAACCGGGAGGGGTTCCCGTCTCGTAGGGTAGCATAAAATTTAGAGACTACTCCTCTCCCGCACCCATGGGCCTCTGACACTTTCTGCAGCTCCTAATCTGGACACAGATTATCTTTATCTTTATTGTCACATTTAATATACCGCTCTTTACCAGTGGCACCAGGGCGGTGTACAACAACAAAATATATAGGCTGCTGAAAAGGAAAAGGAACGCCAAAAATAATGAAGAGACAGGATAGGGTGGAGAGAGAGAGTAAAGCAACAGATAAAGCAATGAAGCAGACAAAACACAAAATGACGAACATTCTAGTTCAACGGGGTGGGGGAGAAAGGGGAGCAGGAGGAGGAGGGAGGTTAAAAGCGGTGCATAACCCACCATAACCTTAGCCCTGGTGAGACAGTGCTTTAATTGGATGCACTGAAAGTGACAAGAGCCCGGCAAATTGAACTCCCTCTGCAGATCCCCAAATGACTTCCAAGTCTGAGAGAAAGCTAACTGCCCCACCATCCATATACCTCTGCTTTGCCACCCTTTCCATGAGACAATTTTTTTTCCGATTTTGAAACACGTATTGTACCATATAGGGAGCTTGCTCGAGAGGGGGTTATCTTTACAGATCACCTGATCTAAAGCTAGGAAAGCCTCCTGCGTTGCAGCTACTACTCTATTGCCAGAAACAGCATCTGGCAATTTCATGTCCATTAGCAAGGACATTGGAATCGGGGCAACTATACGTCTCTCCACCTCCAACCACCTCGGCCCCTGACCTTTAAGCTCCTCAGCGCACCACAACGTGCCTTGTTTGAGGCGGTAAGCAAAATGATAATTTTTGAAGTCAGGGAATTGGACTCCCCCCCTACTATTCTTTGCCTTTAATTTCCTTGTTGCTATTCTGGGAGGTTTACCCTGCCAAAGAAAATACACTAATTGATGCTCCACCGACTGGTAAAAGCTAGGGGGAAATATTACCGGTAACATCTCTAGAAAATAGTTGATCTTTGGAGTTAAGACCATTTTTATTGACTCTAGCCTACCCCACCATGACAGATGGAGGGGGGAACATTGGGTTGTGAAGGCCTGTACCATATCCAACAGTGTTTTGATATTTATTTTTATTGTGTTATCCAAGCTACAACTGAACCTCACCCCTAAGTATTTAACATCTTGCGATGCCCATACGAAAGGGAGAGGGCCAACCATTGACTTAAAAGTCCGATTGTTCATTGGGAAAGCAACTGACTTTGTCCAGTTGATCTTGTAGCCAGACAAACGTGAGTAATGGCCAATGCTACTTAAAAGCATCTCTAAAGACAAGGGATGGACAAAAAGTAGCAAGTCATCTGCGTAAGCCGAGACTTTAATTTCCATGTCCTCAACCACGACCCCCCCCCAATCTCTTTGTTAGACCGAATCATCAATAAAAGGGGTTCCAATGCCAAATTAAATAACATAGGAGAGAGTGGGCACCCCTGTCTCGTCCCCCTATGCAAAGGAAAGGCGGATGAGAGCGTCCCATTTACCCTGATTTGCGCCACAGGACTAGAATACAGAACCTGGATTAGTCAGATGAATTGCTTCCCAAAGCCAAACCATTGCAAAGTCTGCATCAAAAAGGCCCATTCTAGCCTGTCAAAGGCCTTCTCAGCATCAAGAGAGAGGCCCACAATCGGAACATCCTTGCTTTCTGCTATCGCTAACAGGTTCAATAACAAACGGGCATTATCCGAAGTTGACCTGCCTGCTATAAATCCGCATTGATCCGGATGTATGAGATCGGGAATTACTTTTGCCAACCTATGAGCCAAAACAGAAGCATAAATCTTGTAGTCCGCATTCAATAGCGAAATAGGCCGATAGTTCTCTACCTTCTGTGGGTCTCTATCTGGTTTGGGTAGAACTACAATTGAAGCAGCACTAAAAGACCCCACCGCAGGCAACTGGCTATCCAAAAGGTTAAAGAATACTTGCATATAAGGAGATAGCTCATTCCTGAAGGTTTGATAGAATTCAAGAGGAATTCCATCAGGGCCGGCCGCTTTACCAGCTGCTCTGGAGTTTATTGCCTCCCTGATCTCCTTTACTGTTAGTTTCCTATCCAGCTCAAGGACCTGCTGAACGGAAAGGGAGGGATGGGCAATGTGACCCAGCATTAACATAGAAACATAGAAACATGATGACAGAAAAAGACCACAAGGCCCATCTAGTCTGTCCTTCCATAACAACAACTACAACAGTCCACTTTTTACCTTTAGAGATCCTCTGTGTTGGTCCCATGCTTTTTTGAATTCAGTTACTGTCCTCATCTCTACCACCTCCACTGGGAGACTATTCCACGGATCCACTACTCTTTCCGTAAAGAAATATTTCCGCATATCACTCCTGAATCTATCTCCCTTCACCCTCATCCCATGTCCCCTCGTCGCAGAACTTGCTTTCAATTGAAAGAGGCTCTCTCCCTGAACATTTATGCCACGGAGGTATTTAAACATCTCAATCATATCACCTCTATCCCGCCTTTCCTCTAAGGTGTACATATTAAGATCCTTAAGTCTGTCCTCATATGCTTTATAATGAAGACTACTAATCATCTTAGTAGCAACCCTCTGCACCGACTCCATCCTGTTCACATCCTTTTGAAGGTGCGGTCTCCAGAATTGCAGACCATACACCAAATGAGGTCGCACCAAAGACTTATACAGAGGCATTATCACCTCCTTTTTTCTGCTAGCCATTCCTCTCCGTATGCACCCAAGCATCCTTCTAGCTTTTGCCGTCGCCTTTTCTACCTGTTTAGCTACTTTAAGATCATCGGACACAACTACGCCTAGGTCCCGCTCTTCTTTAGTGGACAAAAGTACTTCACCTCCTATGCTGTATTGCTCCCTTGGATTGCTGCAGCCCAAATGCATGACCTTACATTTTTTAACATTAAATCCCAGCTGCCAAATTCTAGACCATTCTTCAAGCTTAGCTAGATCCCTCCTCATGTTATCTACACCTTCCTGGGTGTCTACTTTATTGCAGATTTTGGTATCATCTGCAAAGAGGCAAACCTTACCCGACAGCCCTTCCGCTATATCACTAACAAAGATGTTAAAAAGAATCGGACCAAGGACAGATCCCTGGGGCACACCACTGGTAACATCCTTCTCCTCAGAGTGAGCTCCATTTACTTGTACTCTTTGTCGCCTCCCACCCAACCAATTTCTAACCCAAGCAGTAACTTTAGGGTCCATCCCTAGGGTGCTCAGTTTGTTTATAAGTCGCCTGTGAGGAACAGTGTCAAAGGCTTTACTGAAATCTAAATACACCACATCTAGAGCTCTCCCTCGGTCCAACTCCCTGGTCACCCAGTCAAAGAAATCAATCAGATTTTTCTGACAAGACCTGCCTCTGGTGAATCCATGCTGCCTCGGATCCTGTAATCCGCTGGACTCCAGAAACCTCACTATTTTCTCTTTCAACAGCGTTTCCATTAATTTACTCACCACTGAAGTTAAACTAACCGGCCTGTAGTTTTCAACCACATCCTTACTTCCGCTTTTGTGTAAAGGCACCACATGAGCCTCTCTCCAGTCCTTTGGCACCACTCCCGACTCCAACGAGGCATTGAAAAGGTCAGTCAGTGGAGTTGCTAGAACGTCCCCAAGTTCCCTCAGTATTCTAGGGTGTATCCCATCCGGTCCCATCGCTTTGTCTACTTTAAGTTGAGCTAGTTTCTCACGAACACAGTCTTCTGAAAATTGTTCAAGATGTCCCTCGCTTCTGTTCTTATTTGTGGGTGTTTTCTGAGGTCCTGCTCCTGGTTCTTCATCTGTGAACACAGAACAAAAATATTGTTAAGCAATTCCGCTTTATCCTTATCAGCTTCTACATATTCCCCCCCTGTACCCTTGAGTCTGACAATACCACTTTTGCCCTTCCTCTTCTCACTAATATATCTGAAAAATGTCTTATCCCCCCATTTTATTGCATTGGTATTTCCTCCTCCTTTTGAATCTTTGCCTTCTTGACTACTTTGCTAGCTTCTCTAAGTTTTTCCAAATACAGATGCCTGTCTTCCTCTCTCTGTGATCTCTTGTATTTCATGAAGGCCTCCCTCTTTTTCTTCACTTTTTCAGCTACTTCCTTCGAAAACCATAGCGGTCTCCTGTTCCTTTTGCCTTTATTTACCATTTTAACAAAAAGGTTGGTTGCCTTTAAAATACCCCCTTTCAGTTTTGCCCACTGTTGTTCTACATCCCCCAGCTGTTCCCATCCCACTAACGACTCCCTGAGGTATTGGCCCATCTTCGTAAAGTTAGTCTTCCTAAAGTCTAAGATCTTCACCTTGGAATGGATTCTAACAGCCCTAGTCCTAATACTGAACCACACCATCTGGTGATCACTGGATGCAAAATGATCTCCCACTACAACATCAGAAACACTTTCACCATTGGTAAGCACCAAGTCCAGTATGGCCCCTTCACGTGTGGGGTCTGTTACCAATTGCCTGAATAGTTCTCCCTGTAGAGAATCCAGGATCTCCTTACTCCTAGATGATACTGCAGCAGGAATGTGCCAATCATTGTCTGGAACTCTTCCACTCCCAACCCCCCTTTTGAGGTGTACAATTTTGCATAAAAACAGCGAAAGGCCTCCGCGATATCTACACTTTCCGTTAGGAACATGTACCCTTCCCCTTTAATGGCCTCTACCCTGGACTTTGCCACCCGGGGCTTTAAAGTATTTGCTAAAAGGCTACCCGCCTTATTATTTTCCAAGTAGAATCTGGATTGCTGCTGTGACAAAATGTGCTCAGCTTCGCTACTTAAGACTTGATTATATTGAAACCTCAGCCTTCGTAGCCTGAGCAGAATGCTCGCATCTGTTCTGGACACCAACAATCTTTCCCCTGCTTTAATTTGTAAGTCTAACGCAGTTAATTTCACTTTTTTCTCCCTTTCCAGGTTAATTAAGAAGCTCGTTATTTTAGCACGGATGAAAGCTTTAAAACCCTTCCACCATGCCCAACCAGCGGTGTCCCCCGGCAAATTAATTTCAAAATATTCTTTTATCCCCTGCCGTATGTACCCACAAAGCCCTGAATCTCCCAATAGGGATCTTTTAAAAAGGAAGCTGGGTTTGGGATCCGCCCACTCTCTGAAAGCTAGAGTGAAGGTTTTAGAAGCATGGTCCGAGATTTGAACCGGATTAATGCCCGCAGTCTTTTTTTTTATTTTATTTATTGAAAGGCTTCCAAAGAATACATTGAATCATAAACCACAAAGGTCTTCAAAAAAGATGCAACAATAATAACATAACTGCAGATCACAACAACATTCAACAATATGCCTTCATTTTTGTAGTTTTAAAATAAGGAAACGGGGAACAATAACCCCCCAACCTCCCTTTCCCCCCCCCCCAAAACCTCCCTAGCCCAGGATCCCCCTCCCACCCAACCTCCCAATCCTCCCAACTATGGCTTGCTAGTGTTTAAGCATGGGAAGGTGGTGAGCAAGAGACACACTCACTCAGGGGGCAAGCTCCCATTAAAGTTTTCGCATTCCCCCCCTCTTATCCAGCACCTTCACGCACCATAACGAGAAACAAAGGGTGCCCACACCAACTCAAAGTGTGCCAAGCGCATCATACTGACCGCTACCCCTCGCTCCATGGTATACATATCCCACATCCGTTCCAGCCAAACCTGAAAGGAGGGAGCCAAGGCACGCTTCCAGGCTGCTGCAAGGGATAATCTAGCTGCATTCAGGCCGTGGTGAAGCAGAGCAAGCTGCAGAGCCCGTGCACCCGGCACCGAGGCCCCAAACAGGAAAATCCCCGGATCCCAAGGGATACTCACTCCCAGAAGCAATTGCAGCCGGAGCTGTATACCCCTCCAAAAGGCGCGAATGCGTGGGCAATCCCACCAAATGTGCCCTAGGGTACCCCGTTGCCCACAATTACGCCAACAATGGTCCACCGCCCCAGGATATATAAGTGCGATCCGCGCCGGGGTCATGTACCAACGATACAGTATTTTATAATTAGTTTCACGGGCATTAATCGCTACCGCACTCTTCCACAAGCGAGTTTCCGCCCTTTCCCACTGCTGCTCAGTATAGGAGAGGTTCAAGTCGGAGTTCCAAAATTCCCTGTGTCTAGTAGAACACGATTGAGATCCCTGCAAGTGGGCATACAAGGTCGCCACGAGTCCCTTAGTGGTAGTGCACCCCTCACAGTAACGTTCCAGATCTGTCAGGGCCCGAGCAACCTGGGGCCGAACAAGCTTGGATCGAACCCAGTGTGTTACCTGCATATATTGATAGTGATGCCTGGCCGGAATATCAAATTCATCTTGTAACGCACGAAAAGGTTGTAATTGACCGTCATCAAGAAGTTGTCCGACCCGACTAAGGCCATGATGTCCCCACTGCCGAAAGACTGTCACTTAACCCCGGCGGGAAAGAGGCGTTATCTACTATAGGGGCTAAAGGGGTTAAGTCCATGTCGCGAGACCGAAAATGCTGGTCCCAACAACGGAGGGTATGAAGAACATAGGGGTTGCTAGTGCGTTTACCATGGCGGAGTTTGGGACCAAGCCACAGCCAGTCTCCCAAGCCGGCTCCCCCCGCCAAGTTCATTTCCAGTTGTACCCATCGCTTAGTGCTATCAGCAATCATCCACTCCACCCCCGCCCGACATTGCGCCGCCGCGTAGTACCAGTGTAAATTGGGCATGCCCATACCTCCAGAGTGCGTACGGGCATAAAGAACCTGTCGCGCCAAGCGCGGGCGACGATAATGCCAGATGAATTTCATAAGCAGCTTCTGCCAGGTCGCCAAAGTGGTCCGCGTAATGGGAATCGGCAGAACCTGAAAAAGTTAAAGGAAGCGGGGAACAACCACCATCTTGACCACGGCTATACGCCCGAACCAGGAAAGGAGTAGGCCATTCCAAACCTCTAAATCCCGCCGAATCTGACGAAGCAAGGGATCATAGTTGGCCTTAAAGAGGTCCGCCCGCTCCACAGTCAACTGAACCCCTAAATAACGTAGGGCTCCGGACACCCAGCGAAGAGGATAAGCCGCTTGAAGCTCCGCACAAACCGCCCTGGGAACCCCAACATCCAAGATCTCCGATTTAGTGTAGTTAATTTTAAAACCGGATACCCGAGAATAGTTATCGAACAATTGCATCGCAACTGGAAGGGAAGTGGATGGATCCACCAGGGACAGTATGATGTCATCCGCAAAGAGTGCAATCCTATATTCCGCAGGGCCAATATGGACCCCCCGCAAGCCTAGATGTTCTCGAAAGCTCTGAGCCAAGGGTTCCATCGCGAGTGCAAAAAGCAGGGGCGAAAGAGGGCAACCCTGTCGCATGCCCCGCTCCAGCAAGAAGGGTCTCGAGTGTCCCCCATTAATCCGAACACATGCCTGGGGCATCTGATAAGGACTACGAACCCAACAGATATAATTAGAGCCAAAGCCCATTGTCTCCAGTACACACCATAAGTATTCCCAATCGACCCGGTCAAAAGCTTTTTCTGCGTCGATCCCCACCAGCAGGGCTGGTTGTGGTTCCCGTTGGGCTACGTGAATGACCTGCAACATACGCCTAATGTTGTCTGCAGCCTGGCGACCTGGCACAAATCCAACCTGATCTGGGTGAACCAAGCCCGGAAGGACCCGATTCAAGCGCGCCGCAAGCACAGAGGCAAATATTTTAACGTCAACATTTAACAGGGAGATGGGGCGGTACGACGCCGCGTCATGCAGTGGTTTACCAGGTTTGGGTATCATCACAATCAATGCCTCGCGCTGGGACGATGGTAAAGAGACCCCCCCCAAAATCTCATTGAACAAAATAGTCAAGGTTGGCGCTAATTGTGCTCGAAACTTCTTATAATATTCTGCTGGGAAGCCATCACTACCCGGCGCACTGCCAGTTTTCAATCGCCGGATTGCGGTTTCCACTTCGTCTACCGTTAATTCAGAATCTAGCAGAGCCCGGTCAGGATCGGAGAGATGCGGCAGACCAATCCCCCGCAAATAGTCCTGCACACGATCCCGCTCAAAGGGCTCCGCCTTATAGAGCCGCTCCAGATAGTCAGCAAAGAGATCACGTATTTCCCGGGAGATAACCCTCCTCCGTCCCCCAGAGTCGCGCAGTTCGCGAACCACTCTCGCGGATTGTTGTTGTCAAAGACGCAGGGCTAGGAAGCGGCCTGTTTTAGTCCCATGCTCATAAAACGTTTGCCGTAATTTCCGGCGTTTATTATCTAATTCTTTCTGCAAACACGCATCCAAGTTGGCTCGAGCAGCCCGCCACTGGCGCAGGACCTGACGCGAACCAGTTCGGGCGTGTTCCAAACCTAGGCGGTTAGCCTCCTCCACCAACTGGTCGTGGGCACGCGTCCACATTTTGCGCGTGCGGGCCGCCTCAGCCATGAGTTGACCGCGAACCGTAGCCTTATAAGCATCCCACACCGTGGGGAGGGGAACATCCCCAGAGTTGTTGAGCTCAAAGAATTCGGCGATAAAACGGACATGGTCCTGCACTGCACCTTGCTGCCGTAGGAACCTCACGTCTAAGCGCCAAAGCCGTTGGTGCTCACTATACAATCCGGCCGGAAGAGCAAGCCAGCACAGGGCATGATCTGAACAAGTCAGCGTTCCATGTCCAGCCTTCACTCTCCCGTCCATCAGGCGCTGATCCAATAAAAAATAGTCAATGCGAGTGTGAACCTGATGGACCGGAGAGTAGTATGTATAGCCTCTCTCCCCCCCATGGGTGTCCCTCCAGACGTCCCGCAAACCTAGGTCTAGCATAAAGCGTTGCAGGGCTCTTGCCGACCCCCCACTCGCCCCCCAGCGCGACTTGTGGAATCCAGGTGGGGCACCAGGTGCGTGTTACAATCCCCCCCCAGAATAATAGGACCCCTTGCAAAATCCATCAGTAAGGCTTTCAAACGCGCAAAAAAGGCCCCCTGACCTGTATTGGGCACATAAACATTAGCCAAAGTTAGCAGGTGCCCTTCTAAACGGATATTCAAAAAAAGCCACCTCCCCAGAGTATCTTGCTTTATCTCCTCTATCTGTAGAGAGAGGCTCTGATGAAATAGTAAGGCCACTCCCCGCTTCTTCTGTCCCTGTGCATCCGAGGCCACCCGCACCTCAGTATACAGGGGCCTCTTTAGCCAGCCTTGCTTACTATTCTGAAGATGGGTCTCCTGTAAGTAAACAATGTCCCCCTGCAAAGTGCGCAATTCTGAGAACAGCAGGGACCGCTTCCTCGGGGAATTAAGGCCCTTAACATTCAAAGAAACAAAGCGCACCATTAGTAGTTACATTCCAATCTCTCTCAGCCGCCCGCTACCCAGAAGGTCCCAGTGACCGCTCCCCCCCATCAAACCCGGGGAATTAGTTAGGCGGGCCCACCCATTCCACCTGCCAAGAACAAGAGCCATAGTCCCTCCTCCCAAGCCCAAACACACCTCCCAATTCCATATTGAAAAAGAACCTCCCCTCCCACCCATCTCCCTCCACCAACCCCAGATCGAGAAGCCCTCCTCCAAGCCCAAACCCCCCCCCTTCCCGTCAATACCACCTGCCTGTCGAAGTTAATACAGGACACGGTAAATTGACCACAAGCCCCACTCCCCCCCAAACCCCACAAAACAGCGACACAGCTTAGGCATATTATCACAGTCCCCCACCCACCCCGGGCCGCCCAGCCCACCATGCCTCCACATCAAAACAATATCATCATCGAAGCATTTGCATATCAGCCGCCGCCCCCTATGTATAGTAGAATGGAGGCCCAGGCTGACCTGTGCCAAGGGCTAATAACTCAATAAAAAATATTGCGCAAAAAAAAAAAAAAGGTGAAGAAAGCAAATAACAACCGGTCGCCAAGGGCCGGGCATGTCACCCCATATCAAAAAGACAGGAGATCCGCAGAGTAGGGCTCCCTAAAAGATAAGAAAAGCTCTCCCATTCCACACAAACTTCAAGCGGGCTTGCCCACTCGAGTCCACTTGGAATGCTGAGGCTTAGGGGGCGGCGGATGAGGCTGAGCATTATCATCAACTAGATCCGCCTGGCGGAGGGCTCGCCAGGCTTCAGTATAGTCCTTTGCTGAAATTTTTTTGGTGCCCAAAAGAAAGCTTATTCGAAATGGAAAAGACCAAGAGTAGCGAATCCCCTTGTTCTTCAGGACTGTCGTAACGGGTTTCATCTCTCTCCGACGCGCCAGGGTGAATGTCGAAAGGTCTTGGTAGATGGACACTGTTGCATCTCGGAAGCGAACTGTCTTTTTCTCCCGGCCTCGCCGTATGAGAAGCTCAGCGTCAGAATATCGCAAAAACCTCGCAATAACATCGCGAGGTTGATTGTTGGGAGGTTTTCCCAAGGCGCGATGGACTCACTCGATTTCCATTCCAGACGCATGCGTTGCCAGTTCCTCCACCGGGAGCAACTCCGCCATCAACAGTTTAAGCACAGTTGGTAAATCTTCACCGCCCCCGACCGCTTCTGGAATTCCACGGAAACGCACATTATTGCGGCGGGAGCGGTTTTCAATGTCATCAAGTTTATAAGTCAGCTCCATTGCTTGCGCATGTTGCCGATCAAGCGCACATTGTAGATCCATCAGAGTCCCATCCTGATCAACCAGTTTAGTCTCCACATCCTCTACTCGGGCTCCCAGCTCTTTAACATCTGCCCGTATTTCTGCGACATCTTTCAGCAGCTCCTCACGTTAGCTAACTCCGCAAATCCCCTGCGAAGTTCTTGTTTAAGTTGAGCTGAGGAGAGTTGTTTATGAGGATCCAGTTAATCTTCACTTACTGTCTCATCATCCTCAGTGCCTGCTGGAGAAAGCTGTTCACGCGGGCTGCTTGGGGACCCGGATCTGTGCTGCAGTCGTTGCGCGGAGCGAGTTCCCTTCCGAGTTTCAGAACTTTTAGCTTTAGCTGCCATCCCACAAAGCTACCAGGACCACACAGTGTTAGGAGAGGAGAACAGCCAATGTCAGCAAGGGTACAGACCTCAGAGAGAGAGCCGCTCACAGGGCCACACTGGCCCACAATGCAGTCACCACCACACAGTGTAAGGAGATAGATTCAATCAATGCCAGCCAGGTCCAAGGCCCCTGGGAAACTGCTGAGCAATGTGGGGAGAGCCGCTCCTGGCCCTCCCGGAGAAGCGAGCTGTCAGAGAAAGTGCTCAAATTGCACTGTGGAAAGGCAGATGTAAATCACAAGGTGCCCATAGCTGCAGGATGACACATATCATTTAGATTTCTGGAGCCCGGGAGCACGTAGAAACAGTCCAGCAAAGCACATGGGAGCCACGTTGAAAAAAACAGGTGTCTCGGTTAGAGACTGCTGGCAGGTTGCCACTGTTGCGGGGCCGATTGAACTCCAAAGAGTAAGAACGACGAGAATTAGCCCGCGTGCTTGCCCCCCTCAGGAGGATTAATGCTGGCAGAATAAGGTGGTGGACGTTAGCGATTGCCGCGAGGAGTCCAGGCCTTCGTCACAGCCTCAGAGGCAGGATTGTAGTATCGCGGCCTAATGCCCCTACCTTGGGGATGATGTTCCGCCCAGCAGAGGTTTGCAACACAATCTCCGATCCGGCACAAAAGGTCTTGAAGCGCAGCCCAGAGAGGGCCTGCCCAAAAGCCGTCCGAGTCCCTCAGATCGCAAAAAGGCAGCTGCGGGGATATTCAGGCCCGAGGCAGGCGTCGCCATGAGGCAGACAGCAGGCCACATTCTTGAGGATGGACACCTTAACTTCTTGGCCTCCAAAGAGCTTACCGGGCGGCTTATCCGGGCTTCGATGGACACCGCGGGTTTGAGCTGATCCGGGGCAGGCAAAGGTGGAGAAAATTGCTGCAGTTAGCGCATGTTAGCTTAAGATTTGTGGTATTTGGAGCGGGAGCTCAGTTAGAGTGCGGCCATCACGCCCTGCCCGCAGTCTTTACCGAGGATATTAATGTTTTAGAAATAAGAAAATAATTGATTCTGGAATGAGATCCATGTGGTAACAAATAAAACGTGTAGTCTCTTTCTATGGGGTGCTTCATCCTCCAAATATCTGACAACCCTACCTCCTGTATAATAGCTATTAGGACAGCAGAGGCGCGCTGAGGCCTGCACAGCCAAAAAGGCTTGCAGTCGATCAAAGGGTCCAGCACCAAATTAAAATCCCCACCCAAGACAATTTCATTCTTGGCAAACAATGAAATCTCTTCTGCCACCCTCTGAAAAAACCTCACGTCATCCGTATTGGGAGCATATAAGTTGATAATGGCTAATTTCTACCCATATACTTGAAGTAAGACCGAGGCCCATCTACCCACTAAATCAGAGTGTACTGCGGCAATCACCGGCGCGAGGCTTTTCTTAACTAGAATAGCAACACCATTTTTCTTTTGAGAAGCTGCAGAATGAGCTACTAACGAATACCCTCCCAGGCCCAATTTTACAGTTTCTGCGGTAGAGAGGCGTGTTTCTTGCAACAGCACCACGTCCGCCCACTCTTTTTGCAATACAACAAGATCTTCTTACGCTTAATCGGATTGTTTATGCCCTTCACATTCAGTGACAGAAATTTAAGAGAGTGCATGGGACCAGATAACCAACCATTTTAGCAGGAGCACCTTACAAATTAACACAATAAGCAGAATATACATTGACAATTCAAGCTTGACAGTAGTGTTCAAGATTGATTTCCCCCGAATGGACTTGCAGGAAGACACAAAATTTCCCCCTCTAACGGGATTAAATGGGCGAGACAGCATTACCTGACTACTGCCCAGACCCACACACCACCTATAAACACAACTAAAACCTACCTACCTCCCCGTACTTTAACTATCTTGCTCTACCAGGCCCAAGTACTAACCTTAAAACACAAACAATTCCTTCCCTGGGCCCACGTTATAGTACTCCAAAGCCGCAATCCCCCCTCCCCGAATAGACACTTGCAACACAGCGACCGACAACACCCTTCCACTTTCCATTCCTACAGTCCCCATACTTGAACGCCAAGCGTTCGATTTTCTTATGGGAATAAAACATTGTCCACCTTGATCTTCGTATCACCTCATCCCATCCTTAATGCTTCGTTCTCTTCCACAAAGGCCCTTAAAGCAACCGGGTCCTCAAACGTGCGTGTCTGGTTGTGCAGAGTGACCCGAAGCCTGGCTGGAAAAAGGAGACCGTAGCGAGCCTCTAGCTGTTGCAGCCTCGGGCAAAAGGCAAGTAGCTGCTTCCTCCTTTCAACTGTCACTTATGGAAATCAGGAAAGAAAGTCACTTTTTGACCCTCCAGCTTGAGGTTAGTAGTCGATCTGGCCGCCGCTAAGATCTGTGTCACCTGCGCGTGTCTTAATATACACATGATGATTGGGTGCAGTTGCTTCACGTTGGGGCCCAGGTGCATTGGAATCCTATGGGCCCTTTCTATCTCAAATGGCGAGTCAAACACGATGTTCAGCATTCTTGGGATTGTGGAAACCAGGAATGATATTATATTGGAACCTTCCGCTCCTTCTGGGACGCCGATCATTCTCACATTGTTTCTCCTTGTTCTATTATTTAAGTCCTCCAAGTTACGCTCCAGCAGTGCTATTTTCTTACTGTTCGCGGCAACCTGCTTAAGCCGCTCCTCGTGGGCTGCCGCTTTACCCTCCAGGCTGCTAACTTTCTCAGCCAATGCTGCGACCTGGATTTTCATCTCCCTCAGCTCCGTGATATCTGCTTGGACCTCGCTTAGCGTTTCTCTGTTCGAGGCAACCATCTCTCGCACTGCACGGACTTCTGCAAGTACCTCTAGGATCCCCGATGGGCTCTCCCCAGGCTTCACCATTTTTTGCGGCGAAGGAGGATCGGGCTTAGCCCTTTTAGCTCCGGTGCTTGTTGCTGCGTTATACTCCAATCTTGTAGGTTTGCCGGTAGACATCTCCCCTGACATTAGCCGCAAAGAGGAGAAGGATAAGCGACCCTAGACCTGCGGGGAGGCACAAAATTCTTCCTAGGATCGGCGGGAACAGGACTTAGGCAGCCATCTTAGACCCTGCTGGCTCCGCCTCCCAAAATAATTAATTTTTAATTTTTATGTGACTAATACACCTTAAGATTTATACTGTCAAGTGATGAAAATTTAAATACTGATTGCATCATCTGGTTTTGGACAGATATTTCTATTGGTTGCAAGTAGAGATTCCACAATCTCACGCAAATGTTGCATAATACACAGTTAATGGCCCCTAATGACTAATTAATAGCATATATCTTAGCAACTAGACCTAATCAGTCATTTTCATTATGATTTCTGTGTTCAGCAGCCTTAAATTAGTTTAGAACAGCTGCTTTTGTGTCCGAAGCATTTTGGCTGTTGAACAGTGATAGGGGAAATTCTGTTCACCCTCCCAACTGATAATGCACTGGCTTTGCACGTATTGCGCTATGATTTTATGCATTAATGGCACAATAGGTGCAAACCCATAGTGCACTTTAGTAAAAAGGCCTCATAATTTAAATGTGGGTTAAGTGGTGGTTATTCCTGGAAAGTATATGTGTAAATCCTGGCAGATAAACACATGCTGGGCTGGCTGAGCAATTATGAAAACTAAGCAGTCGCCTAGGATGGAGGCTTCTGGGGAGCAACAAAAAGCAGGGCAATCAAAGCTAAACAATAGATTCTGACAGCCAGGGGGGCATAAGGCTTAAGGTTTGCCTAGGGTGCCAACAACTGGAATCAACTCTGGGGCCAGCCCTGAACACATGCATATTTATGCATGCTGTAGCACAAATATACATGTGCCTGTTGCCACAATTTTAGGAGGAAAATTGTATGAGTAGTATCTCTGGGAACAAACAGGAAGTCAATCCTCACACACGGGTGACATTGGCGCTGATGGAGCCCATGCAGTAACCTCTCCCCAGCTTTCAAAGAAAGCCTTTGGAAGATGTACCACATATGTGTGGTCCCTTCCTAAACCAAGGGTGCCATCTTGCCTCAGTCTCCTTTTTTCCACAGAGCCCATCAGATCTGTGTCTGGTTTCCCCCCCCCCCCCAAAAAAAAAAGTTGGTGATTTTTGTGTTTTTTGCTCTCCATTAATGTACCGGTGCCTTTCCTGCACCCGAGTCCACTTGCTTTGACATTGCATCCTTGGGTTCTTTTCTTTTTCTGTTTTTCCAGTTTGGCGTGGGTTTGCGCCCTTTTCATGGTCGGGCCCGTTGAATTTGACCTTGGAGGGGCCGTCTTCCCCATCATGGTCTCAGACAGTGGCTTCAAGCCATGTGACCGCTGAGCTCATAATATGTCAAGCATGGATCCACATGACTGCTGCATGCGATGCCTCAGGTAGGACCATGATGCCTCGGTCTGCGGTCTCTGTAAGAAGATGACCCCTAAGGCCCAAAGGAAACAGCAGCAGCAGCAGCGTGAGTCAATTTTTCAGACCGACTCAGCCCTGGAATCCTCTGTGAGGGCCTGTTCTGAGACTCCTTCCAGGACCTTGAGCACTTACAGAGACTGTGTGGCCTCGGAGCCCTGGGACCATGGAACCTCCGGTTGGAGTTCCCGCATTGAGGATCATGCCCAGAAGAGCTGGAAGACCTTGAGGACTCCGTTGGATAACAAGTCTGGGAAAATGGGGAAATCCCATGGGCCCTGGTCCCACAGGTCAAGGGTGGCGGCAAGGAGTGGCAGTCTAAGTTTCCTCGCCATGAGCCATTGATGCCCCATGACCGGTCTTGGACTCCCAAGGCTATCCTGGTTGAAGACTCCCCTTCGATGGAGCCGGCACCAGGCCCGATGTCCTCAGTGCCCACTATGAAGGCTGCAGAGCCCCATCTGGCCTCAAGGCTAGGATGAGAGCCTTGGAGCACAGTCTGTCTGCCTTCCTGGCCCAGCAGCAGGATCTGATGCCCGATTCCTCCAGGTCATCACTCCCAACCACCGGGCCCTCCACCACGAGGGACTCCCAGCAGGTTGAGCCGATCCTTGAGCACCAGTGGCTTCGAGAGATGCCTCAGCTGCGGTCCCAGTCACAGTCCTTGGGTCCACAGTCCTCGCTGCTCAGTGCCCTGGGATCCGAGCACCGGGCTGCTGTAGCCCTGAGGTCCTCGGGGTCAGCCCAACACCTCAAGTCCTGGAGGACCCTCAACAATTCCTCCGAGCCAGACTCAGATTGGGAGACCGAGGACGGCGAGCCCAAGATACCTGCGATCACCACGATGTGCCCTCGGATCCATCCACTCTGGAGTCGAGGCACCAATCCCCACTCAAGGATGTGGCCTGCCTCCACTTTGTGGGGGACATGGCCAAGGCCCTTGCCTTCACCACCGAGTCAGAGGAGGACACTTGCATGGAGGACTTAGTAGATATACCCCTAAATCTTGGGTGGGCACTTTCACTAGCCCTAAGACTGCTGTAAATGTTCACTCCTAGATTTCTAAAGAACACACCTAAGTTACAGTATTTTATAACTTACATGTAAATTTGCACTTCACCCATGCACATGCCCACAGTGAAAGCACATGAAATTGGTCTTTCTGAATAGCGACCGGCTAAAGTAAGTGCCTATTCACGGGCATAGCTCTTTAAAAACAGATGATTTACACATGTAAATGGCACATTTCTCTAAACAGCTGCTTATAACATTATCATTGGATCCAAGATGAAACATAGAAACATGACGGCAGAAAAAGACCACATGGCCTATCTAGTCTGCCCTTCCATATCAACTTCAATAATCTCCTTTTTTACCTTTGAAGATCCTCTGAGTTTGTCCCATGCTTTTTTGAATTCAGATAGGACCCAATTCTATTTACGATGTAGATCTCCTTTGTATAAATGAGATCGCGATTCTGATCCTGCGGGGCACATCCAGCCCTGCGGGATCAGAATCACGAACAGCACTGTACGTGCAGGCTGGGACTGAGATTCAGTCCTGGCCTGCATGTGCAGCGCTAGCCCGGCTAACTCAGCCAGGTCTTTTAAATGGAGCCGCAGCGCCATGAAGTCCTGTTGCCATGGCACTGCGTCTCCATTTAAAAGCCGCTATGCCGGCCGCTGCCCCAAAAAGTTAATTCTCTGCAGCCCAACTCCCGATCCGGCCTCCTAAGGCCAGGGTCAGGCTGCGGGGGATTAACTTTGTCCATCCCAGCCCCTTCTGCTCCATGAATTGAAAAAAAAAAAGTCCAGGGAGGTTATTCCACCCCGGGGAAAACTTGCCTTCAACTGAAAGAGGCCCTCCTGTGCATTTATACCACGGAGGTATTTAAATGTCTCTATCATATCACACCTAACCCGCCTTTCCCCTAAAGTATACTTATTAAGAACATAAGAACATAAGATATGCCTTACTGGGTCAGATCAAGGTCCATCAAGCCCAGTATTCTGTTTCCAAAAGTGGCCAATCTAGGTCACAAGTACCTAGCAGTTTCCCCCCAAAAAAACAGGTTTCACAATGCTTGTATTGGGTCAAGCATTGATATCCTGGGTCCCTTTTTAATAATGGTTTATGGACCTTTCCTCCAGGAACTTGTTCAAACCTTTTTAAAACCCAGCTACACTAACAGTCTTTACTACATCCTCCGGTACAAATTCCAGAGTTTGATTACACGTTGAGTGAAAAAATATTTTCTATTATTTGTCTTAAATAGTTTATCCTGTAGCTTCATTGCATGTCCCCTAGTCTTTCTATATTCTGATAACGTAAGCAATTGCTCTACATTTACCCGTTCCACTCCGTTCATTAATTTATAGACTTCTATCATATCTCCCCTCAGCCGTCTCTTTTCCAGGTTAAAGAGCCCTAACCTTTTTAGCCTTTCTTCATAGGGGTATCCTTCCATCCCCTTTACTATTTTGGTAGCTCTTCTCTGAACCTTTTCTAATAACGCAATATCCTTTTTAAGATACGGCGACCAGAATTGCACACAATATTCAAGGTGCGGTCGCACCATGGAACGATACAGAGGCATTATAATATCTTTTGTTTTATTTTCCATTCCTTTCCTTATGATACCTAGCATTCTATTTGCTGATATGCTTCATAATGGAGACCACTAACCATTTTAGTAGCCACTCCAACCTGCCTATATCCTTCTGAAGGTGTGGTCTCCAGAATTATGCACAATACTTCAAACAAGGTTGCACCAGAGACTCATACAGAGGCATTATCACCTCCTTTTTTCTGCTGGCCATTCCTCTCCCTATATACCCAAGCATCCTTCTGGCTTTCGCAGTCACCTTTTCTACCTGTTTAGCTACTTTAAGATCGTCAGACACAATTATGCCCAGTTCCTGCTCTTCTTTTGTAGAGAAAGGAACCTCACCCTCTACACTGTACAGCTCCTTTGGATTTTTGCAGCCAAAATGGATGGCCCTGCATTTTTTAACATTAAATTTTAGCATTGAATTTCAGATGGCCACATAGGCAGTTGTGTCTCCACACACACTGTTTCGGAATGCCGAACAGGAAAGGGAAGTCTTGCAAGGAGCCTCCTAAACTTTCAAAGACTCCTTCACTCTCACTTACTCTTAAGCCTAGCTCATGGATGTCTACCTTGCTCATGTGGGGAGTCTGCAGGCACAAGCCAGCATTTCTCTGAACTTAATGATGCCGGGGCTTGAGAGCTTGGAGTCTTCACTCGGGTGCCACCTTTTGACAGAGCTGCTGCTTCCTCCTACTTTGCCCATTGGATTACTCCACAAGGTTGACTCTGGAGGTGCTGACCCCATGTTGGTTTCTGCAGTTCTATCAGCAGGAAGCAGTGCAACTAGGATACGGCCGGTGGCTGAACTGGCGTCTGCGATCACTGCCTTGGCTATGGGAGGAGCACATGACTGGAGGGATATGGAGAGTGAGGGCAACACAAGCTGGGACGATGGAAGGACTCTTGTATTCGCTGTGAAGATGGTGGATTTCAGTTCTTATTTTCCATTTTCTTTTTCCTTGGAGTGCCCAGCAAAACTTTCCCTTGAATCGATATGGATGGGATTTCCTCTTTGGGTGAAGTACTGGTACAGCAGACGAATAGAATTGCACTGCAGGTTTAGTCTAATACATGTACTGTGTTATCTCAGACCAATGCTAGTGAACTGATTACTGTTAAAGAGTTGGTTACAAAGTTGCAGTTGGAGCTTCGGAAGCATAAGAACTATTATTCTTTGATAATGAAAGATTTATCAGCTATGAAATTTAAAATTGAACTGCTAGAGAATCAAGTCCATTCAATTTTCAAAATAGATGGGAATACATGCTCCCATAATGAAGCACTGATTATCCCCTTTAACTTGAGTACAGTAAGATGCCACCCTATCCACAACCATGGTGCAGAACAGTGGTCTCACTCACATGTTGGCCTAACAGCCCATAAAGTTTTAAATGCCTACTCATAAGAAATTAAAACAAACTGCTCAACTAGTCTGCTTCCTCACTTTAGAATTCACCAGTACTCAGAGACTTATCCATTCATCCTGCAGCACCCCTATCCCCTCCTTACCCACATTGGGGCATGTTTACTAAAAACCGGAAATGTGCGCGCCGCAAAATAGCGCACGGAAACGCGGCACTGAAACGCGCATAAATGCATTTAAACGTCCCGCACACGTGCGTGTCACCCCCGCACAGGTACGCGGCACACTAACGGGCCCCGTACAAGTGCGGGCCCGCAAATGTCCGATAGAGGCGTGGAACGGCTAAAGGAGGGCGGAGGAAGGCTCCGGAGGGGCGGAGGGACGGGGTCAATGGGTGGAGAGTGGGAGGGGAGAGGGTCCCCGCACAGTATCGGGCCCGAATTTGCATGTAAAACATTTAAAGGGAAGAGAAACCATTTCCGTCAGCAATGTACAGGATAACCGGGGAAACCAGCAAAACGTGAGCAGTGTGATACATGTGCACAGCACAAAAGTGCACATAAAAATAGGAAATGACCACAACAGAACTATTAAAAATAGTAATTCAGCTGGGGAACAGTTATAGTGATGGGCAAATACAGAAAACACACCCAACAGAGCTCCAGAAAAAAGAAATGAATTTTGGAAGGGTTTACGGAGCGGAGACTCTTCCAAACAACATTTCCTGTTGTGGAGCTGTCCTGGGAGTGTTTGCTATGGTTGCCCATTAATATCACTGTTGCCCAGCGTGGTGATATTGTTTCCCCCAGTTCCCGTGGTCATTTCTGTGGTTTATGTGCACGTTTGTCACCAGACAGGGTGCATATGCCCACAGTAAAATTGCGTAGAGCAGGGTTTGTGACTCCATCCTGCCAGGCTTACTACCTCCAGGGGCTGCACTGTGTCTGTGGCCATAGTGTGGTGCAGTGGACAGAGTCAGTACCTCTAGGACCAGAGGGTCAGAGGTTCAAAGCCCAGCTGGGGCACTTGCCAGCCCAGTCCCTATATTTTACCCACCACTAAACACAGATAGCGCAGACACCCCTGTATTGCAGGGGACATAAGCATGGGGAAAACACCCATATTTTACCCAACAACGCACACACACCACAACAATGGGCATTACCCACAGCCAAGTACCCCAAATGCAGTCCCGTACTGCCACATTCCAATCAGGTCACCTGCTTTTTATGGGAGGAGCTCATGCCAGCATGTTGGCGGACGAGTACATGTGGTGCAGGGGGCAGTGGCTGCTAGCGACAGAAGACAGAGGCCTAGCCATGTGCAGGCTGCCACCGTCCACTGCAACAGACTGCAACAGACAGGCCTTGCCGGATCCACAGTCATGGACATGCCAGGGAATCCACCCAATCTGTGGCTGCACAGTGGTGCCGACACTGCATGCAAGAGCAGAAGGTCACAGGTTCAAAGCCCAACTGGGGCAACTGCCAATCTTACCCACATATTTTTCCCACAAGTAAACAGTGATAGTAAGGGCACACCTTTCCTGGCGAGGACATATGCAATGGCAATACGTCTATCTTTTACCCCACTGAGCAAAGACACCATGAACAGGGCCAGTACCCAGAGCAGAATCACCCAAATGCAGTCCTGGTGGGGCACACACCAGTCAGGTTCCATGATGCCACTCATACAAATGCCTGTGCTGTATATCTATGCACCACACCCATGGTATGTAGATGTAGCTCATGCATATCCATGAGGGACAGCAGGAAAACCAGAACAGTGTGATGCAAACCTGGACTGGAGTTGGGAATCTGTGCCGTAAAGCAGCAGCCATCAAGGGCAGACACACCCACACCCACAGGCCTCATTGGCCAATGTCTCCTGGAGAGGCAGACCATTGGACCCTGCATGCATCTCCCAAAACTAGCACTTGCATAACTTACCAATGTCACCCTACACCTGAGGTATACGGTACACAGCTCTGAGACGTTTGCTAGGAGCACAGGCAGCTAGATATCCATACGTTACGCACATACTGCTAGTTGACCCCATCCGAACAATCTGTTAGGTGTTTGCGGTGCGTGCTCCAGGCCTGGCCTCTGACGGTGTTTACCACCCTGGGGAGTGACCCCCAGCTGTACTGCGTACCATATCCATGCCTTGCCGTGCTCAGGACCGGTTTGGTGGGCAAGGCTAATTACTTCCTCAATAGTAGCACCATGATGGCATAGGTGTGGAAGTGTGTGTCTGGCTATACAGTGGGTGTTGGCTGCAAGCCCCTTCCACAGCCCACACTGCCAACACTGTTGCCAGTATTGGCCTGCCAATGTGCATAATGAGGTGCAAGGTACCATGGGTATAGCCAGGACAGGGTAGCCTGGCCAGGATGCATCTGCACCGGGCATAGGGCACTGGCAGGGACATTGTAGTGTCCGGCCACCACCTACACAGACAGGGTGGCCAAAGCATGTCCTTCTGGGAGATCACGCTCACCCTGACTGTGCAGTGACCACAGCATGGCTAGGCACCCCCATAGTGCTATACAGTATTTCTCTCATGTGATAGATATGGGTTTCTGTTTGGGGCCCAGTCACTGATTTATATGATTGCTGTGTATGTTGGCAGACCAGTTCTGGGTGCATGTGTCTCCATTGGGAACATGCACTATGGACTAACCAGCAGACTGTTTGTAGCTGGTATGTGTCTTGCTGGAATGGCTTGCAGGGTGCAGTGGCTGTTGGCTTGGAATATCTGGTGGTGGGGTGCAGCTTACCTTATCCTGGTCCTATGTCTGTCTGCTATTGTGTTGTGGCTGTGTGTGGGGTGGGGGTGGTGTTCATTCCTCAGCAGGACTGGGGTTGATGTTGCCCTCTACTGCCACCTTTGCAGGGAGGTATAGTGTGGATCTCTTGATGGGGGACCATGTTTGCTGCTGGGGGGGGGGGGAATCCCAGGGGGTGCTGAGCCTGACTGGGATATCCATGGTGTTTGTGCAGAAACTAGCTATCTTACACATTAACACTGCTTTGGAGCTCCTGCTTGGCCTCCATCAGCCATGAAAGGTGTTGTGAACCTGGTCCTGGGCGCCTCATTGCACACTCAGGGTGAGCACAGAACCCGTACGATGTAACGGTGTGTAGCTACTCTGTGCCAGTAAAACACCCGGTCAGTGCCCCCTACCAGGCCGAGGTGCTGTGTGGGTGCACCAGGTCACTCCCCCCAACAGGGCCGAGGTGCTGTGGGGGTGCATTACCCATCTTGTGTCCATCTGTGGACAGCTAATTTGCATGTGCAGTGCATCATGGGTACGTGTGGCCTAACCCTATCCTGTTTACACCGGCAGACTGTCTGTGAGGTGACGTGCAGGCTATCTGCAGCCAGCCAGGGGCTTGCTTACAGCTATGGAGTTGTAGCCCAATGGTTACATCACTCCCTGTGCAGCCAGAGGTCATGGGTTCAAACCCACAGTGGGGTTCTGTGATAGGGGTGTCCACAGCATCTTTTTAATTTACTGTACATATGTTGCTGCCAGCAATAACACCCTGAGCGTACTGTACCCATAAGGTGCCTCTGAGGGCGCTTTTTGGGGCGCCGTATACGGCACTTTATGGTTGCCATCCATATAGGGTGCACTATACATTATCCTGTGTCGCAACATACATGCTGCCCTATAGGGGACATTCTAGGGTGCCTTGGCGGACGGTGCACTGTCACATGTGCCTTATGGGCTGCCTTATGTTAACATGCTGTGAGCGTGCGTTTTCTAGTTGTTATCACAAAATAAAATTAGTGGGCCTCCTGCAGCACTCCACAACATAAAACATACTGCCTCTGCTAGCCTTTTTCAATGGGCATTGTGAGGGATTGAACCCCTGGTCCCTGCACCATTGGTCAGTGTCACAACCATTGTGCTGTGGCTCTGTTCCTGTGCTTGAGCAGCAGCGCGCAGCCTTGTAGCCATCGGCGCGCCGTCTTGTGGCGCACATAATTAGCAGTGCGCCACCTTCTGCCGCGTAACAGTAACAGCGCGCCGCCTTATGCCGCCCAACATGGGCATGCCCCTTAAAATAATACCTCAGCCAGCTGTCTTCAATAGGCACTGTGGGGAATTGAACCCATGATGCCTGCACAAGTGGTCAGTGTCTTAACCATTGTGCTATGGCTCCATTCCTGCTATTTGCACATCAGCGCGCCACTTATCCCTCCCACTATTGGGCTGCCCCCTCACACATCAGCGCGACGCCTTCTGCCCACAGGCTCGCCGCCTTCTGTTGCCCCATTTTATCAGCGCGCCGCCATCTGCCGCCCACAATGAACAGTGCGCCACCTCATGCCGTATAAAAAAAGAGTGCGCCGCCTTCTGCCGCCCATAATCAATATACCTCCTACACCACTTTTGCCCATAAAAGTTGATGCCTCAGCTGGTCTTTTTCATTGAGCGCAATGGGGGTTTGAACCCCTGGTCCCTGCACCATAGGTCAGTGTCTTCACTGTTGTACTACAGCTCTGTTGTTTGGTTATGCAGCAGCGCCCCACTTAGCCTTCCCACGCGCTAATGTGGGCCCCGCACATTAGCGCGACGCACACACGTACGGTCCGTTTTTTTTCTTTTTTCTGCCTGGCCCGCCCACTCCTTATATGGCACCAGCACACTAACGGGAACCCGCACAGCAATGGTGTTTAGTAAACATGCCCCATTATCTTCCACCTCTTTCCATAAACTCAAAACCGTTGATCTGAAAAGCTCCACAAAACCTTTGCAGGAAAGATCAGTGTTGGCATTTTATTTAATTGTATTTATTATTTATAGACCACTGATCTACATTGCTAGGCACTTAACATTATCATCCATCCATAATATTTTAACAATCAACACAAAACAATAAAAACATAAAATCCATAAAACACAGACTTGACTTCAAATCACATCTGACTCTACATTATCAAGTGGATTCAACTCTCCCCATAAACTTGCTGGAATAGATACGTTTTTAATTTTCTGTGGAATGACAGCTCTGTTCTGTTCTTATATTACTTGGCAACAAATTCCAGGTTAAGGGAGCCATAGCCTGGAGCTCTTTTTCTTGTAATTACCTTCTGGGTTATTGATAAAGGGGGAATATGTAAGGAATCTCTTTGTCTCATTGGTCTTTCCGACTCATTTCTTCTCAACAAAGGCAACAATGTGTTTTCCCTATCATCATTTACAAATTTATGTACAAGACATAAGCACTTAAAAACTGCAAGTTGTTGAACTGGCAACCAGTGCCACTCTGAGCACTGAAGTAATGTGTTCATTTCACTTATACCCTATGTGCCCCTATCATGCTTTGGCTGCCTGAAAAGGGGCACAGAGACATCCAAACTCATAGACATCTCCAGAATCATTTCAGAAGCCAGCTCTGGGGATTTCCCTAGCATGAGGACGTCAAGGTCTGAATGGGGGCGTGGCTGGGGTGTTCCCAGGAACCTGGATGTCTCACCTGATCTCTGAAAGGTTATGGACGTCCAGCATCACGTCTAAGCTTAGAACTGCTCCAAGCACAAATTGGCATCTGAAAATTGCTCGTTTTGGCTGAAAAACATCCAGAGCGTGTAGAGAAGAAGGCGCTCCATCATCCCCAGTACTCATCACCATGTCAACAATAGCAGCAGTGGGATTTAAACCCTGGCTGCTCCATTCCTAACCCACTCCTCTAACCATTAGACAATCCTAGACATCCATGTTCTAAGATATGGTTCTGGGGATGTCTATATTGGGCATGTCCATATTTGTGAAATTGTGTCTGCACCTGGACATGCTTGTGTAATTTTCAGTTGTTCTGGTTTAGATGTCCCAGTTTGCACTTGGACGTCCTTTCTAAAATTTCCCTCTATGCGTGCAACTACATTTTGAGACAATTGCAGTGGCTTCAAACGTATTTCTGAGAGCCCCACATATAACACATTACAGTAGCCCAAATGGGACGGAACCATTGTTTAAGTAACAACCCTAAAATCATGGGGTTACAAATACAAGCAAAGGCACTGAACCAACCTTAGCTTATAAAGCACCTTCTACAGTACAGCTTGCAAGAGTGATCGGCATGTCAGATTCATGTCTACTATAACATCCAGGTATTTAAAGTCCTTCTGAAGTGGTATACTCTATCTATTTCTACTCTCAGGAGGAACATATTTCCCCTTTGGGAGACAACCAAGGCTTCTGTTTTTTTGCAGATTTAATATTAAACCATTTTCTTTGAACCACTCATTGATTTTCCCAAAATTTTGTACAACTATCTTACTAGATCTCCTTAATTCTGTATAATCAGTGTATGTACTACTTGAAAGAAGAAATCCTGGATTTGCTTTTCAAAGTACCCCTTTTTGGCCATCTGCAGATCCTGCCTATGAACTCTCACCTTATCCTTTCTAGCTCAGTGCTGCTTCATGCTTCTAGTCTTTCACCAACTTCTCTCCAGCCACCTACATTCTTGATTCCTTAGTCTTAGAGCTACCAAATACTATGAGACCACAGAGTACATGTACTCGTGTAATTGGAACTAAAAAGACAAAAATAGCTCCTAGTTAAGAGATCAAGATTTAAATGAAATTAATCATACTCAAATACTAATATTCTTTACCATACACATGAATTCCATCCTATCGCATAAAAAGCACAAAACGTTACTGAGAATTAAAAAAGGAGAAAAAGACCTCAGTTCAAAGTTAGTATCCCTCTAAATGGTAGATTCTTGCCATAGGGAGTTACCTTCTACTGCATCACGGGTCTAAAAAAATCTCCTCTCCTTTTCTTTTATTTCTAACCTTTATACAAGTGTATTCAAATTTCAGGATCAAAGATAAATTTAACACTCATAATTTTAATCAATTTAAATTTCCATAAGCCCTCATTATAGTCACTCAAATAGCAACATAGATATATCGATCCGGGCTCGGCCACTGAATGACACCACACTCAATAGAGTGTTAAAATGTATTGACCCACATCCAGCCAGAACTTCTGGAATGAAGAAAAATCAGCTTCACGAGAGGAATGCTAATAATACCATTTAGTAACTATAATGTACTTAATTTAGAACTCTGTCAGTATCCCATGAAGGAAGATATGCTGCTCTATAAAGATCTCTGTTTCACCAAGAAAGCTTCGTCAGGGGCTAGACTAGACTTTGTCACAAAAATTCAACTCCAGCGATAGCATCTGACCGATTTAAACACGTAAAGAACCAATCAATGAAAAGGGGGAAGAACCACATAATTGGCATTAAGGTTGAAAATCCATTTTTGCTCCTGCTGTAGAAATGTTTTGACCTGGTCTCCACCCCGAATAGTAGTGGGAACAAAATCATTTAGTAATAGAAGTGTTAAGATTACTTGATCTCTTAACAAGGTGTTATTTTTGTCTATTTAGTTGTTAGCTAGCTCTTAGTGTCTCGTATAATTGGAGCCAATTGGTCATATAAATGGGACAAAGACTGATTCTAATCTGCTACCATCTTTTCAACATTTTAAATCCTGTACTGACTAGAGAGAAATTCTCCAGCATCATCTGCTGAGTAACATCATCCTTCTCACTTCCTGCCAGACACAATAAAAGGAAACTTCCCGGGGAGCAAATTCCAGAGATGCGAGTTTACGCAGTTGAAAGCAGTCTATCTTCTTTCCAGCCAAACCTTAGAAGGAGGAGGTAACTTCAATAATAACTGAGTCTGTGAACATAAAAAACAAAATGGCTCACATCTGTGTACTGACATTGCTAAATAATCAAATGTTCAGTACAATCCTTTAGAAACCAAAATCAACACTTTAGAGCACACCCTGGCCTTGAAGGGCAGTCAATTGCACCATTACAAAACTGGGAAGACTAAATCAAATTTCTTTGCTCATGCTATCAACTGTGCTGCAGTATTTCAAACTGTTTGTAGCTTTTACAGTTGTCCCATTAAAATAATCTAATCTTTCAATAATCAATGTTTACAGGGCACCAACATCCCAAGATCTTCAAGTGTAAATACGGTTGCAACTGTCAAATCTATCTTAGACAGCAAAACAATGTCTTTACACCTGCTGAAATCTGTGGAACTAATATCAGTTCTTGAACCAACATTACCCCAAATTATTTTGAACCTTCTTCAGCTGAATCGTTATCCCCCTCCCCAATTTCTAACATAGTAACATTGTAAATGACAGTAGATAACCACCAGAATAAGAACATAAGATATGCCATACTGGGTCAGACCAAGGTCCATCAAGCCCAGTATCCTGTTTCCAACAGTGGCCAATCTAGGTCATACGTACCAAGCAGTTTCCCCAAAAGACACAGGTTCCTACATCTGGCGCACCCCCTCTCCTCCCCAATCACAGGTTTTTCATTTTCCCCATGCATCTCCCCATGCATCTCCCCATCTTACCCCCATATCCAGACGACTTTCCCTCAGGCTCCCAGCCCTTGCCCAGCTGCCACCACTTTTAGTCTTGCTTTGGCGGCGACAGTGGCGGTGGCAGCAGCAACATCCAATTGCAGAAAAAACCCCACAATTCTTAAGAACATAAACATAAGATGTGCCATACTGGGTGAGACCAAGGTCCATCAAGCCCAGTATCCTGTTTCCAACAGTGGCCAATCTAGGTCATACGTACCTAGCAGTTTCCCCAAAAGACACAGGTTCCGCAATGCTTGTACTGGGTCAATCATTGATATCCTGGGTTCCTTCTTAATAATGGTTTATGGACCTTTCCTCCAGGAACTTGTCCAAACCTTTTTTAAACCCGGCTACACTAACAGCCTTTACTACATCCTCAGGTAACAAATTCCAGAGTTTGATTACACGTTGAGTGAAAAAATATTTTCTTTTATTAGTCTTAAATAGTTTGCCCTGTAGCTTCATTTCATGTCCCCTAGTCTTTCTATATTCTGATAATGTAAACAATCGATCTACCTTTACCCGTTCCACTCCGTTCATTAATTTATAGACTTCTATCATATCTCCACTCAGCCGTCTCTTTTCCAGGTTAAAGAGCCCTAACCTTTTTAGCCTTTCTTCATAGGAGTATCCTTCCATCCCCTTTACCATTTTGGTGGCTCTTCTCTGAACCTTTTCTAATAACGCTATATCCTTTTTAAGATACGGCGACCAGAATTGCACACAATATTCAAGGTGCGGTCTCACCATGGAACGATTTAGAGGCATTATAATATCTTTTGTTTTATTTTCCATTCCTTTCCTTATGATACCTAGCATTCTATTTGCTCTCTTGGCCGCTGCTGCACACTGGGCTGAGGGTTTTAACATGTTATCCACAATGACGCCTAAATCTTTTTCGTGGGTGGTAGTTCCTAATGTGGAACCTTGCATTGTGTAACCATAGTTTGGGTTGTTCTTCCCTAGGTGCATAACTTTGCACTTGTCCACATTAAATTTCATCTGCTATTTTGATGCCCAGTCTTCCAATTTATCAAGATCCTCTTGCAATTTTCCACAATCCTCTTGGGTTTTAACAACTTTAAATAGTTTTGTGTCATCTGCAAATTTGATAACCTCACTCGTTATTCCACTTTCCAGGTCATTTATGAATATATCAAAAAGCAGCGGACCCAGCACAGATCCCTGGGGTACACCACTATTCACCTTTCTCCATTGGGAAAATTGGCCATTTAGCCCTACCCTCTGCTTTCTATCTTTTAACCAGTTCCTGATCCACAGTAGTACACTGCCTCCTATCCCATGACTCTTTAGTTTTGCCAAGTCTCTGATGAGGGACCTTGTCAAAGGCTTTCTGAAAGTCCAGATACACTATATCAACCGACTTACCTTTGTCCACCTGTTTATTCACACTTTCAAAAAAAACATAACAGATTAGTAAGCCAAGATCTTCCTTGTCTAAAGCCATGTTGGCTGTCTCCCATTAGGCCATGACTATCTACATGCTGATTAATTTTGTTCTTTATTATGGTTTCTACCATTTTTCCCGGTACTGACGTGAGGCTCACCGGTCTGTAGTTTCCCGGATCACCCCTGGAACCCTTTTTAAAAATTGGTGTTACATTGGCGATCCTCCAATCTTCAGGTATTAGAGATGATTTTAATGATAGTTCACAGATTACTAATAGCAGGTCTGCAATCTCATATTTCAGTTCTTTCAACACCCTTGGATGTATACCATCTGGCCCAGGTGATTTGCTACTCTTCAGTTTATCTAATAGTTGTAATACATCTTCCCGATGTATCAATATTTCCTTCAATTCTTCCGCACCTTTAAATACCACTTCAGTCATGGGTAACATCCCTACATCTTCCTCAGTAAAGACCGAAGCAAAGAATTCATTCAGTCTCTCCGCTACCACCTTGTCGCCTCTTAGTGCCCCTTTAACTTCTCTATCATCTAATGGTCCAACTGACTCACAGGTTTTTTGCTACGAATGTACTTGAAAAAATCTTTATTTCGCGTTTTTGCTTCCAAAGCAAGCTTCTTCTCAAATTCTCCCTTTGCCTTCTTTATCAATGCCTTGCATTTGACCTGCCAGTGCTTGTGCTCTTTCCAGGTTTCGTTGTTTGGCTCTTTTTACCATTTCCTGAAAGATGCTTTTTTGGGAACAACAGCCTCTCTGACCTCACCTTTAAACCATGCTGGCAGTTTTTTGGACTTCCTTCCACTTTTCTTGAAGCGTGGAATACAGCTGGTCTGGGCTTCCAAGATAGTATTTTTCAACAACACCCAAGCTTGATGTAAGTCTTTAACCTTTGCAACTGCTCCTTTTAGTTTTTTCTTAACTATTTTCCTCATTTTATCATAGTCTCCCTTTTGAAAGTTAAAAGGTAGTACTGTGGATTTCCTTACTATCCCTCCTCCACTAATTAAATCAAAGACGATCATGCTATGATCACTATTGCCAAGTGGCCCCAACACCCTTATCTCTTGCACTAGATCTGGTGTTCCACTAAGGACTAGGTCTAATATGGCTTCCCCTCTGGTCGGTTCATGAACCAGATGCTCCAAGAAGCAGTCATTTATGTCATCTAGGAACTTTATCTCCCTAGCATGTCCTGCTGTGACACTGACCCAGTCGATACCGGGGTAATTGAAATCATCCATTATTATTACCGAGCTGTAACTTTTGTTAGCTTCCTTGATTTCTTTGAGCATTTCATCATCCATTTGTTCATTCTGGCCAGGCGGTCGATAGTACACCCCCACTGCCATCGCCTTCCCCTTTTTACATGGAATTTCAATCCATAGAGATTCTACATCAAATTTTGTTTCCTGCAAAACTTTAATCCTTTCTGACTCAATGCCCTCTCTAACATAGAGCGCAACCCCTCCACCAATTTGATCAGCTCTATCATTACGATATAGTTTGTACCCAGGTATCACAGTGTCCCACTGGTTGTCCTCCTTCCACCATGTCTCTGATATTCCAATCATATCTAACCTCTCATTTAGTGCTATATATTCTAACTCTCTCATCTTATCTTTTAGACTTCTAGCATTTGCATACAAGCATTTTAGAGACTGTATTTTATTCATATTAATTTGGCTATTGGTAGACATGGGTAATTTGGGACCTTAAACTCTGTCTGCTCCATACTCAAGGGCATTTGGGCTACTTTACTCTTTTTTGGAACCTCTCTGCTTTTGGTAGTATCCTTCAAGGATACATTCTTCCGAACCATCCGCTCTTGGGGGACTGTCGGCTTTCCCCTATTATCTAGTTTAAAAGCTGCTCTATCTCCTTTTTAAAGGTTAATGCCAGCAGCCTGGTTCCATCCCGGTTAAGGTGAAACCCATCCCTTCGGAAGAGCCCCTCCTTTCCCCAGAATGTACCCCAGTTCCTAACAAATCCAAACCCCTCATCTCTGCACCATTGTCTCATCCACGCATTGAGACTCCGGAGCTCTGCTTGCCTTTTGGGTCCTGCACGTGGAACGGGAAGCATTTCGGAGAACGCTACCCTGGAAGTTCTGGATTTCAACTTCCTACCTAAAAGCCTAAATTTAGCCTCCAGAACCTCCCTACCACATTTTCCTATGTCATTGGTACCGACATGTACCAAGACAGCAGAACTCCTCCCCAGCACTATCTAAGACCTTATCTAGGTGGCGCGTGAGGTCCGCTACCTTCGCACCAGGCAGGCATGTTACCAGGCGATCCTCACGTCCACCGGCCACCAAACTATCTACATGTCTAATGATCGAATTACCAACTATAACAGCTGTCCTAACCCTTCCCTCATGGGCACATGGCCCTGGAGAAACTTCCTCGGTGCGAGAGGGTTTTACATCACCTGGAGGACAGGTCCTAGTTACAGGATCACTTCCTGCCACACCAGGGTGATGCTCTCCTGTCACATGACCTCGTTCCTCCATGGCAACAGGGATGCTGCCAGACTGGAGGTGGGACTTCCGGACTATATCCCTGTAGGTCTCATCTATGTACCTCTCTGTCTTTCTTATGTTTTCCAAGTCTGCTACTCTATTCTCTAGAGAACGGACTCGTTCCCTGAGAGCAAAGAGCTCCTTGCACCTAGTGCACACGTAAGACCTCTCACCAACTGGGAGAAAATCATACATGTGACACTCAATGCAAAAGACTGGAAAGCCCCCATCTTGCTGCTGGACTGCTGTCTGCATCTTAGTTTTAAGTTTTTGTTTAGATCTTTAAGTTCTTTACTTACTAAGGGTTGCTATGGATATTTATACCAATAAAACTGTACCTAATACGTTTAATATACCTTTTTCACCTGAAGCTTAATTAATCTCAGGTCCTTAGTGTATGACTGATTTGGATAAAGAGCTTCACCTGAGAGCACCTCCTGTCTTTTAAGATATGTAAGTACCTATAAAGCTACGATTATCCCAGGGGTGGGTGGGTATGGGGAGGGAGGGAGGGAAATAACACTTATTAAAAGTGGGCTGCTACACAGTCCTGTGCTGCTTTGGTAAGCTATATTCTTATTTGATTTAAATTATAGCTCTTTGCTGCTGCTAGGCTCTAACTTATTATGAAATTTAAGCTACAAGCTCTCTGCTGGGTTCTAAATTTAACCAGAAAGCTCTCTTCTGTGTTTTAAATTTAAACTAAAAGTACTTTGCTGATACTAGGCCCTGAGTGACTATTAAATTAAAACTACAAGCTCTCTGCTGGGTATGAAATGTAACCAGAAAGTTCTCTTCTGTGTTTTAAATTTAAACTTAAACTGCTGCTACTAGGCTCTGACTGATTTAACAAAAAATAGTGGGTTCACAGATTAAATAGCTTTAATAGAAAGAATTCCCTTCAGAAAATTCCCAGAAGTATATACTCACAATTGCAGATCTCTCTCCAGAAGTAACAGTCCCCTGTTCTAGTCCTTCAAGACTGAGGATCACAGAGCTCTGGTTGAGCTATTTATGCCTGTGCTGCTGAGGTAAGCTGTGACCAACTTCCTGGATGATTAACAGTTCTTGCTTGGATAGAAGGAGTCTTTCAAAATGGCCTTTTGAACTGCCACCTGGTGTTAACACCTATTGAAAAGGTTTCACAGGTCTCTTGCCCCCTAGATAGAAGGCCTCTTTGTAAAGGTCTCTAGAAAACTTTATTTGCTGCTCAAAGAGTACTGACCCTGTTTTGCCTTTTGTGCTAATCTATATTCTTATTTGATTTAAATTATAGCTCTTTGCTGCTGCTAGGCTCTAATTTATTATGAAATTTAAACTACAAGCTCTCTGCTGGGTTATAAATTTAACCAGAAAGCTCTCTTCTGTGTTTTAAATTTAAACTAAAAGTACTTTGCTGATGCTAGGCCCTGAGTGACTATTAAATTTAAATGGCCCATCTAATCTACCCAACAAGTTGTTTAGAGTTGCAACTGCTACCCTGCTCTATGCTTTTTAATTTCAGTTCAAACATCTGCTCTGTGCAGGTTACCCCCATTCTATGCTTTTTATTTTGGGTTGGAACTGCTGCTCTGTGACTGCTGCCCCTGCTATGCTTTTTTGAAGTGTGGAAATCAATTAAGTTCTGCTTTGAGCAGGAATACTCCTCTTCCTATAGAGAGATCATCTGTGCTAATTGCAAACCTTTTTGAATTCCATCACTGTTTTTGTCTCCAGCAACTCCAATGAGATGGTGTTCCAAGTATCCACCACCATTTCTATAAAAATGTATTTCCTGATGCTGCTTTTAAATTTTCCTACTTTCGGCTTCATTTCATGTCCTCTAGTTTTATAGATTCCCTGTCTTGGGGAAAAATGTGTTTGTTCAGTAATATCTGGCCTCCAGAATTGAGCACAACACTCCAAGTGAGGCCTCACAAGCAATCTGTATGGGGTATTATCACTTCCTTCTTTCATTTGGTTATGCCTGTCTTTTTGCAGCCTACCATCCTTCTGGCTTTGGCCACCGTTTTGTCACATTGTTTTGCAATCTTGAGATATTCGGACACTATCACCCCAAGGTTTCTCTGCTGACCACTGACCTCATTCTCTCACACTCTATAACATACTGCCTTTTCAAATTTCTGTATCCCAATTACATCACTTTCCACTTAATTGCATTAAATAGTAACAGTCAAGCATTAGACCATTTTTCTAATATATGTAGATCATTTCTCATGTCGTCAACTCCCCCTTGGATGTCTACTCTTTCAAATCTTCTTTCTAATCCTTCAGCAATATCACTTACAAAGATATTGAACATAATCGGTCTCAATACAGATCCTAGAGGTATCCCTCCCACTAATGTTTCTTTCTTCCAAATTAATTCCATTTATCAACACCCTCTGTAACTGGTCAGTCAACCAGTTTCTAATGCAGTTCATCACCTTGGATCCTAGTTCCAGGAAGCTCATTGCTCATGATCCTCCTATGAGGAACAATGCCAGAAGCTTTGCTGAAATCAAGTAGATCATATCCAGCACATACCCTTGATCAAGTTCTCTGGTCACCCAGTCAAAGAAATCAATCAGATTCATCTGGCATTATCTGCCTTTGGTAAAATCATTATTGCTTGAGATCTTGCAACCCTTTAGATTGTAGAAAGTTCACTATCCTTTCGGATCCTCTACAATCTGGTTTTTGTCCTTTATATTCTACCAAAAAGGCTTTTTCCAAAGTCTCCAATGACCTGTTCCTGGCAAAATCCAAGGGCCTTTACTCGATCCTCATACTTTTTGACATTTCTGCAGCTTTTGACACTATTGACTATAACCTTCTCCTCGATACCTTGTCCTCGCTTGGTTTTAAGGGCTCTGTGTTACCATGGTTCTCTTTTTATCTCTCCCATCACTCTTTCAGTGTTTGTTCTTGCGGATCCTCCTCTACTGCTATTCTGCTCTCATTTGGTGTACCCCAAGGATCTGTCTTGGGTCCACTCCTTTTCTCTCTATATACCCAGTCCCTTGGTGCACTCATCTCTTCCCATGGTTTATGCTGATGACTCCCATATCTACCTCTCTATACCTGAAATCTCTCTAGCAATCCAGGCCTTAATCTCTGCCTGCCTTTCTGACAGTGCTGCTTGGATGTCTCACTGCTGCTTGTAATTGAACATAGTCAGAACTGAACTTCTTATTTTCCCCCCTAAACCCTCCTCCTTTCTCAGTCTCTGTGGATAACTCTCTCCTCCTCCCTGTCTCCTCAGCTTGCAACCTTGGAGTCACCTTTGATTCTTCTCTCTCCTTCTTCACACACATCCAACGGATTGCTAAAACCTGCCGTTTCTTTCTCTACAACATCAACAAAATTCGCCCATTCCTTTCTGAACACACTACTAAGACACTTATCCACTTCCTAGTCACCACACATCTAGACTATTGTAACTTATTCCTTGCTGTTCTCCCTCTGAGCTATCTCTCTTCCCTTCAATCTGTTCAACACTCTGCTGCGTGTCTAATCTTCTGCTAGCCTCGTCGTGCTCATATTACCCCTTTCCTAAAGTCACTTCATTAGCTCCCTATCCATTTCTGCATCCAGTTCAAACTTCTCCTGCTGACCTACAAGTGCATTCACTCTGCAGGCCTCACTACCTTTCATCTCTTATCTCTCCCTATACCCCTCCTTGGGAACTATGCTCTTCTGGCAAATTGCTTCCATCTGTGCCCTTCTCTTCTATTGCTAACTCCAGACTTCTCTCCTTTCACCTTGCTGCTCCTTATGCCTGGAACAAACTTTCTGAATCTGTATGTCAGGCACCTTCTCTGGCCCTTTTCAAATCCAGGCTGAAAACTCATCTCTTTGATTCCTCTTTCGGATCTTGACTCACCTCATCTCTTTTGTGTTTCCTTACCATTCCCCCTAGATGTATCCCATGTCTACAGCTACTGTGTTGTCTGTCTTGACTAGATTATAAGCTCTGATGAGCAGGAATCATCTTTTACACGTGTCTGTGCAGCACTGCATATGTCTTGTAGTGCTATACAAATGTTCAGTAGTAGTAGTAGTATTTTAGTAGCATTTTCATTATTTTTCCAATTATAGAAACATAGAAACACGATGGAAGAAAAAGACAACATGGCCTATCTAATCTGCCCTTCCATATCAACCACTACAACAGTCCCCTATTTTCCTTAAGAGATCCTCTGTGTTTGTCCCATGCTTTTTTGAATTATGAGGTAGGGCTTACTGGCCTATAGTTTTCCACCTCTACTCTGTTGCCACTTTTGTGAAGAGGGGCCACATCAGCCCTTCTCCAGTTTTGAGGAACTTCTCCCATCTCTAAGGATCTATTAAATACATCCTTAAAAGTACCCATCAGAATCTCGCTAAATTCCCTCAATATCCTGGATTTATCTTGTCTAATCCTATGGCTTTGTCCTCTTCTAGCTTTCAAAGTTTTTCATAGACACTTTCTTCATGAATGGTGTGGTATCTATTCCATTTCTGTATGTATCTTTGTCAACTATTTTTAGCCCTTCTCCAGGATCTTCTTCCATGAACACAGAACAGATATACTTTTTCAGCATTTCCTCTTTTTCCTCATCATACTCCACAATTCTACTTTTGGCCTTCCTCCTCTCTACAACATATTTGAAAATGCCTTTTCACCTTGTTTTTACATCTTTAGATATTGTCTACATCAGTATGCCTACTCCCCAACCATGGTCAGATCATTACCTTCTAGATTTCACCTTTTTTATGGGAAATCCCAATACCCCAGCAAATCACCCAACAGAAAAAGGAATTCACCTCTCATAGTAAAATTTATACTGTTTCTCTGTGGACACAAATAATACCAAACCTACGGAATTCCTCTGAACTCATGACTCTACAAACATTAAGTCTCTGGGAAGACACACTCATTGGGTTCTTAGATCAAATTGTCTCTGAAAACCACATGTTGCAAACAAAAATGACCCAACCCCTGGCACACTGAAGAGCTTTTCTCTATAGATGTGCAGATTGAAAATGGAGACACCCACGCAAAGGATAGGAAACTATAAATCAGTCTTAACCAGTGTTAAAGAAAACTACTACTCCACTCTAATTGAAAGAGATCAAAACAAAATCAAGCCCCTACTTAGCCTGGCTAACACAATGTTCAACCCCAATCCCTTAGGCCACCTCAAACACCCATCTTCTCTAGAAGCCAAGAATCTCCCCACCTACTTCAAAGAGAAAGTGGAAAACCTGAGACTTGCTCTTGCATCAAATCCTACCACAATTTCCCCAGGCCTAGACAACTGGAAATTTCCATCCCTGATGGTCTTCCCTTAGAAGACATTACAGTCGATTGCCACTGGGAGTCCACTGCGAAGCCACCTATTCGAACAAGCTACTGAACTCTGTGATACAAAAACAGAACTACTTGACCTTCAGAAAAGAAATGAAAACTTTCCGATTCCAAAAATTCATGGGCCCAATATTCAAAAGGTAGTTACATGGTTTACAACCCAGTAAACCATGTAAATGCCTTAAAATGGGATATTCAATAGTACTTATATGGTTAGTGCCATTGAATATCCTCTTTTAACCCTGATGCTATGAGGTTAGCATCGAGGCATGTTGGGGGCATTCCAGGGCAGACCAGAGTTGGTGACTGTTCCTAACTGGGCAGCAACGATATTGCATGTTGCCCAGTTAGTGATCTGCGCCAAAAAGAAAGATGAGGATAACCCTTGCCTCTCTTTAGGCACAGGAGCTAACCCGGCAGCATGCAATATCACTGCTTCCTGGTTAGCATCGGCAGCTTCCAGTGTGTGTGGCTATCCCCGGATATTCAATGCCATCACCGTGGCATTGAATATCCAGGTTAGAGGTTGGCAGGGAGGGTTAGGTACCGATGCGGCGCGTAGCCCTTCGAAAATGAGCCTAGTTCAATATTGGGCTCCATATTCTTAATTCAACCTGGCTAGACAAACAGCTCCATTGTACTCATCAGACTCTCCCAAATGACTTAAAAATTTCATTGTCCTTACATTGCTAGCCCATTTGTTTAGTTAACCCCTCCCCACCGAATGACTCTGTAATTCTTTTGTATTACCAATTAGAATTCTGTTGTTATTAGTTATCCTTCTGATTAATTCTGTATCTCCTTGGTTTTGCTCAAGTTACTGTAATCTACCTTGAACTAATTTGTAAAGGTGGAAAAAAAAATCCAAAATTAAATTAATTTAAATTAAATTCTGTCCATGCTTTTTCCATTCTGATTTCTCTATTTGCTTCTTTGATCTTTACCCAGTATTCTTTTCTATTTTCCTCATCTTGTGATCTTTTGTATTTTTGGCCTTTATGTTTTTAGCCACTCATTGGAGAAACATATTGGTTTCCTTCTTCTGCTGCTTTAAATGGGGTTACACATCAGGCAAGGTATGGTGTTTAAAATATTCCGTTTGTTTATATATTTTTATACGCTTTTTCTTCTTCATTATTTTTTGATTTAGTGGTTAGTATTTTGTGTGTTTTCAGAGTGACTCCTAGATAAAACCGTAATAATCGGCAAAACCATCGGTTGGGATTGGAGATGGCATTGAGATGTTCTGGACCTATAGACAGTGTGCATGAGAGGAGATCAGATAAATTGGATGTGATTTTATTCTCCTCTGTGGTTTGAGCATACATTTCTTTTAGACTTTTTTTTTATAGCAGTTTAAAAATCCCCTAATGATGTGTAGGAACAATGGTGAGAATTAAGCTGGCTATGCTTGGTACAAATTAGCAGTCAACTAGTGAGCTCATATCAACTCTGTCAATTCCCCTTCGAACCGCTAAGTGAGAGAGTTTTCCATGAGCATAATGTCAACAGTGAAGGGTTCCTTTCTTGGTCTCAGAGTAACACTTTCTCTTATACTGAGGCAGTTATCTTGACTTCTATATCGAGTCTAACATTTAATTGTTTATTGTTTATTTGCTTTCTGCCCTATTTATTAGCTCCTTGTCTTTTGACTTCTATTTTTCTGTTTTAAATTACTTCTTTTTTATCCTTATTTTATCTTTACTTCATTCATTTTGATTCTTATCTTTTTCATCTATTACATATTAATTCTTTTTTGCCTTTCTTATGGCCCCACTTCACTCTATGTTCCTTTTTCTGTTCCTCTCTAACCTTCTTCACTCATTCCACAAACCCTTAACCCTTCCTCTCTCTTAACCTCTCTTGACCTTCCCTATTTTGTCCACTATCCTATCCTCCACCCTTTACTTAGCTCTGGACCTTCATCTTCTCCTCCCTCTCATTCATCCCTCTCCTTCCTCACTTACGCAACCTCATCCTCGTTTCCGCTGTGCTGCCTTCTCTCTCACTCGCACTCTTTGTCTTCTATTCCTTTTGTCTTTTGGTGACATTAATCCCAATCCTGGCCCCCCTTCATATTTCTTTCTCCACCACCATACTCTCATCCATATCCCTCTCCTTTCCTCCTCTTTTATCCCTTTCTCTTGTGCCTTATGGAATGATCATTCTATTTCTAATATACTATCTTTCACCCATGATCTCTTTATTTCTTGTGCTTTCCATCTCCTGGCTCTTACTGAAACCTGGCCCCTCCATGATTTATTTTATTTATTTATTTAGTGTACACTTGTATCCCGCTGCTTCCAGCGATCAGCAGCGGTATCCTATACATAATGGGGCGGCTGTACAGGCCGGAATTTGAACATACATTGATTTCAGGGGGGGTGAAAGGCACAACAAGCAATTACAATTTTTTTTTACATTGATTGTAAAAGAGGAGACTTTACGTATCTACATTGGATTGTACTAGTGGAGGCTTTTCATGTATCCATATACACGTATCTTACATACTCTGACTAGGTCAGGTTGAAGTGAGTTTTAAAGAGGTGAGTCTTCAGCTTCTTCCTAAAGTCCTTCAAGTCTTTGTTTGCTCTTAGTTCATAGGGCAGTTGGTTCCAGAGTGTTGGTGCAGTAAATGAGAACGCTCTGTTGGTGGTGTTTGCGTTACAATTTCTCATGCTATTCGGGACATGGAGGGTGTTGCTATTTACTGTTCTTCTGTTTCTGATGATTGGTTGCTCGGATATTAAGGTGTTTAGGTATGAGGGTGCTATGTTGTAAACAAGTTTGAACGTGGTTACTAAGAGCTTGTATTGGATGCGGGCTTTGATGGGGAGCCAATGAAGTTCGATTAGTACTGGAGTGATGTGTTTGGTTAGGCCTTTTTTCATGATAACTCTAGCCGCCACGTTTTGTGCTAGTTGCAGAATGTTAAGCGTTTTTTTGGGCAGACCCTGTAAAATGGCATTGCAGTAGTCCAGGTGGGGGATGATGAGGGCTTGTGCTACTGTCCTGAAGTCGGCGTGGTCGATAATGCTCCGAAGTGGTTGCAGGATTCTTAATTTGCGGAAGATGGCCCGATTGGTGATGCGGAGGTGCTTTTCCATATTTAAGTTGCTGTCCAGCATTACACCCAGGTATTTTATTTCAGGTTTTGTGGTATATACATTATTATTCATGGTAACCGTTGGAGGTGGGTTGAAGTCAGGTTTTCTTGATATGCACATCACTTCAGTTGTTTGTGGTTGATATACATATTATTTTGTTTCAGCCAGTTTTGTAGTTCACTTAGGCATTTTTCAAGCTGATTGAGGTTGGGGTTGTTGATGTCAAGATGAGTGTAGAGCATCAAGTCGTCTGCGTAGATGTGGTAACTGATCTTGTGTTTTTGCAGGATTTTGCAAATGGGCCGTAGATATAGGTTGAACAGGAGTGAAGATAAGGCAGAGCCTTGTGGTATGCCTTGAGTTTGAGGGAATGCAGAAGCTTTAGCATTGTTGAACTGGACTTGCTGCATTCTGTTATTTATGTATGATGCAAACCATTTCAGGGGGGTTCCTGATATGCCTATGGAGGCAAGTCTGTCCAGGAGTGTGGCATGATGACACTGCTTCAGTTGCTGCCCTCTTTCCTGATGGTTTCCAATTCTCCCACACCCCTCATGCCATTGGCCACAGTGATGGTGTTGGGCTTCTACTTTCTCCTTCTTGCCAACTTCAACCCCTCCTCCTACCTCAGTCCCATTCCTTTCCCTCCTTTGAATACCACTCCATTCATCTTTTCTATCTCCTTCTTCTTCAGATTGCTGTTATCTATAGACCCCCCCCTGACAAATCTACCTTCCTCACTGATTTTGACTCTTGTCTCTCCTTATTCTTGGATTCTTCCTTCCTATCCATTATCCATGTTGATTTCAATTTTCATATTGATAACCCCTCTGACCCCATGCATATAAGCTCCTTTCCTTTACCTCCTCCTTCAACCTTCATCTTTGCTCCTCTGCCTCCACTCATCAGCTTGGTCACTGCCTCGACCTTGTCTTCTACTTTAATTGTTTATCCTCTAATTTCCACACCTCAGTTCTTCCATTATCTGACCACCACCTCTTAAGCTTCACACTTCATCACTCCCTTCCTCAATCTCACCCAGTCTCCTCCTATCATTTTAGGAATCTTCAGTGCAGGAGCTAACTGGGCAGCATTCAAAATCGCTGCTGCATGGTTAGCCTCGGTGGTTTCCTGTGTCTGTGGCAATCACCAAAAGAACATAAGAACATAAGATATGCCATACTGGGTCAGACCAAGGTCCATCAAGCCCAGTATCCTGTTTCCAACAGTGGCCAATCTAGGTCATAAGTACTGTCACAAGGCCTACCTTGGCAGCGTAATGGACTGAGGTAGGTTGGACATAAAAACATTTGAGGATGGGATTGGCTAATGTCTTACAGGGCCCAGGGACTTGCAGCCCTGGTAGCTTCCTTTGTTACCAAAATCCCAAAGAATACAAAGGTCTGAGTGGAGGGAAACAAAGGCATTTATTTCCCTTTCTTGCAAAGAGGTTCATATGCTTGGACAAAAACATCAACACAAATTCCTTACTTCAGGTTAAAGAAAACGTAAAACATAAAGTTAAAGCAAAGCTGTTATCTTCACAATAAATGATGTATCAAAACAAACAGTCTCTATTCCCCAAGATAGAGCTTATGTGCTAAGCAGGGACTCCAGGCTTCCTGTCTTACAATAACTACAGTCCATCTCGGTATCTGAAGAAAATTCCACCTGCATCGGTTCCCCTTCTGAAGCCTCTGAAACCAAGTCAGTACTTGCTGGCAAATTGTAATCAGGCTTTTTATATATCCTCTGTACAAGCTCCCAATGCTCAGGGCTGAATGTAGGGCGTCGGTCCTGCGCTCTCATATACTGGGAACTGTCTTCCTTTTGCCAGTGTTTTACCTTAGCTTCCTGCAAAGCTTTGTCATTAACAAGTCTCTTATTCGGTACGTGTTTCTTGCACCTTATCTCATAGGCAGTTTCACAAGGACAGTATTCATCTGCTCCCTGTCTTCCCATACACCAGCAGTCTGCAACCTGCTTTCAGTTAAACATGGGTTACCTTTTCTCCTTGGCTTGTCTACTCCCGGTGAGGTTTGAGGCCTGCTCCGGCTGGGATCCTGCCTGGCCTGAGCAATAGGCCTTAAGTTCTCCAACCGTCCTTCTGTTGGCTTTAGACCGCAGTCACAGCCACGCCTTTGCCTTTCTGTACGAAAAGCACCCACTCTGAATGGAGCTATCCCACCTTCTCCACGGTTGCTCCTTTCCTCAAGCCACTGCGGCTGCTACTGCCTCCTGCGAAACCCTTGTCCAGGGGTTACTGCTTCTTCTGGATATCCTGCCCATTCATTCGGATGTCCTGCCCATCCTGCTGGTTCTCCTGGCAGTCCTCCTTCCCCTGGCCGTCCTTCCTGTTCTGCCCTCCAGTCTTCCAGACTCTCTTTAAGGGGTACTCCTCTCTTCCTTGATTGGAAGCTGGCTGGCATTACCTCATGACCTAGGAGGTGTGGTTCCTCAGTTCCTCGGAGGTCCCTCTTGCTCCCCCTATCAGGTTCCTCGTAATATTGCAGCTTGTGCTTGACTTTTCCTGCGTTTAAAACATTTTCTTCTCTTCTCAGAGGGTCTGCAGCATCACAGTACCTAGCAGTTTCCCCGAAAGACACAGGTTCCACAATGCTTGTATTGGGTCAAGCAGTGATATCCCAGGTCCCATTAATAATGGTCTATGGACCTTTCCTCCAGGAATTGTCCAAACCTTTTTTAAACCCAGCTACACTAGTAACATTTACTACATCCTCCAGTAACAAGTTACAAGTTGAGTGAAAAAATATTTTCTCTTATTAGTCTTAAATAGGTTATCCTGTAGCTTCACTGCATGTCCCCTAATCTTTCTATATTCTGACGACATAAACAATCAATCTACGTTTACCCATTCCACTCCATTCATTAATTTATAGACCTCTATCATATCTTCCCTCCGCCATCTCTTTTCCAGGTTGAAGAGCCCTAACCATTTTAGCCTCTCTTCACAGGGGTATCCTTCTATCCCATTTACCATTTTGGTGGCTCTTCTCTGTACCTCTTCTAATAATGCTATATCCTTTTTAAGATACGGTGACCAGAACTGCACACAATATTCAAGGTGCGGTCACACCATGGAACAGTATAGAGGCATTGTAATATCCTTTGTTTTATTTTCCACCGGATATTCAATACTGCGGCACAACTGTGCAGTGCAGAATTTGTGCAGAATTCCCTATTTGCGCAGAATCTTGCACTCGCTATGCAGAATTCTGCACAGGCACCAGCATCAGCAAGCAGTGAGACAGGTTTGGAGCACCCAAGCTTTAAGGGTGCCAGAACCTGCCTTCCTGTTCGCTGCAGCACAGCCAGGAAGGCTGAGGGCTGAAGAGGACTGAGGGTGAGTCGGGGGAGGGGTGACTTGGGGCTGGAGTGGACTGATGGTGAGCCAGGGCAGGGTGACTGGGGCTGAAGAGGACTGATGGCGAGTTGACAGGGTGACTAGGGGCTGGAGAGGACTGGTGGTGAGTCAGGGGTGACTGGGAGCTGAAAAGGGACTAATAATGTGCTGGGGGGAGACTGGGAGCTGAAGAGGACTAATGGTATGTCGGGGATGATTAGGGCTGGAGAGGACTGATGGAGTGTCGAGGGGGTGACTGGGGGCTGGAAAGTCGCCGATGATGTGTTGTGGGGTAACTGGGGACTGAAGAGGACTGATGGCATGTCACGGGAAGTAACTGGGGGCTGGAGAGGACTGATGGTGAATCGGGATCTTCCTAGAAGTTAGAGTGAGAAAGAAGTGGGCAGGGAAGGCTTGGGTGTTAGAGAGAGAGGTGATTTACACCTGGGGGAATTTTGCACAAAAAAATGTAAAATTATGCACAAAAATGTACCAATAAAACATGCAGAATTTCAAAATACTCTGCGCAGAATTTTAATTTTTTTTGCACAGAACCCCCCCCCCCCAGGTGTAAACAATCATGCTCATCTGAATACCACCTTTCCAACAACAATCCTGCTAAAATTCATAGTCAAACATCATACTTCTAAATATTAAACATTGCTTTGTATGTGTGTGTGTGCTTACTCTCCCTTCTGAAGGCTCTTTAGGTTTGTGTGACTCTCAGGATCTATTATTTTACTGTGATTGCTGCTGCTGCTCTTTGCTGGCTCCCAAAAGCTGTTGCCCTAGATGACCACTTAGTCTTGCTTAATGGCTGGGCTGGCCCTGCTTCCATATCAGGCATCAATAGTAGGCGGCAGTGGGAACGTTCACTGTTGCTGGTTGCTGCTTGCCTCTTCTATCAGTAAGAGGAGATAGTGAAGCATTTGATATTTTAAAATATTTTTCCATAACATCCTTCTAGATCAGTCCAGACAAGTGGGTTGTGTTCCCTTACCAGCAGATTGGTGGAGACAAAGAATGAAAAGCCCAGGTTTCAATGACATCACCCTCATGCCTCTATTCGCTTCAGCCACCAGAAATCCCTCAGTATTTCTTTATCTCCAGCAGATGGTAGATGGATTTTCTCCTCTCTGAAGATTGAGGATTGAAAGGAAAAGAGACTGAGTAAATGTGCGTGAATGTCCACCTCAAGTCCTGAAGAGGTGACTCTCTCACTTGAGTGTGACGAGGCTCCACTAGACTGTGGTCTTTTTGGTAGCCATAGGAGGAGGGAAAATTGATTTAGCTCCATACCCTTATCATGATAAGGGCCTGTTGAGCAGCCACAAATTGGAAGGATTTGGAAGAATCTGGAAAAATACAGCAGTGTAACACAACCTCAGCACCCCTCCCTCCTCTTCCATACTCCCCTGCTCTCTCCCAAAAATTGCAGAAGGTTCTCAGAGGGATCTGCCTGCCAGCCACTGTTCACATAGTGCTGTTAAAATAAACCCAGCCAATGAAGCGATTTCAGGGGAGTAGAGCTGAGCTGGCACAGATCCTATGCTTTGTCATTGTCCTTGTTGGGAGCTCCCAGTTCCATCTCTGAGAGACACAATTTGGGGTGGACTGCTAGCGACCGTTGATGCCATGTGGGGGTTTCCTGCCATTTTCTGCATACATTAGTAATGTTTTTGCCTATTGTGCATGTGGGGATCACGTGGTCCTAATGCATGTTCTGACCAAGATGCTCCAATGCACGATCCTTCCCTAGTGCCTTTAACGTGCGTTATGTAAAAATACAGTAAACGCACACTTGCGTGCCGATGCAGCCTTAGCACACTCTCTTGTGATATTTACCCTAACTCTCTATGTCTTCTTCCAGGAAACATTGCTTGACCTGTGGCAAGCGAGGAGCCTTATCCTTGAATTCTGGACTCTGCCTTCCTGAATGACAGCTTCTGAGTCATCCCTAAAGGGCATGCCTTCTCCCTCTCAGCCGGGGGACACAGTTTGCCCTTCCCTGCCATACGGCAGGAGGTGCAGGATGGCATTAAGGGTAAGGATGTTCAACCAGACGGAGGCTCCAGCGACCATGCTGTGAGCCACTTTTCATTCTTGAGGGGGTTTGTGGTAGCAATTCCCCCTGGTATTGGGGAGCCTTTTCCAAGAGGAGGGATTCTGAAATCAGTATTTTCCTCCCTGGAATTCTTTTCCTTTTTGCAACAGGCCTGGTACATCTGGTGTGGAAATTCAAATGTGGCGGCCCCTAGATGCCTTCAGATGCAGTCTTGTGCCAGACAGGCTGAAAGTAGAAGCCCTGTTCGATTACCTTGGCTAAGCTTCCCTGGTGCAGGACACTCTCTGAAGATGAAGAACAGTTGGGAGCTATCTAAGAGTTGACTATGCCTTGGACACAGATGAATCGGTACTGGGCTATGATGTGGTTGAAGACGTGCTCTCACCTTCAGAGGACTATGCAGAGGCTGGCATGATTCACCTATTCTGAAAGGAGGTGCAGGTGGCATTGATTTCCAGGGTCTCTGCCTTGAACTTGACAGATGCTTCCAGCATGGAGCAGGAGCTGAACGTATAGCCGCTTCTTCAAAGGGTGTGGAAATCCACTACTGGCTTCCCATTCCTGGAGGTGATCAAAGATATGATCTGATCTGAGTGAGGAGGAGGAGCGTGGTGAGTGGTTTGTTATTCCAAAGGTGGATGCATGAGTCATGCAGTTACCAAATGGACCGCCATTCCTGTGAAAGGTGTATCAGCTTTAAAGGATGTTCTGGACCACAAGGTTTATTCCTTGTTGAAGAGCCAGTATGCCATGGCAGCAGCTATTTTACAGCTGGGGTATGTACCAGCTTGATGTCTTGAGCCCTGCTCCAGTAGATTCAGTCTCTACCACCTGATGATACTACTTCCCTCTTGGAGTCAGCTGCGTCCTTTCTTTATGATGCCACATATGACCTGGTACATTTGGTTGCCAAGAATGGTGCCCTGACAACTGTGTCACTGTGTTGGATTTGGCTCCAGCACTGGGCGACAGACTCATCCTCCAAAGCCCGGTTGGCTGAACTAGCCTTAAGGGTTAACTCCTGTTTGGAACTGATTTGGAGAAGTTGGTGAAGGACCAGGTGAGACAAAATCTTATCTCCTCCTGGAAGACAGGTCCAGGGAGCCTGTGAAGCGGGCTAGTGCCCCTTTCTCTTCAGCCTCCACCCATCTACCAAGAGCGCGTTGGCTGGATTCACGGGAGTCTCAGGACTATTGTCACTACCGACCTTAAAAAAACAAACAAACAAAAAAAGCTTCTTCCCCTCTGTTTCGGGGCCTCAGGCCCATTCCTAGTCCCTTTGTGGAGCACATGGACCCAGGGATTCAGTCCCCTCTCAGTCCCAGGCTACGCAATGAAGGTTTGGGGGCCCATTCCCTGATACAAGAGATCGCTGGATGCTGGACACCATTCAGTTTGGCTGTGGCCTGGCATGCAAAGAGTCGATTCCCGATGCCTTAATCATTTCCCCTTGTAGGTCTGTGATCAAAGGTGCCATGGTGCAGACCACATTGGACACATTGCTTCGCCTTAAGGCAGTGGTGCCTGTCTCCCCAGACAAGTGGGGCAAGGGCAAATATTCCATCTACTTTGTTGTGCCAAGAAGGACGATTCCTTCTGGCCCATTCTAGACCTCAAAGCAATCAATGAGCACTTATGCATCCTGTGCTTTCGGATGGAAACCTTGCACTCTGTGATTCAAGCAGTGCCCCGAGAAGAATTCTTGGCTTCTCTGGATCTGGCCAATGTGTATTTTCCTATCCCGTTCCGGGCAGATGAGCAGAAGTATCTGCATTTTGACATGCTTGGCTCTCACTATCAGTTCGCTGCCCTTACTTTCATGCTGTCCACCACCCCAAGGATGTTCTCCAAGGTCATGGTGGTGGTGGCTGTGGTATTATGGCACCAAGGGATCTGTGTCCATCCCTATCTGGACAACTTGCTCATCCAAGCCCGTTCCCTGTTAGAAGCATCTTGGGGGATGTCCCAAGTGGTGTTCTTTTTGGAAAGCTTCAGATGGGTGATCAATCAGGAAAAGAGCCAGGTTTTGCCTTCCCAGTCCTTGGAGTTGCTGGGAGTATATTTTGGCACTCAAGATGGCAGAGCTTTCGTGCCAGAGGAGAATGTCAGAAGACTGTTGAATTGCCTGGCAATGATCTGTGCACAGCAGACCTATGGGTGCATGCTCACATGCAGCCACCCCAGCATCCTTGTTGACTTGATGGTCCCCGAGCGAATGCAGACTTCAATTTAATTGAGGGTGAGGGCCAGCCTGTGGTGGTGGCGAAAGCCCTGTCATCTGAGGAAGGGCATACCACTGATTTCTCATGGATCCCGCTGACAATGGATGCCAGTCTAGCAGGCTGGGGAGCTCATTGCCTAGAACATACAGCTCATGGCCATTGGAACCACAGGGAAGTGGTGTAATCCATCAACCACCTTGAGGTGAGAGGCATCAGGTTGGCTGTAATGAGTTTCTGGCCCCTGGTTGAGGGCTGGATGGGCTCAGTGTTTTCAGACAATGCTACAGTGATTGCTTATGTCAATCGGCAGGATGGCACAGCAAGCACTGGAGATGGAACTCCTGTTTGCCTGGGTGGAGAACTTCCTAGCCTTGTCAACTCAGCACGTTGCCTGAGTGGACAATGTGGAACTGGACTTCCTCAGCCAGCACTATTTGAATCCTGGCAAGAGGGAATTGAGCAGGCATTTCAGTTGATTCTGTGCTGCTGGGGTTGCCCTGAAATGGATCTGATGGAGACCCGCTCCAATGCCAAGCTTGCTGCTTCTTCAGTTGCCACATGGAGATGGGGTCCGAGGGTATTGATGCCCTGACCCAGCCTTGGTACAGTCAGCAGCTGCTACTCATGTTTCCTCCATGGCCCCTGGTGGCGCTTTTTTATTCAGCATATTGAGTGCCACCTAGGCAGGATTGTTCTGGTAGTACTGAATTGGCTGCAGAGAGCATGGTTCGGAGACCTGATGCTGCTCCTGTAGGCTTCTTCTCTTTGGCTGCCTCTGTCTCGGGGGGGGGGGGGGGGCTATTGTGGCGGGAACTGATCATTCTGGAGGACCCAGTTCCCTTCTTGCTTACGGCATGGCTCTTGACTGGAGACCACTAGAGTGAAAGGACTACTCTCCAGCAGTAATCTCTACTATATTTGATGCCCAGAGGAGGGCTATCAAGCTAGCTTATGCATGGATATGGTGCCTCCTTGAGCACTAGGGCAGCACACAGCACTTGGCTCCAGAGACATCCAAGGTGTCCTCCCTGTTGGCCTTTCTGCAGGATGGCCTAGAGAAGGGCCTGTCACTTAGCTCCCTGAAGGTTAGGTGGCAGCCTGACCTGTTTTTCATGGTCCAGTGGTGGGCAAGTCTTTGGCCTTGCATCCGGACATCTCCCATTTTTTCCAGGGGGTTCGGCATCTGTTTTTTCCCCTTTGGTCTGTGATTCCTTCTTGGGATCTATATCTGGTGCTCAGGGCCCTGATAGTGGCCCCCTCTGATCCGTTTAAAAGATTGACGATCAAGACTGTCTTCTTGGTCATGATTTGTTCTGCAAGGCGGATCTCCAAGCTGCAGGCTCTGTCTAGCTAAGATCCTTATCTGTCTTTGGTACTGAGTCTTCTTCCCGCCCATTGGAGTTATAGCTTTGGTACATCCCACTTGTCTGGGCTGCTCTAGCAGGATGATATGGAAGGTGACATTTTACTTACCAGTTAATGTCCTTTCCTTGAGTCCTGCTAGACCAGGCCAGACAATCTCTGCTTCTTGGAGCTTGCAATTTAGTCTAGACAGACAGTACACACAGTTAAAAGCAAATAAGAGGTTTTGAGTTATAACAGTGAGACAATGATTGTGAAAAACTAAACCAGTGGGTTATAGGTAGGATTAGTTGAAGAGGGGCAACTTCAATTGATTAAATCTGCAAGGGAGATGCCTTTTAGGGTGGGACTCTTAAGTCCTTCCTATTGTGTGTTATTGAATTGATTAAATCTGCAGGAAACAGGCTTTTAATCAATTCTCTGCTCTATGAAGACTTTGTAAGATAGCTGTCACTGAGATGGATTGGTGAGGGGTAGGATAGGAGGAATCTTAATAGTGAGGCAAATTAGAACTTCAGTAAAAGTAGGGAAGAGCAAAGGCTAGAGTGAAGAAAAGAAAAGCAGGTAGAAGAATATTCTTACAAAAAATGTATAGATGTTAAATGAATGTAATAGTGAAGTCATGACTGAGAAGAATGAAGCTAGGTAGGTTATAGGTGGGATCAACTGGGAAGGTGGGTGGGCAGGGACACAACTTCCACTGAGCAAATCTGCAAGGGATATAATTTATCTGCAAATATGCAAATATTGTACACCATTTTCTAAGGGAAAGAAAGTATATACTTACACCTGATCTTTTAATACTACTGCTACTTGTATATAGCGCTACAAGGCATACACAGCGATGTTGAGATACATGTAAAAAGACAATCGCTGCTCTTCAGAGCTTTCAATCTAATTAATGCCACATACTCTGCATGTCCACAGCATGCCACATATTCAACAACGTGCATGAGTAATATATTATGACAGGGTGCAGGGTGTGAAAGTGTCACGTGCACATTTCTCATCACCATACCAACAAGGAACACACAACAAAAGCCCAAATGTCCATAGATGTGTGCTGGTCCCAACCCAAAGCAGATGTACGAGTAGCAACTTGTAGAGGAGACACGGCCATTAGCAAAGAGGGTGCTGATGAGCCTGATGCATAGATAGGGGATAGGGTCTAAATAGGAGGACCAAGGTAAATACTGATCATGCACCCCCACAGCAGAAGATCCAGAAAGTGGTCTGTGTATCCCTTAGATGCCCCTTCACATGCTTTGATACACCTTTAGTGGGTCCCTATGAGGTTCAGCATGGCCTTTGTTTCCCACACAGTGAAAAGTAACTTTGTTGTTGTTGCTGTTAAGTGCTGCTGAGTCGGTGTCAAGTCATGGTGACCCTCTGGCTAGCTGACCTAAACTGTGTTCGGTCTTCAGTCAGGTGGCTCATCGTTGATAGAGTGGCACCCATAGTTGCTTTTATTGTATCGATCCATCTCATTGCTGGCCTTCCTATTTTACATTGACCTTCAACCTTGCAAAGCATGATGTCTTTCTCTAATGATCTCTCTCTTTGCATGATGTGTCCAAAGTATGAAAGTCGAAGTCTTGTCATCTGAGCGTCTAAAGAAAGCTTAGGTTTGATCTCCCCTAGTACTGACTGGTTTGTTCTTCAGGCAATCTATGGTATACACAGTATATTTCACCAGCACCATAATTCAAAGGTATCTTTTTCACGGTCCAGTTTTCACATCCATATGATACATAGAAACATAGAAACATGATGACAGAAAAAGACCACAAGGCCCATCTAGTCTGTCCTTCCATAACAACAACTACAACAGTCCACTTTCTACCTGTAGAGATCCTCTGTGTTGGTCCCATGCTTTTTTGAATTCAGTTACTGTCCTCATCTCTACCACCTCCACTGGGAGACTATTCCAAGGATCCACTACTCTTTCCATAAAGAAATATTTCCGCATATCACTCCTGAATCTATCTCCCTTCACCCTCATCCCATGTCCCCTCGTAGCAGAACTTGCTTTCAATTGAAAGAGGCTCTCTCCCTGAACATTTATGCCACGGAGGTATTTAAACATCTCAATCATATCACCTCTATCCCGCCTTTCCTCTAAGGTGTACATATTAAGATCCTTAAGTCTGTCCTCATATGCTTTATAATGAAGCCCATTAATCATTTTAGTAGCAACCCTCTGCACCGACTCCATCCTGTTCACATCCTTTTGAAGGTGCGGTCTCCAGAATTGCACACCATACTCCAAATGAGGTCGCACCAAAGATTTATACAGAGGTATTATCACCTCCTTTTTTCTGCTAGCCATTCCTCTCCGTATGCACCCAAGCATCCTTCTAGCTTTTGCCGTCGCCTTTTCTACCTGTTTAGCTACTTTAAGATCATCAGACACAACCACGCCTAGGTCCCGCTCTTCTTTAGTGGACAAAAGTACTTCACCTCCTATACTGTATTGCTCCCTTGGATTGCTGCAGCCCAAATGCATGACCTTACATTTTTTAACATTAAATCCCAGCTGCCAAATTCTAGACCATTCTTCAAGCTTAGCTAGATCCCTCCTCATGTTATCTACACCTTCCTGGGTGTCTACTCTATTACAGATTTTGGTATCATCCGCAAAGAGGCAAACCTTACCCGACAGCCCTTCCGCTATATCACTAACAAAGATGTTAAAAAGAATTGGACCAAGGACAGATCCCTGGGGCACACCACTGGTAACATCCTTCTCCTCAGAGTGAGCTCCATTTACTTGTACTCTTTGTCGCCTCCCACCCAACCAATTTCTAACCCAAGCAGTAACTTTAGGGTCCATCCCTAGGGTGCTCAGTTTGTTTATAAGTCGCCTGTGAGGAACAGTGTCAAAGGCTTTACTGAAATCTAAATACACCACATCTAGAGCTCTCCCTCGGTCCAACTCCCTGGTCACCCAGTCAAAGAAATCGATCAGATTTGTCTGACAAGACCTGCCTCTGGTGAATCCATGCTGCCTCGGATCCTGTAATCCGCCAGACTCCAGAAACCTCACTATTTTCTCTTTCAGCAGCGTTTCCAATAATTTACTCACCACTGAAGTTAAACTAACCGGCCTGTAGTTTTCAACCACATCCTTACTTCCGTTTTTGTGTAAAGGCACCACATGAGCCTCTCTCCAGTCCTTTGGCACCACTCCCGACTCCAACGAGGCATTGAAAAGGTCAGTCAGTGGAGTTGCTAGAACGTCCCCAAGTTCCCTCAGTATTCTAGGGTGTATCCCATCCGGTCCCATCGCTTTGTCTACTTTAAGTTGAGCTAGTTTCCCACGAACACAGTCTTCTGAAAATTGTTCAAGATGTCCCTCGCTTCTGTTCTTATTTGTGGGTGTTTTCTGAGGTCCTGCTCCTGGTTCTTCATCTGTGAACACAGAACAAAAATATTTGTTAAGCAATTCCGCTTTATCCTTATCAGCTTCTACATATTCCCCCCCTGCACCCTTGAGTCTGACAATACCACTTTTGCCCTTCCTCTTCTCACTAATATATCTGAAAAATGTCTTATCCCCCCATTTTATTGCATTGGCTATTTCCTCCTCCTTTTGAATCTTTGCCTTCTTGACTACTTTGCTAGCTTCTCTAAGTTTTTCCAAATACAGATGCCTGTCTTCCTCTCTCTGTGATCTCTTGTATTTCATGAAGGCCTCCCTCTTTTTCTTCACTTTTTCAGCTACTTCCTTCGAAAACCATAGCGGTCTCCTGTTCCTTTTGCCTTTATTTACCATTTTAACAAAAAGGTTGGTTGCCTTTAAAATACCCCCTTCAGTTTTGCCCACTGTTTTTCTACATCCCCCAGCTGTTCCCATCCCACTAACGACTCCCTGAGGTATTGGCCCATCTTCGCAAAGTTAGTCTTCCTAAAGTCTAAGATCTTCACCTTGGAATGGATTCTAACAGCCCTAGTCCTAATACTGAACCACACCATCTGGTGGTCACTGGATGCAAAATGATCTCCCACTACAACATCAGAAACACTCTCACCATTGGTAAGCACCAAGTCCAGTATGGCCCCTTCACGTGTGGGGTCTGTTACCAATTGCCTGAATAGTTCTCCCTGTAGAGAATCCAGGATCTCCTTACTTCTAGATGATACTGCAGCAGGAATGTGCCAATCAACATCTGGCATATTGAAATCTCCTAGCAGTAGCACTTCCCCTTTCCTAGCAATGCTGCGTATGTCTTCAATTAACTCTCTGTCCACCTCTTCCTCTTGTGAGGGAGGTCTGTATATCACACCAATGCAAATAGATTTCTCTTTCCCTCTTTCTAGTTTAACCCACAATGCCTCCTCTCTCCCTTTTAAGCTCTGTAATTCCAAAGCTTTAATAGTAGTTTTTACATATAGTGCCACTCCTCCTCCCCTTCTTCCTACCCTGTCCTTTCTGAATAAAGTATAGCCAGGTATAGTTACATCCCAGTCATGGTTTTCTGTGAACCATGTTTCTGTAACTGCCACTAAATCCAAGTCAGCCACTCCCACCAAAGCTTCATCTTCAGGGATCTTATTTCCCATGCTACGGGCATTAATACACACTGCTTTCCATGTGTTACCCCTGTTACCCATTTCCATAAAGGTATTTAATGTATCACCTACCTGGGGGCTTTCACTTACCTGGGGGCTTTCTTCACCCATCCCCAACGAATCTAGTTTAAAGCCCTCTTCAGTAGATTAGCCAGTCTACTACCAAAGATGTGTTGACCTTTCTTGGACAGATGGATGGATGAAAATAACATGGCTTGGACAAGTCAGATCTTTATATGGAGAGAGACATCTCTGCTCTTTAGAATTTTATCTAGGTCCTTCATAGACATTTTTCCAAGAGCAATATGTCATTGGATTTCTTTACTACTTGTCATTTCTTTATTGATTGTTGATCCAAGTAGGCTAGAAACATGATGGCAGAAAAAGACTCATGGCCTATCTAGTCTGTCCTTCCATATCAACCACAATAGTCCCCTTTTTACCTTTAGAGATCCTCTGTGTTTGTCCCATGCTTTTTTGAATTCAGATACTGTCCTCGGTCCACCACCTCAACTTGGAGAGTATTCCACGCATCTACCACTCTTTCCATAAAGAAATATTTCCACATATTACTCCCGAGTCTATCCCCTTTCACTCTCATCCTATGTCCTCTCGTAGCAGAGCTTGCCTTCAATTGAAAGAGATCCATCTGTGCATTTATGCCACGGAGGTATTTAAATATCTCTATCATATTGCCCCTATCCCGTCTTTCCTCTCAAGTATACATATTAAGATTTTTTAGTCTGTCCTCATATACTACATAACGAAGGCCACTAACCATTTTAGTAGCCATACTCTGCATCGACTCCAACCTGCTTATATCCTGTCCAGATGTTGCCCTTATTACCCATTTCTACAGAGATTTTTAATGTTTCATTTACCAGAGGGCCTTATGCTTTATGTGGCTATTAGCAGTCAGACAATGTTATGTCAGGTGACATGTAGGCCTTTCCAGGGACTTGTAGCAAGACCCTTGTGCCATATGTCTTGGTACCACTGCCTCATGGCAATATACTGATACTATGGCTGATGGGAAATGTGGCCATGGGCCCTGCATGAATGTGGTTGATTGATATGTGCAATGTTGTGGCACATTGGTGTGCCATGGCTGCATGATTGCACTCACTCTATGATGCAGCGCCACTGTCTCTCACCTATGCCAACTGCCATGTCCCTCCCCCACCCATTGCCTAGCACTCATAGCTTATTCACCTGTGCATCCATAACTGGATTCCCCTCCATATTCACGTGGCATGCTGAAGATTGGTCCTGTGGTGGCCCCTTGAGTACAGCATCCCTTCCCACTTCATCACCATGTGTGCCAGAGTTTCTGCCTCCTCCATGCTGAAATTTTTCCTGTTGCCCTCGTGACACCATTTTGTCAGTTTGTCAATAACCCCTCCATGGGTGGGGGCTTCCTACTTGTTCAGTGTGCCAATGGGAAATCGTGCAGTGGTGCACCAAGCATTGACACGTGGGTCTTTTGGTAGCATATTCCATGCTGCATGGGTTTCATGGCATTTCTTGCGTACGCGCTAAGCCTTGTGACATTTTGTGTATAATCTGTTACACCAGCAGCCCTTTGCATGATACATGGGTAGATACCCCTCTGTGATTTGGTCTTCGTACAGGGGCATTTTGGCAGTCCCCCACAGTTGTGTGGGTTTCTCCAATATGGATGCCCGCTTTCAGGCCGCATAAACGGATTGGGCACTGCCTCATGCACAGCTGTGCACCCTCATATTCTATGTTTGCCCACGTATCCTCCGCATTTTTGATGATTCAAAGGGGGGGAGGAGGGGGTTGCTTGTGTTTTTTGGCACATTTCAATGCCTTCAATGCCTTTCTGAAAATCGGGCCCATTATACTAAGGGGGCAATATTCAGTGGCAGCAAGCACTTGTAAAGCGACTATCTGTTGCCGTCAAAGTCCAATCCCAGATATTCAATGCTGGGATCATATCCGGTCACCGACATTGAATATCTGGGTCACCGCAGAACCCGTAACCTAATTGGGCAATGGAGATATTTATTTATTTATTTATTTGCAGTCTCTTTTATACCGCGCTATTCGACACTGTCTGTGTGCACTGCACCACCGTGTTGCCACAGTTTTGTTGCATTCCCTGGGGAGTCCATGACTGTACATCCAACAGAGCCTGTCTGTTGCGGTGGACGGTGCCAGCCTGCACAGGCCTAGTCCACTGTCTGCTGTGGCTTGCAGCCACTGCCCCTCCACCACCTGTACCCTTCCGCCAACATGCAGACATGTCCTTATCTGGGAAAGCAAATAAAGTGAAGGTCACTTACTATTTCCCATTATTGTTATCATGCTATGTGTTCAACTAAAGAACTAATAAACTAATATTTTTGTCGGATCACCTGCCGAGAGGGTGTAACACACACTCGAATGGCAGGCCCTCCTTTTTATTCAACATTTATTTAAAAGGTCTGTATGAGCTGTAAATGCCTGAGGCTATAACAAGCCCAAAAGGACCAGCCCCTGCACAAATTAGGAACTACTTATAGTAGACTGAAATATATTTTTTTCAAACAAATCTGCAACCAGCAGAACAGTCAATAGAAGGAAGTGAGAACACTTAGCTGAATATAAGGGAGTCCAAGACCGCCAACTGTTAAAGGAAAATCTCCAAAGAACTTCATATATTGGATGCTGCAATCCATTGTTAATCCACAAGTGGCTGATGGTAACCCCCAACATATCATGCTAGCTCAACTTCCATTGCACGTCCGGTTATGGTTGGGTATTTGTGACACAAAACTGGAAACACAACAGTATAGGGACTGGGTTGGCAGGAGCCCCAGCTGGGATTTGAACTTGTGACCTTTTGATTTTACAGGCACTGGCTGTGTCTGTTACACCACACTGTGGCCACAGAGACAGTGCAGTCCCTGGAGATATAAATCCTGGCTGGACGAGTCAGAAACCCTGCTCTGCACAATTTTACTGTGGGCTCATTTACCTTGTACGGAGGCAAAAGTGCAAATAAGCCTCACAAATGACCTCGGAAAAAGGGGCAATAACCCATGACCAAGCTGGGCAACAGTGATATTAATGGGCAACCATAAAACACACTCCCAGGAAAGATCCAATAAAATGAAATGATATTTGAAAGGGTCTACGGAGCGTAGACCCTTCCAAAAATCATTTCTTTTTTTGGAGCTTTCCAGGGAGTTTTTTGTATGGTTACCCTTTAATATCGCTGTTGCCCAGCTGGATTATAATTTTTTAGGAATTTGTTGTGGTCATTTTCAGTTTATATTTGCTATTTTGTTCTGTGCACATGTATCATACTGCTCACGTTTTGCAGGTTTCCCCGGTTTTGCTGTACATTGCTGACGGAAATGGTTTCTCTTCCCTTTAAATCTGCTCTAACGCGAGGTTTTCACTCGCGGTATTTTTTTCATCGAATTTCGGCCCCGCTCCTTTGCGGGGAGCCTCTCCCCGCCCACTCTCCACCCATTGACCCCATCCCCCCGCCCCTCGGGAGCCTTCCTCCGCCCTCGGAATGCCTTTCCACGCCTCTATCGCACATCAGCACACCGCGCACGCGTGTGGGCGGCGCGCACATTTGCGGGGCACTCAAAATGCACTATTAGTGTGGGCCCTGCACATTTGCGCAGTTTAGTAAACATACCCCCTAGGTCTTTCATAACTATACTGCCTAAAGCAATACGTTGTCGGATTTCTTGACTGCTTATCATTTCATTATTACTTATTGATACAAGCAAGTTAAAGTAATCTTCTATTTCTATTTCTTTCCCATCAAGGATGAATGCTGATTTTGTCATTTGTCAGGAATTTTGTCTACTTCACATTAAGGTGCAGGTCCACTTTCAGACTATGGGGTATGTTTACTAAACTGCGTTAGTGCAAATCACGTTAGGAGCCGCGTTAGTGAAAGGAAAGCCAAAAAAGGACATGGGCGGGACATCGTAACGACTAACACGTGTTCCAAAAACTAACGAGCGTTACAGGGCGCCGTGGCGCGTTACTGCACGTTAATCATATGAAGGCGTACAGACACAAGTTATTAACACAGAGCTGTACCACAATGGTTAGTGTACTCACCGCTGTTACAGGCAGCATGGGTTCAAGTCCCCAGTGTACCTAACGCAGAATGCTGTCCCAGGCAGCACCCTGTACAGTACATAGGGAATGAGGAGGCATGTTTTTCTTTACGTTCAGTAGTTGTTAGTGAAACACACTCTCGCAGTGCGCATAGCCATGTACGTTGGTACGTGCGTGGCTGCGTGCGTTGTTACGGGCATAGCCCCGTGCGTTGGTACGTGCGTACAATCGTGCGTGGGTACGTGTGCTTTTACCATCGTGGGCACCTTATAGTACAGACACTTTAGGGTGTCTTGCACCTATGCACTATGCTAACAGATGTACGTGTGATGGCCTATGGTTTATCAGAGCCTGAGAGCAGGCGCTGGATCTTCCCAGGGTTGGATTGTGCCAGTCACACCCATGATGCACTGCACATGCAAATCAGCTGTCCACAGATACACACCATGGGGAATGCACCCCCACAGCAGCTCTGCCTGGTAGGGGGAAGTGACCATGTGCACCCCCACAGCACCTCGGCCTGGTAGGGGGTACTGACCGTGTGTTGTACTGGCACAGAGTAGCTACACACCGTCACATTGTGCGGGTACTGCGCTCACCCTGAGGGTGCAGTGAGGCGCCCAGCACCGTCCATAGCACAGGTCCAAAGCAGTGTTAATGTGTGAGATAGGTAGTTTCTGCACAAACACCTTAGAGTCAGGTGTAGCCCCCATGGACCCCTAGGTGGCCCATGTACTCCCCCCCACCAAAAGTGCCAAGGGTGGCAAACAGGGTCTCCTAACAATAGATCCACCTTCTACCTCCCTGCAAAGATGGCAGTAGAGAGAAACAGACGCACCACAGCTCTGTACGCAGACAGACATCAGGCCTGGATATGGTAAGCTGCACCCCACCACTATCTGATACACTCCTGCAACAAGCCATCAGCCACTGCACCCTGCAAGCCACTCCATCAAGACACATACCAGCTGCAAACAGTCTGCTAGTTAGTCCATAGTGCATGTGCCCAGTGGAGATGTATGCACCCAGAACTGGGATGTCAGCATACACAGCAAGCAGATAAATCAGTGACTGGACCCCCAAAAAAACCCCATATCTATCACATGAGAGAAATGCTATATAGCACTATGGGGGTGCCTAGCCATGCTGTGGTCACTGCACAGTCAGGGTGAGAGTGATCTCTCAGCAGGACATACTGAGGTCACCCTGTCTGTGTAGGTGGTGGCCGGGCACTAAAATATGCCTGTCACTGCCCTATGCCCTGTGCAGATGCACCCTGGCCAGGCCACCCTGTCCGGCCTATACCCATGGTACCTTGCTCCTCATTATGCACATTGGCAGCTCACTACTGGCAACATTACTGGCAGTGTGGGCTGTGGAAAGTGTTTGCAGCCACCACACACTGGATAGACAGACAGACACCCCCACACCTATGCCAGCATTGTGCAACTATAGAGGTGTTCAGCAGCCACACCCACCACACCAGTCCTGGGCACAGTTCAAGCATGGATATTGTACGCAAGACTGTTGGGGGTCACTCCCCATGGTGGTTCGCACTGTCAGAGACCAGACCTACAGCACACACCACAGACAGCAGAATGATTGTTATGGTGGAGCTCACTGAGCAAACTGTGCCTAATGTAGGAATTGATATCTGCCAGTTATCACAGGAAACGTTTGTTAGCTGTGTACCATATACCCAGGTGTAGGGTGGCATTGCTAAGGTATGCAACTGCCAGTATTGGGAGATACAGGCAGGGCCCAATGTCCTGCTTCTCCAGGAGGCATTGGCCAATGGGGCCTGTGGGTGTGTCTGGCCCTGTTGGCTGCTGCTTTACGGCAGAGTTCCGCAACTCCAGTCCTGGTGTTCCAAACCTGTTCGGGTTTTCATGCTGTCCCTCATAAATATGCATGAGCTACATCTGCATACCATGGGGGTGGTGCATAGATATGCAGCACAGGCATCTTTATTAGAGGCAGCATGGAACCTGAATGCTGTGGGACCCTCCAGGACTGCAATTGCGAGACTCTGCTCTGGGTAATGCGCCTGTTTCTGATGTCTGTGTTTGGTGTGGTATAATATAGGCGTATTAACCATGCGTATGATTCTCTGCAATAAAGGGGTGTCTGTACTAACACTGTTTAGTGGTGGGCAAAACTATGGGGACTGGGTTGGCAGGAGATTTGAACCTGTGACCCTCTGGTCTTACAGGCATTGGCTGTGTCTGTTGCACCACACTGTAGCCACAGAGATGGTACAGTCCCTTTAGTTAGTTAAAGCGGCCTGACGAGTCAGAAACCCTGCTCTGCTCAGGTTTACTGTGGGCTCATTTACCTTGTATGGAGACAAAGGTGCACATGAACCTCAAAACAGACCTCAAAAAAAGGGGCAAACACCCATAACCAAGCTGGGCAACAATGATATCATTCGGCAACATTACACACCACTCCCAGGAAAGCTCCATCACAATGAAATGATCTTTGAAAGGGTCTACGGAGCGTAGACCCTTCCAAACATCATTTCTTTCTTTGGTGCTTTCCAGGGAGTGTTGTTCATTGTTTACCATTGCTATCACTGTTGCCCAGCTGAATTGTGCTTTTTAAAATGTTTCTTGTGGTCATTCTTAAGGTTTTATGTGAACTTTTGGTCTTCGCACATGTATCACACTGCTCACGTTTTGTAGGTTTCCCCGGTTTTGCTGTACATTGCTGACGGAAATGGTTTCTCTTCCCTTTAATATGCCTTTAACGACAGGTTTTCATTCGCGTTGGAATTGAGCTCGGAAATTCAGCGAGTTAGTATGAGGGGAGCCTCTCCCTGCCCACTCTCCGCCCATTGACCCCTTCTCTCCGCCCACTCTCCACCTTCTGCGCTGTTTTAACGCGCCGCGGAGGTTTACGATCGTTAACTGCGGTTAACGCGCGTAAAGTACGTTTAACGATCGTTAGCACGTCCGAACACACGTTCTGACGTGCTAACGATCGTTAAACGTACTTTACGCACGTTAATCACGATTACCGCACTTTAGTAAACATCCCCGTATGTTCCTTGATTTTGATAAGCAGATGTTTCAAATTGTCTTCACTTTCAGCCAGTAATGTGATATCATCAGAATTACAAAGACTGTTGATGAGTCTTCCACCAATCTTCACACCTCAGTTATCTTCATAGAGTCTTGCTTCTCTGATGATTTGTTCTGTATATGAATATCAATTGAACTGGTATGGGAAAAGTATGCAGCCTTGTCATACACCTTTGCTGATTTTTAAACCATTCTATTTCTCATTATTCCATTAAAACTGTGCATGAGAACCATCCAGTGTTCTGATATACCCATGCTTCTTAATGCTCCCCAGTTTTTCTTTTCATGATATATACAATCAAATGCTTTGTTATAGTCAATAAAACACATGTAGATATTATTTTGGTATTCTTTTATCTTTTCAAGGATCCATTTCACATCCGCAATGTTGTCTCTTGTTCTTCACCTTTCCTGATTCATCTTGATTAGAATCTTGCTGGCATTTGAGATCAGAGCAATTGTGTGATAATTTCCAGTCAGTCGGCCATGATGTTGGCTTACAAATTTCCTTGCAGAACCTTGTAAAAGTACTGTAACAGCTGCATCTAATTGCTGTAATACTTCTATGGGAATGCCATAAATGCTTGTTGCTTTGTTCTTTGATAATACTTTCAATGCTGCTTTGACTTCTTTCATCACTTATGGTTCCTGATCTTAAGGTGCAGGTTGAAATGGCTGTTGATCCACCTGATCACAAAGAAGGCGGCAAAATGGTTAGGAAATATGGGGTTGGCAACAGAAATGACTTTGGAGAAAGATTAATGGAATTCTGTAAGACCAACAATCAATTCATCTCAAGCAGCTTCTTCTAGCAGCACACGAGGCAACTGTACAAATGGACTTCATCCAATGGATTGTACAAAGATCAAATTGACTACATCTGTGAAAGTCAATGATGGAAAAGCTCAATAACATCATCAAAGGCAAAACCTGAAGCTGAATGTGGTACAGATAACCAGCTACAGGTATGCAAAAGCTGAAGAAGAGCAAGCCACTCATGAATGTAGCAAAGTATGATCTTGAATTTAAAGGCTGCTTGAAAAATCAATTCATCACTTTGGATATTGGATAGAGCACCAGAAGAGTCATGGAAACATCAAGAAAGTTTTGCTCAAGGAAAGTGAAGTCTCTGCAAAAGACCTTTGGTCAAAATGGATGACTGAAGAAACTGAAAATTGCTTAGAAATGCAGAGAAGCTAAAGTGAGGGACGAAAGAGAGAATTACTTAACCTAAATATCAAATGGGAAATTACTCTAGTTACTAAAACAACCTTGGATATTACACTATGTGGTATGTTTACTAAACCGCGCACACGTGCGCGGCGCACAGTAGCGTATGCTAATAATGCACTTAAGTGCTCTTAAGTGCCCCGCACGCGTGCGTGTCACACTAACGGGCCCCCGCACATGTGCACCTCACACTAACGGGCCCGCGCAAGTGTGCGGTGCGCTGATGTGCGATAGAGGCGTGGAAAGGCATTCTGAGGGCGGAGGAAGGCTCCTGAGGGGCGGGGGGATGGGGTCAATGGGTGGAGAGTGGGTGGGGAGAGGCTCCCCGCACAGGAGCATGGCCGAAATCCGATTAAAAAAATACCGCGAGTGAAAAACTCGCGTTAGAGCCGTTTTAAAGGGAAGAGAAACCATTTCCGTCAGCAATGTACAGCAAAACCGGGGAAACCTGCAAAACGTGAGCAGTGTGATACATGTGCACAGAACAAAATAGCAAATATAAACTGAAAATGACCACAACAAATTCATAAAAAAGTATAATCCAGCTGGGCAACAGTGATATTAATGGGCAACCATATAAAAAACTCCCAGGAAAGCTCCAAAAAAAAGAAATGATTTTTGGAAGGGTCTACGCTCCGTAGACCCTTTCAAATATCATTTCATTTTATTCAAGTTTTCCTGGGAGTGTGTTTTATGGTTGCCCATCAATATCACTGTTGCCCAGCTTGGTCATGGGTTATTGCCCCTTTTTCCGAGGTCATTTTAGAGGCTTATTTGCACTTTTGCCTCCGTACAAGGTAAATGTGCCCACAGTAAAGTTGTGCGGAGCAGGGTTTCTGACTTGCCCAGCCAGGATTTCTATCTCCAGGGACTGCACTGTCTCTGTGGCCACAGTGTGGTGTAATGGACACAGCCAGTGCCTGTAAGACCAGAGGATCACTGGTTCAAATCCCAGATGGGGCTCCCAACAACACATTCCCCATAGTTTTACCCACCACTAAACAGTGATAGTAAAGATACTCCTTTATTGCAGAGAACATAAGCATGGTTCAAACACTCATATTTTACCCTACACCGCACACAAACCATAACAATGGGCAGTACCTACAGCCGTGTCCCCCAAATTCAGTCCTGGAGTGCCACAACTCAAGCAGGTCATATGCTTTTTCCAAGATAACGACATGTCTACATGTTGGCGGAAGGGTACAGGTGGTGGAAGGGCCAGTGGCTGCAAGCCACAGCACACAGTGGCCTAGGCCTGTGCAGGCTGGCACCGTCCACCGCAACAGACAGGCTCTGTCGGATGTACAGTCATGAACTCCCCAGGGAACACAGCATATCTGTGGCAACACGGTGGTGCAGTGCACACAGACAGTGTGTGCAAGAACAGAAGGTCACAGCTTTAAATGCCAGCTGGGGCTACTGCCTATCCTGTCCACATATTTTTCCCACACCTAAACTGTGCGAGTAAGGACAAACCTCTATTGCTGCGAACATACGCATGGATAGTGCGCCCATATTTTACCACACCAAACACAGACACCATAAACATGCGCATTACCTAGAGCAGGGTCTCCCAAATGCAGTCCTGGAGGGCCCCACACCATTCAGGTTCCATGCTGTCTCTAATAAAGATGCCTGTGCCGCATATCTATGTACCACCCCCATGGTATGCAGATGTAGCTCATGCATATTTATGAGGGACAGCATGAACACCCGAAATATGTTTGGAACACCAGGACTGGAGTTGGGGAACTCTGCCGTAAAGCAGCAGCCAACAGGGCCAGACACACCCCCACACACCCCCACAGTTCCCATTGGCCACTGCCTCCTGGAGAGGCAGGACATTGCGCCCTGCCTGTATCTCCCAATACTAGCAGTTGCATACCTTAGCAATGCCACCTACACCTGGGTATACGGTACACAGTTATCAAATGTTTCCTATGATAACTGGCAGATATCAATTCCTACGTTAAGCACAGTTTGCTGATTGAACTCCATCACAACAATCATTTTGATGTCTGCGGTGTGTGCTTCAGGTCTGGTCTCTGACAGTGTTTACCACCCTGGGGAGTGACCCCCAACAGTATTGCGTACCAAATCCATGCCTGTACTGTGCCCAGGACTGCTGTGGTGGGTATGGCTGCGGAACTCCCCTATAGTAGCACAATGCTGGCACAGGTGTGGGGGTGGCTGTCTGTCTATCCAGTGTGTGGTGGCTGCAAACACCTTCCACAGCCCACACTGCCAGCAATGTTGCCAGTATTGGGCTGCCAATGTGCATAATGAGGAGCAAGGTACCATGGGTATAGGCCAGACAGGGTGGCCTGGCCAGGGTGCATCTGCACAGGGCATAGGGCACTGACTGGGACATGTTAGTGCCCGGCTACCACCTACACAGACAGGGTGACCTCAGTATGTTCTGCTGAGAGATCACTCTCACCCTGACTGTGCAGTGACCACAGCATGGCTAGGCACCCCATAGTGCTATATAGTGTTTCTCTCATGTAACAGATATGGGTTTCCCTTTGGGGCCCAGTCACTGATATTTCTGCTTGCTGTGTATGTTGGCATCCCAGTTCTGGGTGCATGCATCTCCACTGGGAACATGCACTATGGACTAACTAGCAGACTGTTTGTAGTTGGTATGTGTCTTGTTGGAGCAGCTTGCAGGGTGCAGTGGCTGATGGCTTGCTACAGGGGAATATTAGATGGTGGTGGGATGCAGCTTACCATATCCTGGCCTAATGTCTGCCTGCTATTGTGTTATGGATGTGTATAGAGCTGCATTGACTGCCCTGTGGAGTGTCTGTCCCTCAGCAGGACTGGGGTTGATGTTCCCCCCTACTGCCACCTTTGCAGGGAGATATAATGTGGATCTATTGATGGGGGACCCTGTTTGCCACCCTCAGCCCTGGAGGAGAAGGGTGGTGGTGCATGATCCTCCCAGGGGGCTACACCAGACAGAGATATCCAAGGTGTTTGTGCAGAAACTACCTATCTCATACATTAACACTGCTTTGGACCTCCTGCATGGCCTCTTTCAGCCATGGAAGGTGTTGTGGACCTGGTCCCGGCCGCCTCATCGCACACTCAGGGTGAGCACAGTACACGCACAATGTGACGGTGTGTAGTTACTCTGTGCCAGTAAAACACACGGTAAGTACCCCCTACCAGGCCGCGGTGCTGTGGGGGTGCATTCCCCATCTTGTGTTCATCTGTGGACAGCTGATTTGCATGTGCAGTGCATCATGGGTACGGGTGGGCTAACCCTATCCTGGTGACTGCAGCAGACTGTCTGTGTGGTGACGTGCAGGCTCTCTGCAGCCAGCCAGGGGCTTTCTAGTAGCTATAGAGCTGTAGCCCAATGGTTGCATCACTCCCTGTACAGCCAGAGGTCATGGGTTCAAATTCACAGTGGGGTTATTTGATAGGGTTGCCCAAAGCATTATTTTTTTTTAATGTACATTTCTGATGCCAGCAGAAACACCCTCAGCGTACTGTACCCATAAGGTGCCTCTGAGGGCACTTTTTAGGTTGCCCTATAGGGCACCTTATGGTTCCCGTCCATATAAGGTGCACTATACATTATCCTGTGATGCAACTTATAGGGTGCCCTATAGGGGACATTTTAGGGTGCCGTGGCGGACAGTGCACTTTAAAATGTGCCTTATAGGACGCCTTATGTTAACACGCTCTGAGAGTGCATTTGCTATTAATGATAATTAAAATGCAAATAAAATGCCTCCTAAATCAATCTTCCCCATAATATGCATTGCCTCAGCCAGCCTTGTTCATTGGGCACTGTGGGGATCAAACCTCTCATCCCTGCACCATTGGTAGGTACCTTAACCATTGTGCTGTGGCTCTGCTCTTCTGCTTGTTTATCAGCGCGCCACCTTATGCCGCCCAATATTAGAATGCCTCCAAAACATTGGCGCGCCACCTTATGCCCATCAGCGCGCTGCCTTATGCCGCCCAGTATTAGAATGCCTCCAAAACATTGGCGCGCCGCCTTATGCCCATCAGCGCGCCGCCTTATGCCGCCCAGTATTAGAATGCCTCCAAAACATTGGTGCGCCGCCTTATGCCCATCAGCGTGCCGCCTTATGCCGCCCAGTATAATATGCCTCTAAAAACATTAGCGCGCCGCCTTATGCCGCCCAGTATAATATGCCTCCAAAAACATTAGCACACCTCCTTATGCTGGCCATTATTTCACTGCTTCCTAAATTAACACCTCAGCCAGCCATCTTTATTGGGCTCTGTGGGGGATTGAACCTCTGATCCCTGCACCATTGGTGAGTGCCTTAACCATTGTGCTGTGGCTCTGTTATTCTACTTGCCCATCAGCGTGCCACATATGCCTCCCGTGCAGCTATCTGATGTGCTAATGTGCGGGGAGCACAAGGGCGCCGTGCACCTTAGCGCATATGTAAATTCTGTATTTTCTTCTTCAGCAGGGAACGCCCACTCCTTATATGGCACACGCACACTACCGCGGCACGCACTTTACCGGGGTTTTAGTAAACATACCCCTATGTTTCTCAGATACCATGTGATCTTAGTCATGCCCTAAGCATCGGAATTGCTAATAGAATGCATTGTAAATTTAGAACTGTAGGTTCACTTTGAATGCTGCTACACCCGACTGTATATAACTAAAAGCTGTGCTGGTGCCCTAGTAGACTCAGAACAAATTACATGAAATGATGATACTCATAAAATCCCTGACACAATGTAGTTACTCAGTCACACACCCCATTACACTTTGTTCTCTCTTATTTATTTTATGTTTTTGATTGATGGCTTTCCAAATCAAGCTGTTTTATTTTACAAGGCGAATAGAATAAAATGCGTTTTACAGTCTAACTTTAAATTGTGCACAATAAATTCATTTCCTATACTTTCCTTTATAGATAACTATTAAAAAATATAAGGGGCTAATGAACATTCAATAAAGCCATTTTAACTGTAACTAATTAAAGGGCTTTCAGTGCATACTAACTGCTAATGTGAAGCTAAAAAAAAAATCAGTTAATGTGCTGCACTAACAGCACACGTTACCTAATGTGGGTGTCATTAATGTGAGTTTAGGTGGTAATTTCATAAGGAGCCGTAGAAAGTTGCATGCCATCTGTCTGTGTCAATCACGTATTTTCAATGATTTATGTGCACCAACGGGCACTTGAACACGTATTTTAGCCCATTTTGTAAGTACACACATCAGGCCATTGTGGATGTGCACTTTTGTTGGCGTGTAGGACTGGTAGCCTGTAGTCTGCTCTGGACCAAAAGCCTGAACTAAACAAGATGGATTCCTGCTACAAGAAACTTCTGCTGTGTTCCAAGCCTGAGACCTGCTGACCATGACTACGTGCAAGAGAACCTGCTTCTCAGGCCTTTCTTATCCACAGACTGTTCTAATGACCTTGTACATCTTCTGCATTTCATCTCTCACTATGAACCCTTTGTCTGCAGGATGATCAACTGATGACTACCTCCTGATTTGCCAAGATTCCTTGCAGTATCTCATGCCAACCAATCACTAAAATGTAACAAGGACTGATCACAAAGAATAATAGAGTATACACAGAAGAACTCTCACGCTAATCTCACAGAAGAACTCTCACGCCTTCTGCCTTCCTTGCTACTTCTGCAAAGACAGATACATACTATGTGTATTGCAAGGCTGTTCCACTAACCTTGGGACAGAATAAGACTCCCACAGATGCCTCAGGTTCTTAGATGTTCTCAGGCGGCTCACCTCTGAAAGTCTGGAGGCAGCATTATCTAGCCTAGCTGCCTCTTTTAGACTTCGTGTTGTACAGAGACTGCCTCAGACCCCAGCTGCAATTGTCCACCTGGCTAAGTTAAGGTACTGGTCTTATTTCTTCCCTGGAGGGTGGCTATTAGCCAGATAGCTGTTTTTTGTACTCTCCCTAAATGCAGAGCATGTCTATGACTTCTGGTTGCTAATCAGTGATTTATTATCTTTGCATAATTGCAATCATAGTGCTGCTACAATTTGCTACCTCGTATCTATAATATATATAGTCTGTATATCTCTTATTTTTCTATCCATAATAAACCTAATATATATACAGAAAGTCCCTGAGTTACATAACTGGATCGTTCCATGATCCTATGTGTAAATCGATATTTATGTAACTTGGAGCCATGTTATAGTATACACAATGAAGCCTATTCCAATGAGTATGTCCAGGACCACTGTGGGTCCGGTCGGAACCAGACACACAGTGGTAGATGCAATTCTGATCCCGCAGGGCACGTCTATCCCCCGCGGGATCAGAATCACATCTAAGCCTGTATGTGCAGGCCTGGACTCAATTCCGGTTGGCCTGCACGTACAGGCTCCTGCCTGGTTAACTCAGTCCGGCTCCTGAATGGAGCTGCGGTGCCAAGGCATCCAGTTGCCATAGACTACAGCTACATTCAGGAGTTGCGATCCTTGGCCGCCATCGACTATTTTCATTCCCTGCAGCCTGACCCCTGATCAGGCCTCCCAAGGCCAGGGTTGGATTGCAGAGAATCTCCTGCACTCCCTCCTACCTTCTCCGTTCTCTGGGCCTGCCATCCCCCACTGTCTAGGGGAACTTATTTCACCTCAGAGATGGAATCAGTTCCCCATTCAGTCTGCCGGCCACGGACGTACAGGGTCAACATCAGAATCGGCCCTGTACATCCGGGGCCACAGACCGTCCACTGCCCACCCTAACTCCACCTCCACCTCCACACCTCTCCTTTCCCGCCCCCAATACAAACTTCTTGTTTGTACGGGGAGGCTTGGTGGAGATGGGAAAGGCGGATGAATAGCGGTGAAGGATGTCCCAACGGGATGTTCATCCCCGCTATTCGTGCTACATAATAGACCCTAATAATAAGAAGCGACAAAATAATAAATGTTCATATTGTTATTCAAAATAAACAGAAAACATAATAATAACACTGTGGAGGAATAATCAACACTGGAGCCACTTTCTTAAGCAGGGATAGTGGCATAAGAAGCAGACAGTGGCTCTCCTCCAAATGCAGGAACATTGCTGGTGCTCAGTTGTTCTTCTCGTCTCACAATAAATTGGTCAAGAGAAGTTTGAACAGTTGCCTTTTTCTTCTCTTCATATACCTCTTTATAATTTGAGACGGCATCATTGACTATGTGTTGAACCCGCAGAAAATAGAATACATCAGGGTCTTATCTTTCTATAGTTTCCTAGTGGTTATTCAATAATTGCACAGCTACTTGCATATCCTTCACTGTGAAATGTTTGGGCTGCACTTCTAGCTCTTCAGCTACCTTTGCCACCTCAAGCTCCATTAACTCCTCGTTTGATAACTCTTCATCATGAGACTCCATCAGCTCATCCACATCATCTTCATCCACCTCAAGTTAAAGCTTTTCTGCAAGCTTAACAATTTTAGTAGCCACCTGTTCGACTGTCTCATCATTGTCCTTGAAACCCCCAAAATATGGCACAAAATGAGGAGTTAATTGCTTCGAGACACCTTTCATATAGGTCTGTGCCACTTTGGCCCAAGTCACAGTGATATTTTTTATTTGCTCATAAATGTTAAACTTTTGCCAGAACTCTAACAGTGTAGCCACACTACTGCTTGGTCTTCTTTGGAACGATCAACTGTATACTCTGTAAAAATAAGTCGTTCACTTCTAACGCTATCAAAGAAGTATAGAGAATACTTAAACTTCAATATATCCAAAACTCTTCACAAAACACAGCTCACTATGAAAAGAAAGGTCTCAGACTTTTACGGCATAACTTTCTGACTGTCGTATTAGAAAGTGGTATGCCTGATTCCATCAACTCTAACAGTGTCAATTCAAGGTTGAAGTTGAGTGCGTCGACAGCTTGAATGAATGTTTGTCTTAGATAGTAGGCCTTAAAGTTGGAGATGGCTCCTTGGTCCATCAGTTGCAGTAAGGAGATAGGGTTGGGGGGAGGTAGACTACTTTCACATTTGGAGAGATATCGTCAAGATGGATGGGATGGCCAGGTGTGTTGTCTAAGATGAGCAGAATTTTTAGTTGTTTTCCTGACAGCACTTTCCCATTTTGGGCGAAAAGCAATTCACATTCCAATCCTCGAATAGAAGTATGGTTACCCATGCCTTTTTGTTTGATTGGAAATGCACAGGGAGAGTCACCTTTGTGATGCCTTTCAATGCATGAGGATTCTCAGACGCGTGGACGAGTAGAGGCTTTACCTTGTACGTTCCGGATGCATTACCGCCCAACAGAAGTGTGATGCTCTTCTTGGAAGCTTTGTGTCTGGGGGCATGGTCTTTTTCTCCTTTGAAATGTACATCCTAAATTGCATTTTGTGGTAGAAAAGGCCAGTCTCATCGATGCTGAAAATTTGTTCTGGAAGATAGGGCCCTTTATCATTGATTTTTTTTTAGCCACTCAGGGTATTGCTTTGCAGCCTTGGAATCACTACTTGCAGCCTCTCCAGAGACTTTCTTGTTGTGAAACCCTGCATGATTCCTGAAATGCTGAAACCAACCCTTGCTGACCAAAAAGATTTGAGTGCCATCTGGATACTTGATCTTGATATCTTCAAAAAGGCTTTTGGCCTTGGCCTGAACTAACTGCAGGCTTAGGGAAACATGCTTTTGAAATTGGTCTTCCATCCAAATTGACAACAGTTTTTCCATCTCACTAGTAGCTCCTTCACGTTTTTTAGTGATTAATGTTGCTTTCATCATAGCAGTACCTTTAGCATGCTCTCTTATGTAGGCAGCATCTTTGATGATAGTATTGATTGTAGATGGTACGTAACCAAGTTCATGAGCAATGAAGGTGATAGTTTGGGCACCTTCATACTTGCAAATGATTTTCATTTTGGTCTCCAAGTCAATGACATGATGATGCTTGTGAGAAGGCTCTCCCTTTCCACCAGCCATCGCTAATGGGAATTAGCTTTGAGTTGTTGCCATGTGCTGCAATTTAGGTGTTTTCTCCCAATTGATGGTATTTTTGCGTTAATGTAAGTTGCATAGATTTTTTGCGTATGTCGAAAATTTTCTACGTAGGTCCATATCGACGTATGTCGGAGTTACATAAGTCGGGATCCTTCTATATACAGACTTGGCTCTCTTTTGTGGCTCATTTGCCAGAAAATCTCACTGAACCCTCGACAGGGAAGCAGCAGTTCCCTTAGACATACCTTTTTTTTTTTTTACTCCTAATACTCCCCATAGGAGCTTGGATGGAAAGTGTTTGGAGTCAAAGTTATTCATGTAAATTATAAAATACTACAATTTACACACATTCTTAAAAAATCTAGGTATGGGCATTTACACCAGTCACGTGGCTGGCATAAGTGCTCGTGCCTAGATTTAACACGTGTGTCTGTCCACTTATGTCCCTATTTTATAAAGTATGAGCATACTTGCCTTTGTAAAATAGGCACTACTGACATGCAGAAAAATGTGTGTAGTTAACTACATTCTGCATTAGCGATCATAATGTTAACAAATGCTAACAACTAATGCCCCACATGGATGGCATTAATGATTGACTTTCCTGAAGTGCCAGGAGTGTCCCTTTCAGTTACTGTGGAGGTTTTGCAGCTATCACTGCAAAACCACTGCTTTTGGATCCTGATGCTCCTTATTCTCTTATTCACTACTTATGTGTATCTTACCATACTTTAGTCCCCAGTTTTATGATGTTTTTTCATCTTGATTAGATTGTAAGCTCTGATGAGCAGAGACTGCGTCTTACATCTATATGCACAGCACTGCGTATGCCTTATAGCTCTATACAAATGATTATTATTATTAGTAGTAGTAGCAGTAGGGTTCATTTTTGCAGTTAACACACATCTATATTGAAAATCTTAATGCAGTTTAGTAAATAGGGGTGTGAATGAAAAGCTTGTGACATGGCCAAGATTAAAAAGATCTAGGGACTGCTGGCACTGAACAGTAAACCAAGATATTCAATGTTGGGGTCATATCTGTCCCCACTATTGAATATCTGAGTTAGCTGTTCTTGCAGATCGGTTACTGGGCAGCAGCTAGCAATATGCAGCATAAATTAGGCCAGGATTACTTGTGCCTAACTTTTACTGCATATCACTAACTGGATAGTGGCTCAATATCGCCACTGAACAGTTACTGATTGATACCGTCTCCGCTCCGCCCCAAAATGCCCCTGACCCCCCCCCCCCCCCCCCCAGTGCTAAACGGTTAACACTGAGGCATGTAGAGCCGGCAGCCGCATATATCCTCCTTACCATGATTAATGCAGTTAGCACCTCTGCTAATCATGTTAATTAATTTATTTAGACAGTTTTGTATACCACCTTATCCTTCAATCAAAGTGGTCACAACACAATTGGGGGATACATAATTGCATTGAATATCAAGCCTAGGTGTCTAATTTAAATAATTAGGGAACTAGATATGCTGAAGTGGAATTTCCCCATGTCAACATCTAAATTTAGGTGTTTAGATTCATAGAGATCCTAAATTTAGAAGAATAAATCTTATGTATGCAGTTAGGAAAAATCAGATTAGGAGGAGGAATTAGGTGTCTTGTGCTGATTTTCATGGGCAAAAGTAGGCGATAGACAGTGATCACCCACCCAAACCATGATGCCCTCATGATGTTCTCATCAAGTGAATTCAAGCAGATGAAAAATTCCAAAAGCTCTACCTGTGATCCTTTCCATCGTCTATGTACCTTTTCCACATATGAACGTGCTTCATAAATGGATGCTTCGTAAGAATTTTTTTCTCAAAGTGCGCAACGAACAAATTGGCAAACATTGGGTGCCATAGAGGAGCCCATGGGAACTCCCTTAATCTGTTTGTAAAAAATCTCACGAAAACTAAAAATGTTTACTGTCATAGCTAATGTAGCCAACTGGATAATAAAACAAGCAGGAGTGCATGCAGGTTTTGCTCTAGTAATGAGTGTATCCTCCAAAATGCCCAGGGCGGCATCTTGTGGGATATTCGTATAAAGTGAATTAATATCTAATGTAACTAGTATTGTATCCTCATGGAGAATAGTGAACTGTTCCAATAATTGTAGCATGTGAGAGGAATCACACACATATAACAGTGCCTGTTGCACAAATGGCCTGAGAAAAACATAATACATGGGCAATGCCCTTTAACCTTTCCCAGCATTCGTGGCTTCACAGATACAGCCGCCCGCGTGAGGGAAAAGACTCCTCAAGCAGGCGGCTGTGCAGAGGGAGCCAGGGCCTCGCGCGGCCTTCCCCGGCTTCCTCTGCAGCCGTCCACATTGTAGAATAATGGAGTTCGCACGGGGCCCTGTGCGAACAACATTATCGCACATTGGACGGGCCGGCCCTGTCTGTACGTGGCAGAAGAGAATGCAGAAGTGCATTAGCTCTGGGGGGGATTACTTTGAAGGGGACAATGCGTAATTTCTCTGTAGATTTTGTAATAAATCATTTATGGGACAGTCTCGGGGGTTCTTTTGTCAAACCTTGTAATATGAATATCTGTGCCTCTGATTACTGTCTTTTCTCTACACTGGCTTCTTTAAAAGTTACCACTTTAGTGTCACGTATTAGGCTCTAGGAAACAGGTACTTCTTTGTTATTTTTTGGCTTCCTACTGACTAAAAGGTTGCTTCACACTGTAGTTGTGATGACTCTATTTCTTGTCAGTTTTACATCCTCCTCATCCCTTTATGAAAGTTTGTTTTTCTTTGCTCTCAGAGCTACACTGTGATTCTTCATGTATCCATATATCAAACATTAAATTTAATGTGTTTATGACATCAGCTCCTGTTTTACATGTATATTATATTATTTTTCTTGTTCTATATGCATGAGGACAGTTCTCCTGTCTCTTTAAAGTTTTTTACTAATGTTTTTTTATCTTTATTTATTTGTGATATTTAATGTATGCATGCATTAGACATTTAATTTAATGGTTTCATGGCATCAGCTCCTGTTTTACATGTATATTATTTTCTTATTTTATATGTATGAGCCTTTTACAGTTTTTTATCTTTATTTATTTGTTTGTTTCATTGTTTTTATTTTGAGGCTCGAATCCCCTGAGGATGGCGAAGTTGGCCGAAACGCCTTGGGGTTAATAAAATCTGTTGACCACCTTCTGTTTTGCACCTACTCTTTTGTTTCTTCACTTCATCTTAAGTGCTTTTTTGTTCTCTGTTGGACCCTTTTTGGTTTAATGTCAAGCTATGGGGTATGTTTACTAAACGGCAGTAGAGGCTTCCGTGTGATATCGGAGCCATGGCCACATTGAATTCAATGGGGCCGTGGCTCCAATATCGCAGGAAGTCACTACAGCCGATTAGTAAACATACTCCAATGGCTGCAACGGGCACTTCTTACTTTCTTCAGTTTCCCTGTAAATGGTTTATTAAAATGGAGAGTAAAAGTTATTTTTTACTGATGACTTACAGTTACAAAATTTCGTGGATGCTAGGACCACTCTGGCCCCTACTGCGCTTTCCTCTCCTATTGTCTATCAAGCTATTAAGGGCGATTGTGAGCTCACATTTTTTGTACTGTATATTAATTTCCTGATTGGAGGGTATAGTTCTCCATGTTCTCTCTTATTCGATCTTCGTTCTTGCTCCATTGTGGTTTTATTAAGTATGTATGTGCTGTGTCATTATTCCTCTGTCAATGATATTGATTCTTTTTTTGTCTATGGCATGGTATACTTTTTCTTTCAAATGTTATCCTTGCATTTTATTTCAAACCACTCTTATTAATAAAGAAATAAACAGGCTTTGATGTAATACTGTATCAATCTGCATGTACTCTACATCTAGCTAGTAGTATTCAATATGAAAATCTAGTTAACAAAAGACAGATGAAAATGTCTTTTCTTTTTAACTTTTTTTTTTATTTATTTAAACTTTAGAATTTTACAATAAATCCAAGCATATACAACACTTGCATGGAAAATATAGAAGGCATGGAGGAAATATAACAATACTGAAACATTCAATATAATAGTAAAACTTAAGAAGAAAATAAAACACCAGCCACTACAATAGCCCCCAAAGACGGAGGAGATCTATTAACATCATAAATTTAAGGTAAATTGAGAAGAAAGGAAAATGAGAACTACAGACGGCATATTCTATAGCAATGGATCAAGGACTGTCTCAGGAGGGCGACGGGAGCTCAGAAAGGCAAGCAATTGAGAAGGCTCAAAGAATATATACGACTGAGCATTCAATTTAATCATACATTTGCAAGGAAATTTAAGAAAAAACATACCCCCCAATAGCAAAACTCCGGGACGGAGCAATAGAAACTCCTTTCTACGTTTCTGAGTTTCTTTAGCTATATCAGAAAACACCCGAACCTGTAACCCACAAAAGGGCACAGTCCGTTTCCTAAAAAACATACGCAGAAACCAGTCCCTATCAGAAGCAAGAGCAAAAGTTGCTATTAAAGTAGAAGAAGAAACAGATTCAGATAGAGAAGTTTCCAAAATAGCTGACACATCTAATACATCAATTTGCCCAAGACCCTCTATATTTCCACCAGACACTTTTCTCCCACGCAGTAAGTAATACAACTTAAGCATAGGAGGATGAGAATCCACCGGTACATCCAAAACTTCAACTAGATATTTACGAAACATCTCTTTCGCGGATATACCAGATGATTTTGGAAAATTAATTAAACGCAAATTAGAATATCTAGACACATTCTCCAACATCTCAATCCGTGCTCTCAAAGCCAACGAATCTTTTTGGTAAGAAGAAGTACTTTCATCATAACCAGAAACAGTCTGCTTCAACTCTGCCACTGTTGTTTTTAGAACTGAAATTTCCTCAGAGTGTTGTTGGAGAGATATTTCATACTCCTGAGATTTGGTCGCAAGAGCCCCCATCTGAGGAGCAAAAAGTTCCCCTAATTTAACTATCGCTGACCAGATGGATTCAAGAGTGAAAACTGCCGGTCTCTCAAATGCAAACGTGAAAGTTGTTGCCTGCACAGAACTGTTCTCCGACTCACACTGCTCACCTCCCGATGCCTCGAACTCCAAAAGGGCTTCTGCCATACTGGGTGTCGGCCTCTGCAACGCAGGAACCTCCAAAGACGAAGGGGAAGCCGATGCAATTGCTTCACCCCTTTTCCGTGCAGCCGGCCCTCCGCTATTGACACTCCCTCCCGCTTCGGGGGGAGGTACAACCTCCTGCTGCACTGGACTTCGTCTCACTAGGGGATCCTTAGGAGGCCGCCACTGCTCCGGTGGTGAGATCTCCGGACCCGAGCCCTCCAGCGAGCTTTCCCGCTCCACCAGGAGAGCAGAGGGGCTCTTTCCCACCGGTTCTACCGACTGCTGTGCTGGCGTAACAAAAGCATCGAGCGGACCAACCACTCGAGAAACAGACGCGAGAGGAGCTGCCGGGCCAGAGGAGGGCTTTTTAGGCCCTTTAGCTTTCCTTTTACCCATTGCTGGGAGAAAGAGGAAAAAACACCACCGCACGGTGTTCTCATGAATCTGCCATCTTATATCTCTTTTCTTTTTAACTTTTAATTGAAACATATGTAATCATGGGATAGGTAAGGGTTGCACACTGGGTGGTTAAGGAGGCATCTACTCAGGTGCTATTTTGTAAAGAAAAGCAGGCGGTTACTTTTCTTTATAAAATAGTAATGTAAGTGGTCAAAAATGAGCGGTAATTTAAGAATGCATTTCTATAACATTTTATAATTTATGCAAGTGCTTGTGTGCTGTCTGCCAAAACTCCGCCTATGTGCATGCCTCTAGCGAAAACACATATTTATAAAATTGTGACTGCCTAAAGTATGCAAATAAATGCCAATTTACATGCAAAAATGACTAAAGTACCCTAATTTGCACACACAGATGATGCGCTACTTTACGCGGCTCCTTACAAGTTTGCCCCTTGGATATCATGTATCTGTAGATGGATAGGATGAGGTTAATATGGCCATATTTGTGCTGTAACAACAATTTTAACGCAAAACCTGAGAAACATATAAAAAAGTGTGTATGCATTTTATTGCACTTACCAGCTAGACATATAGATGCAAGAAGGAATAGAAAGGGTCTGAAGATCGGAAAAACTGGATGTTTGAACCCCAAACCCTAACAGGTTTTACATTCAGTAGCTGAAAACAGATCATTTTCATGAAAAGAAGTATTTATCAATTTTAAAAGGTCCTGGCCCATTATAGTTAGAGTTAGCTTTCAAATGCAGCGTTTGTTGCCAAGGTGACAAATACTTATAAATATAACACATCTCCTAATGTGCTTTTAACTTAGTTTTTATGGCTTTTAAATCTGACACCATTAGCACATATATATATGGTAATTTAGCTGAAAGGCCATTTTCAGCTAACACTTTATGTTACATTTCCCCAGATATTTCAATAAATGCTGTGACTTTCCGGTCCTCCTGGCTTTCTGATGCAAGGCAACACATGCATCTGATAAATATTAACACTTTTGACTTGTTGTCTGTATTCATTATTGTAAAATGCATAAAGGAGGTAAATATATTATTTTTGGAGCATATGGTGTTTGTATTTTTCGTGTTGGGGCATAGCTACTTTTAAATACAAGGGTTTTGCTCTTAAAAACGCAGGAGAAGATTTTAGGTAAAGCTTTTGTAACTATAGATTTAGAGTCCCTCCTCCCCTTCACACACCTTGCTTTCCCTTAGGCATCAAAAGAAAAACTATTGAGGAAAACAATTACAATGGGCCATCTGGAAGACCAGCAGGTTTGGGTGTAAAAAGACTAAGGTCATTGTTCACAGAAAAATAACCCAAGCTAGGTTGTAAGATAAAGCACTCTAAAACCAAAATGCACAGTGAAATGAATTGGGAAATAAGAAGTAGGGTAATTGGTTAGATATGTTTTACTTCTATGCACAGGGTATTGAGTTGTTGTTAAGTGTCATCAAGGTAATGCCAACACCACACAGTAAGTTTACAGTACCTGTTATTCTAAGCTGGTCTCCCATCCAATTGCTAACCAGACCTAGCCCTACTTAGCATCCACATTCTGACAGGCTCAGGTACACTCAAGGTAGCATGGTATAGTCAGATAGTAAGTAAAGACAATTTATTTCCATGAGATAGACAGAACTTGGTTCCACACCCTTAGCTATTAAATTACCCCAAGATCGTGGCCTTGATAATATGATGTAAATATTTTTAACATTTCTGAAATTCTGCTGCTTCTCAGTTAAATCAGATGATCCATTCTTAGAGGTAGACCACAACTAGAACATAGGCATGATTGGCGATGTGCAAGTGTGGGGGTTAGTGCTGAATTGGTCCCCAACTGCCAATATGACTTCCTTACCCTTTGTCCCTTCCTCCCCAAAGTAAGCAGGCAAACTATACCTATGAACCAAAGATAAAATACTGACAGCTAAATATATAACAGGCTCAGTGATGTTGGTATTATCAAGTGTGGACTGGACCCAGATCTCTAGCTGTGACAGAGTGAACTGGCTACCTGCTAAGCCTTGGTCTTTTATCTGAGGTCTTTCTATTTCTTCCGGAGGTCTTCGCTATCACAGTTGTTATGGAAGATGGCATCCAGTTTGTGATAAATACCTTGCCAGGCCTTTTGTTTGAGGTAGGACATGACTTTTGTGGAAGCAAGCTCATAAAGTACTTCTTCATCAGAAAGTCAACCTCCTCTGTTGCAAAGCTGGCCTTTCTGAGAAGAGCTTCTATCTTGGCAGCTACTGTGCATATAGCCACTTATGGGCATGTGCATGCTCTTAAAATAGGTGCATAAATGATTATTTGGTCACTACATAGGGATGTATGATCCCTGCCAGATGGCACACAGTTTTCCAGAATTCTAATTTATAAAATAGGAATAACTTTAATGTGGAATGCCTGTCTGCACCTACCTTGGCTCAGTTTTAGGCACCTTTATGTCTACTTTACCTAGATCTGTTCTTAAGTGCATATTAGTTCCAGGTACCTGCTATCTACCTTGAGTATTTCAGCCAGATTCACCATCTACAAAAGATGCTGTTTGTCTGTATGCAAGTTTTGGTGTCTTCTGGATGGGGTTGGTTCTATCATGCATGGGAAGGTTAACGGGTTTTTGTATGCCTTCTTACTATTTTCCTGCTGCCTTACATTGCTCCAGCCCATGAGGTCAAGAGCCCTATTGCACCATTTCTACAGTGAGGATGAAGCATTCTGAGTAGCTCTGAAACAATATTCCTTAGAGTTTCTGGGTTTAGGAGATCTTCCTTTTTTCTAAATATAAATCCAGTGTCCGAGCTAACGCTATGTGCTGCATTGGCAAGGTGACCATGAGGCTTTATCTAGTCTACTAGAATAAACACAGGGGCAAATTATAATTATTTGAACCTCTGGAAACCAGACTCCATCCCTTTCCTGGAGGCCCAGCTAGCTGGTCAGATTTTCAGGATTATCATAATGAATATGCATGAGATAAGTTTGTATATGAGTGTCCAATATTTGCAAAAATGTATTGTATGCATATTCATTGTGTTAATCCTGAAAATCTGATTGGCTAAGTGTGCCAGACTTGGACAAGTAACTCATGAATCACAGTCAGGCTACATAGGATTCATGTATTGTATGTTGCCAGAGAATAAAATGAACTTTTATTCCTTAATTTCTGTAATAATGAATAAAAAGAGATTAGCGTATTAAAGTATGAGCAGTTTCACAAAGTCAATATTGTACCAAAACATGACAAATACAGTGTTTAATCACATTTCAGAAATTTTTAGTATAGCATTTGTTGTTTTTTGCATGGAACTGTGGATTCAGAGCTTTATTTTTGATGGCTGTTAGTGGATCAGGAAAGGTGGGGTTGGTTAGTCATAAAATGGCTACTATTCCTCTGAGACTATGTGCCTCTGTTAAATTATGGAATGACGACTCGGCTAGTGTAGAGTCTATGAAAGATGAGCCTGATCTTGGTAAGAAAATGATGGAGACAATGTGTAGCTGAACATGATTGGTAAAAGGAGCTTTCTTTGTCTAACTCGTTATAAAAGCAGCTTCTGGCTTTTGGCGCACAGAGTTGAAAGCTGCCCTTAACTGACTAGGTTGTTTGGGCTGTTCAGGGAAAGGGCAGAGTCCATCTTTCCAAAGCAATTGCCCATAGTAGTCTTGTAATACATTTTGTAACTGTCTTCTAATTGTTTCTAATAAACCCATAAAGAGGAACATTGCTGGCCGGTCAGTCTCTGAGGTATTTGTGAACAGAGGCAGAAAGAGAAAGAAACATTTGACATAATTTTGCATTTGTGAAGGCATTTCTACTAATGAACTGAAAAATCATGCATATCAGCTCATTAGTGTGTATATTTACCACAGGAGTCACAAATCTGTGGTACTTCAGTACCTCAGATTAGTGACTCCCACGATAAATATAAATATGCGTTGCTGCAGCTAGCAACATCATCTGTTCCTGGCTGCAGTAATGCAGATAGCAGGCCCCACGTTGGGCCCACTTTCTCTTAAATGGGCTGGTAGTGGGGTAAATTAACCCTTCTCTCTTGAACCTTTCCAATCACAAAGCACAAAGCTCCCCATCCACCAATTCCCTGACACAAAGCACAAACCCGCCACTACTTAACCCCTCCCCCTGACACAAAGCACAAATTTCCTTATGCCCAAAAGTATCCCCAGTACTTACTGGGGATTTCCCTGGTGGCCAGAAGGCGGGCGGGGCAATCCAAAGTCACTCCTGCCCCATTTAGTGCTTGGGTTCAAAATGGTGCCAGTCAACTTCTAACAATAGCATTCTGGTCCTGCAGCTAGGGATCAAGCTACCAAATTAGGGGAATTGGAAAAGTACAAAGACAGGGATTTTAGTCTCTCTATTTACTTACTATAGTAGATTGTTTAGTTAATAGAAGACAGAACAGGAAGAGTATTAACTAACAGAAGCAAGGACAGACAGTGCCATGGTCCCTGTGTTTGGGAGATGGGAGATAGGTAACCCTCTTCTTTACCACTGCTGCCTTCTGAAAGCACTACTGCTTGTTGGGGCTCTCCCTAGGCTATTGTTTTCCAAGTTCACACGTCACTGAAGTCACATCTGGCCCTATAAGAGAAAAAAACTCAGCCCATTGCGGGCTGCAGGTATACTGCTGGCAGGAGAACTTCCAAAGGGGGCACACAGCCAAAGTGGGATAACCCCTGGCATATCCCTTAGCAGGACCGTAGTGACTTTATATCTTCTAAGACAGTACTGACTTTTATATCATTATGGAGGGTAATTTTATAACCAAGTACCTAGGTAGGAAGTCCAAGTAGGTGCCTACTTTAGGCTATTTTATAAAGGCAAAATAGCCTCCCAAATATTTCAACAATTATGGAAAAATATGGCCATACGCATTTATACTTGCTGGTTGTTAGTGTAAATTTAAATACACAGGGCCTGTACAAGGATATCAGGTGCCCTAGGCGAACCTCAAGCTTTGTGCCTCCTTCAGTTAACTTTCAGGCCCGTAGTACCCACCCAGAGAATTTGATATTTAAATTGAGCAATCATGATCACCCAAATACCACTTCTCCCACACAAAACTTGTAAAAATGCTTCAACTTTTAAATAGTAAATTATGGGGCCCTTTTACTAAAGCGTTTAAGGAGTTAATGTGCATTTTTGCGTGTGGTAACTGCCTGCTCAGGCCTATGGTAACTGTGACCATGGGAACATGACAGTTAGTGCACATTGATTTGTATGTTAGGATGCAGAAGGGGTGGGTAGGAGTAGAAAGTGGGCGTGGTGAGTACATTGCAGTTAGTGTGCAAACTGTCAATGTTGCCATTAGCATGGGTGCACCTAAGACCACATCAATAGGTGGAGGTCGCAGTAACAGCATTCTACTTTAGGACACTCATCCGTGCATTACCTGCTGGGAACATGTTGGTCACTCCCCCAAAATTTATTGCTTAATGCACTTAATGCACGTTAGTTTTTGCGCTTAACGTGCGTTAGGTGAAAACCTAATGCACTTTAATAAAAGGACACCTTTGTTTCATATATACAGAATATACATAACAAGGGCAATTTCCAAAAGCCATTGACCTAGGTAAAAGGCTATCAGAAAATTATCCACCCTTTCTACATGTAAAAGTAGAAACTGCTGGTTATTTGTTAGTGTGTCATCAGAATCTCTTGATTTGCATTGACTGCAGTTGCTGTTTGCTGCCCCCTAGAAGCTACTGTGCTAAGCGACTGTCTAGTCTCCCTGATGGTTACTGGCCACGTACACACATGAAGGATGCGTGCATGCATGTGCTTTATAAAATATGCAAGCACTTCATGAATCTACCCAAACTCCTTTCGAAGTAGGCAGGAGCATTCTATGTATCTGTTTTATATATGCGTAACTCCTAGGTAAAGCACATTTCCTCTTGAATAAAAAGCTAATAAATTACTCCCATGAAGGGTAATTTTATAACAGGTTATCTAGGTAGGATGATCAAATAAGTGTCTAGTTTGGGGCTATTTTATAAAATGTGTCTTTGGGGCCCTTTTCTAAAGGGCACTGAGGTGTTGCACATAACATGCAAATAACACACAAATCCATGGGGTGTTAGGGCAACACCACAGCGTTAACTGCCGGGGGAGCATGGAAACAGAGCTGTACCAAGAGCTGTCTGAGAGGTTCAGCCACACAGGGCACAAGTACAGAAGGGGGTGCTAACATCACACTGGGCTTCCAGGAATTCTGACGAAAGGGAGTTCCTGCGTGCAGCTGGGGGATGTGGGGGGCTCCAGGTTCATCAGTTGCACAAAGTGGATTGCTAGCTTGGTACAGTCCTGCATAGAAAACATGTTCCTGGAAGTTATCACAGTGCATGCAGCCCTGCCACGGCATGACAATAGCGTGGGTGCAACCCTCCCAATCTCTGCCCCTAACCCTCACACTTGCAACACTAACATGCCATGGACAGTTAGCACAAAACTCTGGTGGGGCTGACTAACATGGCCCTGCACTAGCTGTCAATACATGTCCAACATGGCCTTTAGCATGTGCCAGACCTGTTCTGACAGCTAGCACTCTTTAGTAAAAGGTCCCTTTGTGTGCCTATGAGCCCGATTCAGACGCAGACCCTATTCCCCCTCCTGCTCTCCCCACATAACCTGAGCAGTAGGATGAGGAGAGCCGGTGGAGGTGGGAGGGGGCAGGTCGGGGTGGAGCAGGGGCAGGCAAGCCCTGCAGAATGTACAGGGCCGATTCAGGTTACAGCCCTGTACGTCCTGCGGGGTCCATGGGGACATGCTGCTTATTCCACCTCGAAGGTAGATAGCACCTGGGTCGGCGGCTGGAAAGAGGGGGGGTCTAAGCCATGAGAGTTGGGAGTGCCTGTGGGGAGGATGTCCCCGCAGACAGGCAAGGGCATGCCAGGCCATCCTTGGGCCCTATTCTGTGTACCACAGGAACGTTATGTTCCTGCAGTCCAGAATCGGGTCCTAATAGGCCTGTCTTGCTCAGGGATGTCCAGATGGCCCGGATGTACCCCTCTTGGAATTGGGCTCCATGTGTCTTTATAAAATAGCCTCATGAAAGCTGCATAATCATAGCTGAAATGCACTTACCTACATTTGCATCTGCTTGGGAGGTGTATAAACTACGTGCCTCTGCTCCACACAAACTGCACCTGCATCAATGCCTGCATGAGTTCTTTTTTTTTGGCTCATGCCTTTCCCATTGTAGATCAAGGCAAGTTACAGTCAGGTACTATAGGCATTTCTCTGTCCCCAGATAGCTTATAAGTTTGTACCTGAAGCAATGGAGGGTTAAGAGACCTGCACGAGGTCAGTCAGTGGGATTTGAAACCTGTCCTGTCTGATTCCAACTTGTTACGCTAACCACTAGGCTACTCATCCACTCTGCCACATGGGTTTTTATGCATGTATACAATGGGATAATTTTATAAAAGCCCTTTTCTGTGAGTAAAAAAAAATTACCCATGAAAAAAGCATTGCAAGATTATCTTTGTGGAGGGTAATTTTATAACAGGTTGCTTAGGTTAGAAGTCAATTAGGTATCTTGAAGGATTACCAAGAGGGACTACTGTTGGGAGAAATCTGCCCTTATAAGTATTTATCTCTCTAAAACTTGGGGAAAAGGGAACTCTTTGGGTTAAGCTGATAAAATCTGTGTATTTTAGAATTTGTTGTTTTTGTTGTCAGTTAGAGCTTAGTACCACTAGAGAACTTTCATTTTAATTAAAATCAGATAGAGTATAGCTTAGCATAGAAGGTAGAATAGGGTACATATTCTTTGAGTAGAAATAAATAAATTGTTTCTATAGAACTTTACAAAGAGGCCTTCCAGTTAGGAGGCAAGAGACCTATGAAATTGTTTTAAAAAGGTGTTAAAGCCAAGTGACAGATCAAAGGGGCAATTTGAAAAGCTCCCTCTATCAAACCAAAAGCTGTGTGAATCACCCAGAAAATGAAATGCTACCCGTTCCACGTGTAGGACTCAAAAGAAAGGCAGAGCTTAAGAGTCTCAATGTGTGGATGAGATGACAAGGAAGAGGGTTTTGGATTTGTTAGGAACTGGGCAAAATTCTGGAGAAGTGGGGGGCTTTTCTTAAAGGATGGGCTCCACCTTAACCGGGGTGGAACCAGGCTAATGGCATTAACCTTTAAAAAGAAGATAGAACAGTTTTTAAACTAGATAATAAGGGAAAACTGACAATCACCCACGAGTGCATGGTTCAGAAGCATGTATCCTTGAAGGATACTAGCAAAAGAGAGAAGTTAGAGCATCCTAATAGGGAGGTTTCAATAAAGATAAAAGTAACCCATATGCCTTTATGTACAGAGCAGATGGAGCTAAAAGATTCCAAATTCCCCCTGTCAATTGATAACCAGATTGTTAATCTGAATAAAATACAATCTCTAAAATGCCTGTATGCAAATACTAGAAGTCTAAAAAATAAGAAGGGTGAGCTAGAATATATAGCACTAAATGAAAAATTAGATATAATTGGTGGAAGGAGGACAACCAATGGGATACTGTGATACCTCGGTACAAACTATATAACAGTGATAGGGTAGATGAAAATGGTGAAGGGGTTGTGCTCTGCTAGAGGCATTGAGTCACAAAGGATAAAAGTTTTGCAGGAAACAAAATACACTATAGAATCTCTATGGATTGAAATTCCATGTAAAAAGGGAAAGGCAATGGTAGTGGAGGTGTACTAACATCAACTTTACCAGAATGAACAGATCGATGATGAAATGCTAAAAGAAATCAGGAGAGCTACAGTAATAATGGTGATTTCAATTACCCTGGTATTGACTGAGTCAATGTTATAGCAGTACATGCTAGAGAGATAAAGTTTCTAAATAAAATAAATGACTGCATCTTGGAGCAGCTGGTTCATGAACCAACAAGAGAAGAAGCTATTTTGAACTGAGTCCTCAGTGTAACACAGGATCTGGTGCAAGAGATAGTGGTGTTGGGGCCTCTTGGCAATAGTGATCATAGCATGATCACATTAATTTAATACTGATCATATCATGATCATATTTACATAGTAACATGTATATGACGGCAGATAAAGACCAGTATAGTCCATCTAGTCTGCCCAGCAAGGTAGCAAGACTAGGTGCACCTGCCGCTCCATGCAGGTCACCCCTCCCCATGCCTTTGTTAAAGAGTGAACCCACTGCTCCATGTAGGTCATCCCTATTTGTTGAGATATAAGAGATAATTATGTTTATTTTGATTTTATACTGTTGCTAACAGGGATCCAGTGTGTCTGTCCCATGCCAGTTTGAATTCTGTCACTGTGTTTCCCCCACACCTTTCATCAGGATGGCATTCCAAGCATCCACCACCCTTTCAGTGAAAAAGTATTTCCTGACATTGCTTTTCAGTTTACCCCCTTGTAGCTTCATCTTATGCCCTCTAGTTTTACAGCTTTCCCATCTTTGGAAGAGATTTGTTTGTTCATTAATACTCTAAGGGGCATGTTTACTAAAGTCCGCAAAATAGCGCCCCGCAAAATAGCGCACGGCAACGCGGCACTGAAACGCGCAGAAACGCGTTTAAACGCCCCGCACATGTGCGGGTCACCCCCGCACAGGTACGCGGCTCACTAACGGGCCCCGTACAAGTGCGGCCCGCAAATTTCCGATAGAGGCGTGGAACGGCGAAAGGAGGGCGGAGGAAGGCTCCGGAGGGGCGGAGGGACGGGGTCAATGGGTGGAGAGTGGGAGGGGAGAGGCTCCCCGCACAGTATCGGGCCCGAATTTGCATGTAAAAACTACCGCGAGTGAAACACTCGCGGTAGAAAGCATTTAAAGGGAAGAGAAACCATTTCCGTCAGCAATGTACAGGAAAACCGGGGAAACCAGCAAAACGTGAGCAGTGTGATACATGTGCACAGCACAAAAGTGCAAATACAAATAGAAAATGACCACAACAGAACTATTAAAAACAGTAATTCAGCTGGGGAACAGTTATAGTGATGGGCAAATACAGAAAACACACCCAGCAAAGCTCCAGAAAAAAGAAATGAACATTTGAAGGGTTTACGGAGCCGAGTCTCTTCCAAAAAACATTTCCTTTGTTTGGAGCTTTCCTGGGAGTGTGTGGTATGGTTGCCCATTAATATCACTGTTGCCCAGCGCGGTGATATCTTGTCCCCCATTTCCCGTAGCCATTTCCGGGGTTTATGTGCACGTTTGTCACCAGACAGGGTGCATATGCCCACAGTAAAATTGCATAGAGCAGGGTTTGTGACTCCATTCTGCTAAGCTTACTACCTCCAGGGGCTGCACTGTTTCTGGGGCCATAGTGTGGTGCAGCGGACAGTGTCAGTACCTCTAGAACCAGAGGGTCAGAGGTTCAAAGCCCAGCTGGGGTACGTGCCAGCCCAATCCCTATATTTTACCCACCACTGAACACAGATAGCGCAGACACCCCTGTATTGCAGGGAACATAAGCATGGGGAGAGCACCCATATTTTACCCAACAACGCGCACACACACCACAACAATGGGCATTACCTACAGCCAAGTCACCCAAATGCAGTCCCGTACTGCCACATTGCAATCAGGTCATCTGCTTTTTCTGAGAGAAGCTCATGCCAGCATGTTGGCGGACGAGGACATGTGGTGCAGGGGGCAGTGGCTGCTAGCCACAGAAGACAGAGGCCCAGTCATGTGCAGGCTGGCACAGTCCACTGCAACACAGGCCCTACCGGATCCACAGTCATGGACATTCCAGGGAAATCACCCAATCTGTGGATACACGGTGGTGCAGTGCACACAGACACTGTATACAAGAGCAGAGGGTCACAGGTTCAAAGCCCAACTGGGGCAACCGCTACTCTTTTTCCCTCAATTAAACAGTGATAGTAAGGGCACACCTTTCCTGGGGAGGACATATGCAATGGCAATACGTCTATCTTTACCCCACTGAGCACACACACCATGAACAGGGCCAGTACCCAGAGCAGAATCACACAATGCAGTCCTGGTGGGGCACACACCAGTCAGGTCCCATGATGGCACTCATACAAATGCCTGTGCTGTATATCTATGCACCACACCCATGGTATGTAGATGTAGCTCATGCATATCCATGAGGGACAGCAGGAAAACCAGAACAGTGTGATGCAAACCTGGACTGGAGTTGGGAATCTGTGCCGTAAAGCAGCAGCCATCAGGGGCAGACACACCCACACCCACACCCACAGGCCTCATTGACCAATGTCTCCTGGAGAGGCAAACCATTGAACCCTGCATGTCCTACCAATGTCACCCTACACCTGAGGTATATGATACACAGCTCTGAGATGTTTGCTAGTTCCACACATACTGCTAGTTGCCCCCATCCGAACAATCTGTTAGGTGTTTGCGGTGCGTGCTCCAGGCCTGGCCTCTGACGCTGTTTACCACCCTGGGGAGTGGCCACCAGCTGTACTGCCTACCATATCCATGCCTTGCCGTGCTCAGGAGCGGTCTTGGTGGGCAAGGCTGATTACCTTCTCAATAGTAGCACCATGATGGCATAGGTGTGGAAGTGTGTGTTTGTCTATACCGTGGGTGTTGGCAGCAAGCCCCTTCCACAGCCCACACTGCCAATGTGCATAATGAGGTGCACGGTACCATGGGTATAGCCAGGACAGGGTGGCCTGGGCAGGATGCATCTGCACCGGGCATAGGGCACTGGCAGGGACACTGTAGTGTCCGGCCACCACCTACACAGACAGGGTGGCCAAAGCATGTCCTTCTGGGAGATCACGCTCACCCTGACTGTGCAGTGACCACAGCATGGCTAGGCACCCCCATAGTGCTATACAGTCTTTCTCTCATGTGATACATATGGGTATCTATTTGGGGCCCAGTCACTGAGTTATCTGCTTGCTGTGTATGCTGGCAGCCCAGTTCTGTGTGCATGTGTCTCCACTGGGAACATGCACTATGGACTAACCAGCAGACTGTTTGTAGATGGTATGTGGTTTGCTGGAATGGCTGGCAGGGTGCAGTTGGCTTGCTGCAGGGGAATACCTGGTGGTGGGGTGCAACCTACCATACCTGGTCATATGTGTGTCTGTTATTGTGTTATTACTGTGTGTGGGTGGTGTTCCTCAGCAGGACTGGGGTTGATGTTGCCCTCTACTGCCACCTTTGCAGGGTGGTAGAGTGTGGATCTCTTGATGGGGGGACCATGTTTGTCTCTAGGGGCAGCCCAAGGGGGGGGGGGGGCCTACAGCTGTGCCTGACTGGGATATCCATGGTGTTTGTGCAGAAACTAGCTATCTTACACAGTAACACTGCTATGGAACTCCCGCTTGGCCTCCATCAGCCATGGAAAGTGTTGTAGACCTGGTCCTGGGCGCCAGAACCCGCACGATGTAACGTTGTGTAGCTACTTTGTGCCAGTAAAACACCCGGTCAGTGCCCCCTACCAGGCCGAGTTGCTGTGTGGGTGCACCCGGTAACGTCCCCCAACAGGGCCGTGGTGCTGTGGGGGTGCATTTCCCATCTTGTGTCCATCTGTGGACAGCTAATTTGCATGTGCAGTGCATCATGGGTACGTGTGGCCTAACCCTATCCTGTTTACCCTGGCATACTATCTGTGAGATGACGTGCAGGCTATCTGCAGCCAGCCAGGGGCTTCCATACAGCTATGGAGCTGTAGCCCAATGGTTACGTCACTGCCTGTGCAGCCAGAGGTGATGGGTACAAACTCACATTGGGGTTCTGTGAGACAGGTGTTCAAAGCATATTTTTTTAGTTTACTGTACATATGTTGATGTCAGCAATAGCACCCTCAGTGTACTGTACCCATAAGGTGCCTCTGAGGGTGCTTTATGGGGCGCCCTATAGGGCACTGTATGGTTGCCATCCATATAGGGTGCACCATACATTATCCTGTGTCGCAACATACATGCTGCCCTATAGGGGACATTCTAGGGTGCCTTGGCAGACGGTGCACTGTAACATGTGCCTTATGGGCGGCCCTATATTAATATGCTGTGAGAGTGCGTTTGCTAGTAGTTATCATAAAACTAAAATGATAGAGCCTCCTACAGCTCTCCCCAACATAAAACATACTGCCTCAGCCAGCTGTCTTCAATGGGCACTGGGGGGAATTGAACCCATGATGCCTGCATGGGTGGTCAGTGTCTTAACCATTGTCCTATGGCTCCATTCCTGCTATTTGCACATCAGCGCGCCACTTATCCCTCCCACTATTGGGCTGCCCCCTCACACATCAGCGCGCCGCCTTCTGCCCACCGGCTCGCCGCCTTCTGTTGACCAATTTTATCAGTGCGCCGCCCTCTGCCGCCCACAATAAACAGTGCGCCGTCTCATGCCGTTTAAAAAAATAGGTGCGCCGCCTTCTGCCGCCCATAATCAATATGCCTCCTACACCACTTTTGCCCATAAAATTTGATGCCTCAGCTGGTCTTTTTTGTTGGGTGCAATGGGGGTTTGAACCCCTGGACCCTGCACCATAGGTCACTGTCTTCACCGTTGTACTACGGCTTTGTTGTTCGGTTGTGCAGCAGCGCCCCACTTAGCCTTCTCACGCGCTAATGTGGGACCCGCACATTAGCGCGACTCACAAACCTACGGTCCGTTTTTTTCCTTTTTCTGCCTGGCCCGCCCACTCCTTATATGGCACCAGCACACTAACGGGGACCCGCACAGCAACGGACTTTAGTAAACATGCCTGTAAGTATTTAAAGGTTTGAATCATATCTCCCCTGTCCCTCCTCTCCTCCAGAGTTGTACATATTTAGGTCTTCAAGTCTCTTCTCATACATATTCTGACACAGGTTCCAAATAATTTTTGTCATCTTTCACTGAACCGTTTCCAGTCTTTTAATATTATTTGTGAGATATGATCTCCAAAACTGAACACAATATTCCAAGTGAGGCCTCACCAGTGACTTGTACAGTGGCATTAGTACCTCTTCCTTTCTGCTGGTAATTCCTCTCTGTATGCAACCCAGAATACTTCTGGCTTTTGTCACCACCTTGTCACACTGTTTCGCCACTTTGAGATCCTTAGAGACAATCACTCTGAGGTCCTTCTCCTGGTCCGTGAACACCAACCTCTCGCCCCCTATCGCATTCAATTCTTTTGCATTTCTGCCTCCTAACTGCATGACACTGCACTTCTTCACATTAAATTTTAACTGCCAAGCATTAGACTATTCTTCCAGCTTTTGTAGATCTTTCCTTATGTTATCCATTCCCTCAGGGGAGTCCACTCTATTACAAATTTTTGTGTAATATGCATAAAGACAAACTTTTCCATTCAGTCCTTCAGTAATATAGAAACATAGAAACATAGAAATATGATGACAGAAAAAGACCACATGGCCTATCTAGTCTGTCCTTCCATATCAACAACTACAACAGTCCTCTTTTTACCTTTAGAGATCCTCTGTGTTTGTCCCATGCTTTTTTGAATTCAGTTACTGTCCTCATCTCTACCACCTCCACTGGGAGACTATTCCACGGATCCACTACTCTTTCCGTAAAGAAATATTTCTGCATATCACTCCTGAATCTATCTCCCTTCACCCTCATCCCATGTCCCCTCGTAGCAGAACTTGCTTTCAATTGAAAGAGGCTCTCTCCCTGAACATTTATGCCATGGAGGTATTTAAACATCTCAATCATATCACCTCTATCCCGCTTTTCCTCTAAGGTGTACATATTAAGATCCTTCAGTCTGTCCTCAAATGCTTTATAATGAAGACTACTAATCATTTTAGTAGCCACCCTCTGCACTGACTCCATCCTGTTCACATCCTTTTAAAGGTGCGGTCTCCAGAATTGCACACCATACTCCAAATGAGGTCGCACCAAAAACTTATAGAGAGGCATTATCACCTCCTTTTTTCTGCTAGCCATTCCTCTCCGTATGCACCCAAGCATCCTTCTAGCTTTTGCCGTCGCCTTTTCTACCTGTTTAGCTACTTTAAGATCATCAGACACAACCACGCCTAGGTCCCGCTCTTCTTTAGTGGACAAAAGTACTTCACCCCTTATACTATATTGCTCCCTTGGATTGCTGCAGCCCAAATGCATGATCTTATAAAGCTTCAACATCAGGGATCTTATTTCCCATGCTACGGGCATTTATACACACTGTTTTCCATATGTTACCCCTGTTACCCATTTCCATAAAGGTATTTGATGTATCACCTACCTGGGGGCTTTCACTTACCTGGGGGCTTTTATATAAGAAGATAAGAACATAAGATATGCCATACTGGGTCAGACCAAGGTCCATCAAGCCCATTATTCTGTTTCCAACAGTGGCCAATCTAGGTCATACGTACCTAGCAGTTTCCCCAAAAGACACAGGTTCCACAGTGCTTGTACTCAGTCAAGCATTGATATCCTGGGTCCCTTCTTAATAATGTTTTATGGACCTTTCCTCCAGGAACTTGTCCAAACCTTTTTTAAACCCAGCTACACTAACAGCCTTTACTACATCCTCCGGTAACAAATTCCAGAATTTGATAACACGTTGAGTGAAAAAGTATTTTCTTTTATTAGTCTTAAATAGTTTACCCTTTAGCTTCATTGCATATCCCTTAGTCTTTCTATATTCTGATAACGTAAACAATCGATCTACGTTTACCCATTCCACTCCGTTCATTAATTTATAGACTTCTATCATATCTCCCCTCAGCCATCTCTTTTGCAGGTTAAAGAGCCCTAACCTTTTTAGCCTTTCTTCATAGGAGTATCCTTCCATCCCCTTTACCATTTTTTTGGCTCTTCTCTGAACTTTTTCTAATATTGCTATATTCTTTTTAAGATACGGCGACCAGAATTGCACACAATATTCAAGGTGCGGTCTCACCATGGAATGATATAGAGGCATTATAATATCTTTTGTTTTATTTTCCATTCCTTTCCTTATGATACCTAGCATTCTATTTGCTCTCTTGGCCGCCGCTGCACATTGGTCCGAGGGTTTTAACATGTTTAACATATTTAACATGTTATCCACAATGATGCCTAAATCTTTTTCCTGGGTGGTGATTCCTAATGTGGAACCTTGCATCGTGTAACCATAGTTTGGGTTGTTTTTCCCTAGGTGCATAACTTTGCACTTGTCCACATTAAATTTCATCTGCCATTTTGATGCCTAGTCTTCCAATTTATCAAGATCCTCTTGCAATTTTCCACAATCCTCTTGGGTTTTGACAACTTTAAATAGTTTTGTGTCATCTGCAAATTTGATAACCTCACTCGTTATTCCACTTTTCCAGGTCATTTATGAATATGTCAAAAAGCAGCGGACCCAGCACAGATCCCTGGGGTACACCACTATTCACCTTTCTCCATTGGGAAAATTGGCCATTTAGCCCTACCCTCTGCTTTCTATCTTTTAACCAGTTCCTGATCCACAGTAGTACACTGCCTCCTATCCCATGACTCTTTAGTTTTGCCAAAAGTCTCTGATTAGGGACCTTGTCAGAGGCTTTCTGAAAGTCCAGATACACTATATCAACCGACTCACCTTTGTCCACCTGTATATTCACACCTTCAAAAAAACATAACAGATTAGTAAGACAAGATCTTCCTTGTCTAAAGCCATGTTGGCTGTCTTCCATTAGGCCATGACTATCTACATGCTGAGTAATTTTATTCTTTATGATGGTTTCTACCATTTTTTCTGGTACTGACGTCAGGCTCACCAGTCTGTAGTTTCCCGGATCACTCCTGGAACCCTTTTTCAAAATTGGTGTTACATTGGCGATCCTCCAATCTTCATCTATTAGAGATGATTTTAATGATAGTTCACAGATTACTAATAGCAGATCTGCAATCTCATATTTCAGTTCCTTCAACACCCTTGGATGTATACCATCTGGCCCAGGCGATTTGCTACTCTTCAGTTTATCTAATAGTTGTAATACATCTTCCCGATGTATCGATATTTCCTTCAATTCTTCCGCACCTTTAAATACCACTTCAGTCATGGGTAACATCCCTACATCTTCCTCAGTAAAGACCGAAGCAAAGAATTCATTCAGTCTCTCCGCTATCGCCTTGTCGCCTCTTAGTGCCCCTTTAACCCCTCTATCATCTAATGGACCAACTGACTCTCTCACAGGTTTTTTGCTACGAATGTACTTGAAAAAGTCTTTATTTCATGTTTTTGCTTCTGCAGCAAGCTTCTTCTCAAATTCTCCCTTTGCCTGCCTTATCAATGCCTTGCATTTGACTTGCCAGTGCTTGTGCTGTTTCCAGGTTTCGTCGTTTGGCTCTTTTTTCCATTTCCTGAAAAATGCTTTTTTGACAACAACAGCCTCTCTGACCTTACCTTTAAACCATGCTGGCAGTTTTTTGGACTTCCTTCCACTTTTCTTAAAGTGTGGAATACAGCTGGCCTGGGCTTCCAAGATAGTATTTTTCAACAACACCCAAGCTTGATGTAAGTCTTTAATCTTTGCAACTGCTCCTTTTAGCTTTTTCTTAACTATTTTCCTCGTTTTATCATAGTCTCCCTTTCAAAAGTTAAAAGGTAGTACTGTGGATTTATTTATTTTATTTATTTATTTATTTAACTGTATTTATATCCCGCTTTTCACCGGGTCAAAGCGGAGGGACATATAACAGGGTGCGGGATCAATAGTGGGGGGGGGGGGCCCATCACCCGGGGCTCAACATTGATGATTTTGGGATGAACATAGAGACTGACAGGATAGCAGAGTTACTGGTCTGGAGTTCTTGAAGAGAAATAGGGGGGATTCCTATTCAGAGATGTTCTTGGAATAGGATGGTTTTTAGCTGCTTTTTGAATGATGGGAGATCACCGTTGTTCCTGATGCGGTTTGGTAGAGAGTTCCAGAGGGATGGGGCATAGAGTTCAAAGGCTCTGTTGCAGGTCCGTTGTGTTGCCTTGGTTCTTTTGTGGGGGACGGCAATGGATTTCCTTACTTTCCCTCCTCCACTAATTAAATCAAAGGCGATCATGCTATGATCACTGTTGCCAAGTGGCCCCAACACCCTTATCTCTTGCACTAGATCTGCTGTTCCACTAAGGACTAGGTCTAATATGACTTCCCTTTTGGTCGGTTTATGAACAAGCTGCTCCAAGAAGCAGTCATTTATTTCATCTAGGAACTTTATCTCCCTAGCATGTCCTGACGTGACACTGACCCAGTCGATACCGGGGTAATTGAAATCACCCATTATTATTACTGTGCTGTAACTTTTGTTAGCTTCCTTGATTTCTTTGAGCATTTCATCATCCATTTGTTCATTCTGGCCAGGCAGTCGATAGTACACCCCCACTGCCATCGCCTTCCCCTTTTTACATGGAATTTCAATCCATAGAGATTCTACAGCAAATTTTGTTTCCTGAAAAACTTTAATCCTTTCTGACTCAATATCACTCACAAATATATTGAACAATACCAGTCCCAGGACTGAACCCTGGGGCACACTGCTAATCATCTTTCTTTCATCTAAGTGAGTTCTATTTACCATCACCTTCTGCCGTCTGTCAGTCAACCAATTTCTGATCCAGTTCACCACCTTGGGACCCATCCCCAAGCTGTTGAGTTTATTGATAATCCTCCTGTGAGGAACAGTATCAAAGGCTTTGCTAAAATCTAAGTAGATCACATCCATCGCATGCCCTTGATCTAGTTCTCTGGTCACCCAATCCTTATTAGGAGCCCCTTCACATGAGTATGGATTCCATCAAAGCACTTGTATTTAAATTGTAAGTGAGGTGCAATATCTTTATTTATATTATGTCCTAGATGTGAGGACAAAATCACTATCGACTCAGAGCAACATGGCCCCAGCTGAGATGTATGCCTACTATTTTGTGAACTGCTCCACATATTTATCCTCATGTTCCTGGACATAACATCCACATTCGATTCAGTCCCCCTTAATGCTTTACTTTACCGCTTACAGGCCAAGGGAATATGTGGCACAATACTGAAATTGTTCACCTCTTACTTAACTGACCGACTACAGCAAGTAAGAGCTGCAGGAGACACCTGAACTCCATTTCAGCTTAAGCAAGGTATTCCCCAAGGATCTTCTTTATCGGTGCTCCTCTTCAACATCTTTATATAGCCTATATGCTCAATAATACAGACATACAGCATATTATATCACATCTATGCTGACGTTAATATGTTCTACATGTCCTTCTCCACATTGCCCCATATCTACACATCCCTGACAGCTTGCTTTACAGCGATCACTCAATGGCTTATTGATCACAACCTACTGTGAAGCTCAGCAAAATGTATATCCTATTCATCACTAGGGACACCAGCATCTGCCCTCAAACGCACATTAAGGTACCTGGTGTACAATTGAAAGTCAAACCTGAAGTACACTACCTTGGTATAATCTTTGACCAATACCTGACTCTTCAAGCACACATCAGCAACATTTTCAGACTCACATACCTGAAGTTAAAAATAGCCCATCACCTGTGACCCCTACTAAGTCCACATGACTTCCATACAGTCTTCCAAGCACTAGTATTCCCACACCTGGACTATTGCAACATCCTCCTCCAAGGCCTACCGTACTATGTGATTCACGCTCTACAGCTAGCCCAGAACACTGTGGTCCAGATACTATGCAGTGCTCCCAGACACGAGTGCATAACTCCACTTCTTAAGGACCTACATTGGCTACCCATTACTGTTCACATTAAATACAAGGTCACACTTACCGCGTTTAAAATATACAATCAACTCTCATCTAGCTATTTGCAATCCCTAATACACAAGATGCCAAGCAAAACATGCAATCTACCCTCATTGTCTTTCCCTCTCTGAGGAAAAGCACTCAGGCAGCATAAAACAGAGTCTTCTCACTCTAAGCCCACAATATATGGAATGCACTCCCGCACAACATTTGAGTCATACAGGAACTCGGTGAATTCTGCAAGAAAATAAAAACTCATCTCTTTAGGGAATATTTTGGGACCTAATACTAAGCACATAAACTGGATCCTGCTGTTACCTGTACCAATCTGCACTCCCCACACCATGACTCTCCACAACAATTTCCGATCATGAGACACCATTTATTTATTTAGCAACTTTTCTTTACCGCTATCTCTACAAGTCAAAGTGGTGTACAATTAACTCAAGGAAAGGAAAGGTTACAAGTAACTTAGTAAATAACAATCAATTCAAATAACTTAAAAACTTAAGGCCCGATTCCATCCCAGTCGTAGAAGCCCACTTCCGGTCTGAACCAGACGTACAGAGGGTGTCGCAATTTTGATCCCGCGAGGCACGTCTAGCCCCATGGGATCAGAATCATGAACAGTCCTTTACATCCAGGCTGGGACTTTGATTCAGCTTGGCCTGCACATACAGGACTTACCCGACTAACTCAGTCAGGGCTTTACAATGGAGCCACAGCGCCATGGCATCCAGTTGCCATAGCACTATAGCTCCATTGTAAAGCCATGATCCCGGACGCTGGCTCCTTCAAAGCATTCCCCACAGCCTGATCCCTGATCTGGCCACCTACGGCCAGGGTCAGGCTGCGGGGAATGTCCTCGGCCCCCCCCCACTCCATCCGTGCCCCGGGCCCGCCGATCCACGATGTCTGTACAAGTCGCTGGCCCCGGATGTACAGGGCCGACATTAGAATTGGCCCTGTATGTCCAGGGCCGGCGACCGCTCACCGCCCACCCTAACCCTGCTCCCAATCTGTCCCCTCCCTACCCCCATCTAATTTCCCTGTACAACCGGCAGGGAAGTTAGATGCTGGCGGGGAGGGCCAGCGGGGAGAGCCATGAATAGCAGGGATGGACGTCCCATTGGGACATCCATCCCTTCTATTCGTAGGACATAATAACCCCCTTAGTAAATAACAATTAACTCAACTGTAGGTGAAAAAAAGTAGATAGTAGCAGTTAAACAACATAAAGTATTATAAAAGAAGAATTTTAAGGTATACCAGTAGGGTATAGTAAAGAAGATATGAAGATGTACACCAGTAAAGTGTAAGGTAAAGAAGATCATCTTAATGGGTATAGTAGCTTAATGAGGTAGGTCAGATACAGTGGTCCAAGGGTGTAACCTAGAGACATATTTCTGATCATGCTGGGGAGAAGATGTAGTAGCAAACAGGATGAAGAGTCATGGTACACTGCACTATTGTTTGACAGCTGGTTAGGGGGGTACAGGCAAAGAGTCATGTCTTCTGCCACCCCCTCACCTCCACCAATCGTTCTCACACTGCCTCCTTATGCTACTTCCCAGACCATTCTACCTTCTCCGCCCACAAATTTGCCTTCCCCTACCAATTTGCTGTTCCCCTTCACTATCACCATCTCCATCCCCTCCTTTTCCTAGATGTTGTTCACCAGGCTTTCAAAGTTGATTCAGTTATTTGCTTGATTGTTAAGTTAAGCTAAGTCAAACCTTTCACATTGTTATGTTACCAAGTTCCTATGTAATGTTTTATTGCCTTGTTACATGTATTTATTTATTTAATGGGTTTTATACTACCTTATCTAATATTCAAAGCGATTCACATTATAACTTAAACTTAGAAGCTTACATTATAACAGGGACATTGAACTTGGATTAGACATAACTATTAAACTTGAATAATAATTAGGTACAGGTGTAACAGAAGGGTCATTGGAATATAAGGTTGGAGTGATGTTGGTTATGTGCTAGGTTCATAATGTTCTATGAAGAGGAATGTTTTTAGTGTCTTTCTAAAGTCCCCAGGGTCTCTGAAGGCTCTGGAATGTATTAAAGAAATCATGAAGTCAGAGAACTACCAAGGTGTTTTGGAGTGAAATTTTCTACTTTGTGTCAGAAAGCTTGGTCTGGGTCAAAGGTCATGGGTCCTCCAGCAGGACAATGACCCAAAACATACATCCAAAAGTACAAAAGAATGGTTTACAGCAGTCCACTTTTTCCTTTTTAAACTGGCCAGCAATGAGTCCTGATTACAATCCAATCAAGAACCTTTAGAAAGAGCTGAAATCTGTCATTGGTAAAAGGAATCCTGGAAACATTCTTGAGCTGGAACTGCAGTTTGTAGGAGAAACTACCAACAGACAGATGAAAGAAACTTATAGATGGCTGCAAGAAACGTTTGGAGGCTGTCATCACTGCCAAGAATTGTGCAACCAAATATAGTGATGGATGTCATTAATCCTGTTCAGGCCATATTTTGTTTTTTTCTCAGAAATTACTACATCTAAGTTGCACAGACAATTTTTTTTTGTTGTATACCTTTGAACATACTATTAAAATATTATGATGACATACAGTGGGAATATTTTCAATTATTTCACAATATATTGTACACAACATACCTAAAATGTAAGGGCGCCAATAATGTTGACCACAACTGTATAAAGGTGGAACTGACATGTGTAGCTGCCCATTTAAGAAAAGCTGAGATAAGAGCTGCTTGTGTGCTAGTCTTGCCATCCAAGAGCAGGGAGCTGAGCCTCAAAGAAAATGTCTGCCCAGAGGAGGTTGAATTGCTGGTTAGAGAGGTGCTAAGCAAGACTATCTATCATCAAAACAGAGACTCCGAGGACATGAAAAGAAAATGGTGTGAGGTTAGGAGACGGGGCTCCCACAGAGAAACTGTTTAAAAATATAAATCTGAATTCATGCACATATAAGCAGCGATTTTAAGAGAGATGTTACGCACTATATATGTGCATGTAGCTGACGTGTTCTAGATGTGGTCTGAGCAGACCTTGAAAGTATACATGTATTTTCTATTTTGCAAAAACAACACACATATACTTTAAACATGCTCCCATTTGCATTAAATCTTTTTCGAGTCATGAATAACTGTCAGCTCTCTGCTCCTTTGAACCTGGAGTTTGGAGGAGTGACCTGCACAAAAGCAAAAAATTGAGATCTGGAGTTTGGCTCCTTAATTGGCTCCCCTTGGATGTGCAGTTTCCTAAAATCCACCACTTACTGTATGGATTGGAGGAGTAGCTTAGTGGTTAGAGCTTTGACTTGGAACCAAAAGAACAGTGTTTGATTTCCATTAGTCTTCCTTGGGCAAGTCACTTAACTCTCCCATGCCTCAGAAGAATTCAAGTTATCAATGCACATTAGCAAGTTTAAGTTACAATGTAAATGGCTTTGATTAAAATGATGAAGTGGTATAAAAATCTTGTAAAATAAATATGTAAGTAGTAATGCTTGCATGTAAAGGCAGCACAACCCACCATTCCTGCTTTGAGCAGTGTCTCTCTTTCTTTTAATGTGTCGTTTGTAAAATAGTTCTTCCCGCAGAATTTGATTCCAAATTCAAATGTGGAAGATCATTTTATAATAGGGCATCTAGGTTTGGAAGTGGAGAAGGCACCTATTTTTGCCTATTTTGTAAAGGCACAGAGGCACCTATGTTCTTCATAAAATATATTTGTAAAATACTAGCACAAATCCTACAGAAATAGTGCCTAGATTGTAGGTGCTGACATTTACCCTTGCTCTGGAACAGGCTTAAATGTTTGCTTGTAAAGTATAGTGTACATGTGTATTTAATAAAAAAAAAAAATCAATGTGTGTTTTCTACGTCAATGCTGACTCCTAGTAACCTAGCAGCCCCTGGATTTTCTTAGCAGCATGACTGGAAGTAGAATGCCAGACCTTTTATTGCAAGGCAGTGGAGAGTTAATTGATTTGCCCAAGACCTGTTAGTGGAAATGGAAGCTTGGTCTGGTGGTACTAATCCAGTACTCTAACCATTAGACTACTCCTCCACTCATTTTATAAAAGGCATTCATCTCAAGCTCCTTCCCTGAATATGCTTACTCTACAAGTGCTGCAGCGAAGTGCAATCAATGAATAAATCCAGGAGTCAATTTACAGGGTCCAAACCAATTTATTGTGCACAAGGCCCAGTTAGTCAGAGCTTCAAAAAGGACTAGGGTTGCTAACTGGCCGGTTTTCAGCCGGCTTGGCCGGTTTTTCCATGGCCAGGCCGGCTGCCGGCGCAGATGTAAAACCGGCCCTTGAAAAGCTGGTTTTTTGCTCTGGCCGCAAGATCGGGAGCGGCCAGAGCAAAAAAAATGGAAATTACACTTACCTGGTAATTGATGTTCCTTGAAGGAGTACAGTTCAGTCCTCCACCACTGGGTAGTGCACCTCCTCCTGCAACATGGAGACTGGACAAGTCAAACTTGTGACATCACCGGGTATATCCTGCTGGTCTTCTCCCATGATCCCCCAGTGACCTACTGTCAAAGCAGACTCAAAGGAGCAAACAAACAACCAGTTAAAGTACTAAATACAAAGCTATGCTCAAACTTCAACTTTAAAATCACAGGGCCCCAAAAAGAAAGGCCGAAAACACCCTCCTCCGTGCCCCTGTCCCCCTGCGCACCAAACAGCGGAAGACAGAGAGCTAGAAGGAAGGAGAACTAAGGAAGAGTATAGGCAGAAAAGGTTGCTCTCGCGATTACCTGCCAATCAGAGCCCGTTGCCGACTCTAGGATCCGAAAGCATACTCGGAACTGACGCCTCGCGTCTGAAACATCCATCCCCGGGCGGGAATGAGGACTGAACTGTACTCCTTCAAGGAACATCAATTACCAGGTAAGTGTAATTTCCATTTCCTTATCGGTCCTACAGTTCAGTCCTCCACCACTGGGATGTACCAGAGCAGTAATCATTGGGAGGGACCTATCCAGTTGGCTCGGCCCCTAAACGAACAGAGCAGGCACCGACCCCAGCCCGCTCCTCACGTCAACAGGCAGTAAGCCAACCAGGAAGACATGACCGAGAGCCCACTTGGATCCTCTTCACTGGTGAAAACAGCACAGAACTCTGCCCCAAGCAGCGCTAGTGCTTCAGAAAGACAAACTTGCCATCGCAAACACACTGAACGCCCTAGAAACAGACCTACTGAGAAGGCTACCGGAGCTCCGCCTGAAAAATCCGCTTGAGCTCCCCCTTGGCTCTTGACCCCACCAGGGTGTCAAGTGTTAGCAACCGCTGCTCTCCCGCAGAACCCGCCTCCACGGAGGGACAGGCAGCGAAGAGATCTCCCAGAAAGCGACAGAACCTCACCTAAGGTCCAAGGAACACAGGTTACAAGCAAAGTGTTCTTGCATAAGTCCCAAACCGACAACTAAACAGGCACAGCCGGATTCCACGAGGGAGAACGGAACCGAGGTCCAACCAGACAGAGGTGGGAAGCAAAATGAGGGAAATGGAAAAACCACCAGTGTCAAACACCCTATTTGTCACACCTCTTAAGGGCTTTATTCTTTGCAACACAAAGTAGCTCTACAGCTATGTCCTGGACCAGTTGGAGTCTTTTTAATTGAGAATGTGGAATGCAGCTAAGCAATGAGTTGCAATAAACCAAGCGTGATCCACCAAGGGCATATAAGAGGGTGTCAAGTGCCCCAGAGTCCAGCGTTGTTTCAGAAGATGTGGAGTCTTACATGGTGTGACAAAAAAGAAAGGAGACTCTGGTAGCCACGCCCACGACGCAATGCCAGTAGGCCAACCACTTACATCACCTGGATATGCCCTCCGGAATTGGAGGAACCATGCAGAAGTAGCAATCGCCGACGTGATCCATGGGCCCTCTCCAGATCATTGGAACCGCAAAAGACTTTGATGGTCTTTTCCCATCCATCCACAGCCTGAGATCTGCTACACATGTATTGCAGCATATGTGTGGCGCCTAGCTTTTATCCTGATCTTTTATTCTGCAGCCAAAATATAAATTGTAGGCTTTCTGAACCGCCACAGTCATATGCCATTTTTGTGATGTAAAAGTCACATCACCACAATTAGAGCAGAAATTATCTGCATGATTAACACCAGGACGAGGAATTGCCAAATATGCTGTGAGTGACCTATCGGTATAAAATAAATATGTCTTTTTTTTTTTTTTTTACTGTCAAGCGAGGCAAATTCAAGTAGTGACCTCATCAACTGGTTTTGGACAGTTATTTTGATTGGTTGCAAGTAAAGATTATGCAAGCTCACGCAAATGTTGCAGAATACACTGGTAATGGTCCCCACTGACTAATGAAGAGCACATATCTTAGCAACCAGACCCAGTCGGCCATTTTCACTATGACCTCTGAAAGGCATAGAATGGACCGGGCCACGGCCCCGTACCAATGCGTCGACGCTATCCAGTAGCCTCATATGTCCTCTGCTAAACATCGACCCGTCGCCGCAGACTGACAGGTCGCCATGAGGTCCAATATGGGCTGACCGCATCTGAGCACACGCGGCGCGCACACCGCCTGATGCAATCTCACTCCTCCAGCAAACACTCGGACCCCGCTAAGGACATTCGCCACCACAGTGTCCCCACCGAAACGCAGGCCGCCAAGGCTTCAACCGCGCACGCTGTCCCTTCACTCGGGCCACCCTGACCACCCGACCGACTCCACCCTGCCGATCGAAATAGGCCACCATCCTGGAGATCTCAGACAGCACCTACAGCGCTCGATCCACTACCGTGTCCGTGAATGCCTGTCACGGCTGACGTACTGCGTACCGTTCCAGTCAGACGATGGAACACTGGGCGTGCTGCGTACACTAAAACGCCTTGTACATAAAGGATCCCCAAAATGTAGCTGAGTCTAACCACGCTCCGGCCAAGCTCCCGGAAGAAAGGGACAGAACCTTATAAAAAAGAAGTGGGGATAATTAGGAAGGCTTTCCTGTTTGATTATTCTTTTTTTTTTTCCTTTTTACAACTCCATAAGGGCCACAAGGCACACAACCGAACAGGGCATTGTCCAGAGAATGCAAGGCCCCTCCTCCAGGCTGACTCCACAGCCTAAACCGGCAGTCACCTTGGCTGATGCCGAGCAGCGTGGAAGCCAACTTGTAAGCCCAGCATATGAAGTATGCCTACTAGTACAGCATTCCACAATGGAGGGACATGTAACCGGACGGCTTTGAATATGAACCTACAGATATCCTGCGCTTGCTCCAAGACAAGCACTGTGCAGCCTACTGGTCTACTCGGAGCACCGCCACGACCCGAAGACCTAAACCGGCCAGCAAAAGACGACGTACGCTGGGCCCGAAGGAACCTGGTTGAACGGATCCCAGCACTCCCTGTATCGTTAGGATCGGAGCCTCCCCCCAAGGACTCAGCCCTGGCTGGAACCGGCTGAGCATAACTCCAGGCCCTGCGGCGAGCCCCCACGAAGAAGTGGGACGCAATGATGCCTTGAGGAAAGGGAAGACCCAATGGGTGAAGCAAGTTGCTAGCTGACCAAGGGAGTAAACCCCACACGCGCACCTCAACGGAAGGTCGGAAGAACCGAGGATTCTGGTCCCACAGGTGCGCCTGCTAGCCTTTAACAACATACACCTCCGCAGGTACAAAAAACGTAAATTGTGAGCACCTTCAGGGGTAAGGGGAATAGACGACAGCCTCCGACTGTTGACCACCTTGTCTTGCACAACAGACAGCAGCACCCCACCAAACAAATGATTGGGAATATATGACCTCAGAACCCCAAGACAGAGGTAAAACAGTAGAACGTGCAGTGAACGTGAATTTCCAGATCTGCCAGCCCCCCTGCCCACATTGAGAAGAGGCAGAGAAGAACTGGACCGGCGGATCTGGAGGGGTGCCTCCTGGACAGCCGGGCCACCGAAGGGAAAGCTGATGACTGAGGCCCAAACTCCTCAGGATGGCCCCGTCTTGCATTGGCAACCCCATGCAACACCATGACAACCCCGCTCACGATATCCCAAGTGATCTCTGTCATTGCTGCAACAATCACCTGAGCATGAGATCACAGACGGAACACGGACATGCAGATGCACTCAAGGAGAGTGCACCTAAGAAGTATGAGCCTATCCAACATCCAGCACCACATGTCCAGGTGTCCCACTCCTGTCACCCAAAACACAGGACGCTTGAACCTAGGTGACCGTCATAGCAAAGACAGGGAGGCCTGACTGCCGCTATCAACCCTTCCAGGACCCTGGAACACTAAGCCCCGGACTGTGCCATCCAGCAACACTTCTCACGATCCCCAGCAGGGGCCTTTCCCCAGATGGCCCAGATGGGCAGTGTTCCCGCCAAATGGGCAAGCTGCGCTCTGATAACATAGTGCAGAAAATCAAAGTGTCTTAACCTAGCTAATTTTTGTCTAATAGTGATCATTCATAATATCAGCCAGGCTCAATCATAACATTAGTATTAATGATCTCTAAAGATTGAAGAGTTACTAATGTAACACTAATTGGTTTTTTTTTTTTTTTAAAGAGCTTCAAAGGCGATCTTGGAAACTACAGACCAATGAATCTGAGTTCAGTGCCAGTTAAATGATAGAACTTGTTCTGAAAAGCAGCACCAAGCTGTCTTTTCAAAGGGTTAATAAACATGTGAGTAAGCCAAATGATATGTATCTGGATGTTTTAGAAGGTACTTGACAAAGCCCCTTATGAACTTCTCCTGAGGAAGGAGATGATGTGCTATTATAGAATGGGAAATGGATCAAAAACAGGAACACAATAGGACTAAATGGCCAGTTTTCTCACAGGAGACCCGTAAATAGTGGAATGTCTCGGGATCTGCACTGGAACTGGCATCTGGTAACATCTACTGCACTGAAATGATCTGGAAAAGAGATCAGCAAGCATGGCGATCAAATTTGCAGATGGCATAACGACATTTAGAGGCTGTCTGCACAATTTCCAAGCGTATAAACATGGAAATAGCATCCTTATGTAAATGACAATTTCAGAAAGGGCTCAATTTGTAGGTGGTTGTGCCGCCGATGACCCTGAATGGCCAAATCCTAGCACGGAAACCTGCTGCTGACAGACGTCGCTAACTGCCAGAAAGCAGACAAAGGTAAAGGCACCCCACAAGAAGTAAAACCCAAACCAATCACATTGCATTCAAAGAACTATAAACTATCATGAAATTAAAAGGAAATTAAAATTAGAATTAAAATTAAAAGTAACAGCAAAAGGAAGTCCTTATCTGGGTGTAGCCGCGTGGAACAGCGTCGTCTGCTCAAACGCGGGGCTGTTCCGCTCTCTGCCACGAGGCCTCAGCCCTGCCGAGAAAATGGCGCCAATCCGAAGCAGGCCCTTTTGGCGCCAAACACCACAGAGGCGGCAAGAGCTCAGAGCCCCTCCATGCGGACTCAAGAGACTCCCTTGTGGCGTCGGGATGCAGTAGTTACTCCGCTGTAGCTGCGGGGTGAAGAGCTGTCCAGACACGCTGCTGCCTCGCGCCACCAGAAGTAGCAGACGCTGCGAGCCCCGGCCCACCAGCTAAAGAACCTCGAACGGCCTGAGGCTCCCGCCGCGATGGGAATCTGCCGCATGGACACTGCCAAAATGCAGGTGTTCCACAGAGCTCTCCCCCGTACAGTCCTGGGGGAGAGATCATCACCGGGCACAGAGACCGAAGAATCCCAAGCAGAGAGGCTAGCTGGCAGCGTGAACTTTGAAAAGGGACAGAACCCCCCTTTACACTAAGGCAGACTAGGTGAAAATAAATAAAGTAAAAGTAAATGAAATTAAATGAAAATGAAAATGAATTCAATTTACAGGATTACACCTAAAGAAGGGCAAAAGAAATGCAAGGTAAATCAAATCCTGACTAACTGCTCCTAAACTGCTTCTCAAGTGAGCCCAGCACTTAGGCTCACTACGTCCTCATGCTGCATGGAGACTGGACACACTGGGGGATCATGGGAGAAGACCAGCAGGATATACCCGGTGATGTCACAAGTTTGACTTGTCCAGTCTCCATGTTGCAGGAGGAGGTGCACTACCCAGTGGTGGAGGACTGAACTGTAGGACCGATAAGGAACGGCTTTTCTTCCGACCCAAAGTCCAACAAAAAACTACCCAGGGCCGGCCCACACACCGGAGGGCTTCAGAGGGAGCCGGGTAAGCTCGCGCGAGGCCCCGGCTCCCTCTGTACAACCGCCAGCGTGAAGATCCTTTTCCTTCACGCTGGCGGCTGTTTCTGAAAAGCCGCGATTGTTGGGAAAGGTTAAAGGCAATACCCTTTAACCTTTCCCAGCATTCGCGGCTTCACAGAAACAACCGCCAGCGTGAAGGAAAAGGCTCTTCACGCTGGCAGTTGTACAGAGGGAGCCGGGGCCTCGCGCGGGCTTCCCCGGCTCCCTCTAAAGCCCCTCAGACAGCTGCGGTGCTGGTCGGGGGGGGGGGGGGAGGCCAAGGACTGCATGGGCTGTGATGGGGGGGCTAGGACTACAAATGGGCTGTGATGGGGGGGGACTGGACTGGAAAAGGGCTATGGGGGGGGGGGACTTGGACTGGAAATGGGTTGTGATGGGGGGGGGGACCTGGACCGGAAAAGGGCTATGGGAGGGGGGGGACTTGGACTGGAAAGAAATTGGCTTTGATGGGGGGGGGACCTGGACTGTAAAAGGGCTATGGGGGGGGACATGGACTGGAAATGGGTTGTGATGGGGAGGGGGACCTGGACTGGAAAAGGGCTATGGGGGGGGGAACTTGGACTGGAAATGGGCTATGGTGGAGGGAGGGGGAACTTGGACTGGAAATAGGCTGTGATTAGGGGGGCTAGGACTGCAAATGGGCTGTGATGGTGGGGGGGGGGGCTAGGACTGCAAATGGGCTGTGATGGTGCGGGGGGACTCGGACTGCAAATGGAATGTGATGATGGGGGGGCCTAGGACTGGAAATAGGCTGTGATGGGGGACTTGGACTGGAAATGGGCTGTGATTGGGGGGGGGGGGCTAGGACTGGAAATGGCCTGTGATGTGAGGGCTAGCACTGGAAATGGGCTGATGAAGAGCTGGAATAGGACTGGAAATGGGCTGATGTGGGGCATGGGAGAATGGGACTAGAAGGGAGTGGATGCTGGGTGGGTCTAGAACTATAAGGGAACTGATTTTGGGGGAGGACTAGAATGGATAGGGAATGAGAATGGAGAGGGGGAAAATATTTTGTGTGGAAGAAAAGTCTATGATGGGCTGGGTATTGGGAGAGTAAGAGGGGCTTGAGAATGGAAGGGTGAAATTTAAATGGATGATAAAGGAATAAGGAAAGAATTGGGGGAAAGAGCAAAAGGGAAACAATCAGTATGTTAAAGCAGAAAAAGAGGGGAGAATGGAAAACATCTAAAAGAGAAGAAAGGACAAATGGATAGCTCGCAGAAGACACGAAGAAACCAGAAGAAAGTGACTGTAAAATAAAATGCCCAAACAGAAGGTAGAAAAATACTTTTTATTTTGAATTTATTAACTGGAATATGTCTGGTCTGGGAAGTGTGTATTGCTAATATCTTTGCGTTTTTGTTTAGTGCAAGAGGAAATTACTTTATAGTTTTATTTCTCCAGTGTTGTACATTTCATGTTTGGATTTTGGGGTTCCCAGTTTAATTATTATCTGACCAAGGAAGTTAGCCTACACGTATCCTCGGTAATTTTTGTGGGTGTGGCTGGGGGCGGGGCAGGGGTGGGACTAGGGGCAGAGAATGGGTGGAGCATGGCGAGCCACAGGTGTCGGGTTTTTCTCGGTGAAAAAGTTGGCAACCCAAAAAGGACTGAGCAAAGTTTTTACAGAAACATATTCATTTATACATTTTTCTTCAGTTTGATACATGCAAACTTTCTATTGGTTCCAAAACCCCCTGCATTTGTCCAATCAGAGATCCCTCCTGGGCCTAGCACCCAGCTCCCTCCTCTTGGACTGTTCTAACAATGGTTCAGTTTCTAGGTTTTGATACTTCTCTACAGCAAGGTCGTTTCTAGCTCTAGGAATGCAAGTATTGAAACATTTTCATCTTCAAAACACAAGAGAATAATGAAAGACTTATGAATTCACGTAAAACTTCTTATTAAGCAGTTTAAAACAGTTTTCTCATTTTCCACAGATTTTTGGTTCTTTTCTAGCTATGATGGGGGTTGGAATCAGGGCCTAGCTTACAGGCCTTTCACATTTGCAGACTATTATAGGCCATAGCCTGCCACATTCCCCCCTTTGATTATTCTCACCCGCAAGTGAGAAAGGGTGAGAATTAAATCACATATTAAACTTGCGTAACAGTATCAGCTTGGGGTATTGGGGAGTATTGCCACATAGCCAATATCTTTGTAGCTGCCTTCCACTCTACAGTACTATCGATAACAGAGGTTACCATGCGTAAGCAAAGGGGTAGGAGACATGGGAGCAATAAGCATATAGCTAATATGAATAACACAATGAACACAAGGGTCTTCAAACCACCTAACCATGAAAACGCTGACCCAAACCACCCATCCAACTTTAGACTATGCCAAGTTTGAACAGGCACAAATGTTTGCTTTCTCATCTGGGTAGCTATATCTTCAACCACATGCCCATTATTATCAATCTGCAAACAACAATTGGTTAAATTCAATTTTCCACATACTCCACCTTCAGCTGCTAACAAATAATCTAGAACTAAACGATTCTGATAAATAGCTGTACGCACTTGTGTCCTCTGCTTAGTTAAAAGAGTTAGTGCTTTACTGGTTTCATTGGTTATTATTTCAACAACAGCTTGTAAGCGTATAATGCGATTTATCATATACACAGGAGTACGATATCCCCATGTCCCATCTTGCTCCCAAGTAGCAGGTCCATAGTATGAAATGATTCTCTCAGGTGGCCACTCCTCCTCCTTCCATTTGTCCCATTGGCCTATTTTCAAGACCTCTCATTTCTGTCGACTTCTGTACACAGGATAACCCAGTTGCTCTCCATGGGATGTAGGCAAAAGGAAAAAGGAAGGTCGTATGGTTCCCAATGCACATACTCCTCCCCAATGGTGAGGAATCCTAGCATATGCTCGGGTTCCACAAATCCAGTCCAGTCCAGGTGGTGCTTGCCAGGAATTATAAGATGCTAGATCAGTCCAGATGCTGGCAAGATTAGGGAAACAGACTAAAGGGTTGGAGGGCTCTGAAGCGTTGATTCCTGACCACCAGGACGTCTTCCTCGTGGTACTGTTGTAGAACTTTTGATTGAGACAGACCAGCTGTCCAACCTCCATGTTAAACTGTGGTCCTGAGCGAGCAAAACACAAGTTACCAACAATGGGGTGGGCCAGTACCCACTCACTAGTAGTGTTATGTAAATCAGTCTGGTGGTAAGGAATAGAATAGTTCACTTCTTGCACCTCCCAGGGCCATTGGTCTCCCATCTTAGTTCCTCCACAGAAGAGGCAGTCTGAAATGTGGAGACTAGATGCTACTGCTCCAGCAAGTTCAAGGAACAGGTTTTGGGAGGCATGGCCTCATAAAAAGAGTGATGTATTCGATAGGGTGCGGATACATGAGCCTTAGTATTTAACCGTATATGTATAATGGTTCCGGGATCTATGCCTCCTCCTGCTATATGCAATCCAAATCTGTATCCTTGCTTCCACTGGCTAGGGTCGAGTATGAGGAGTTGTAGGGGATTGCAGGCACCCTTCTTGCATTTCTTGGGCTCAGGTAATCTGACCCTTGTCAGGCTGCCTCTGAGATTATCTCCATCCCGCCCCATAGGCGCATTAGTCCAAGCAGCAAAATATATACATTCCCACTTTGGACAGAAATAGGCATCTTTAGATGATGTGCTGTAGACGTTTGGGGAATTCTTTCCAGTACACTGTCCCCATCCGTAGGCTCCCTCTGGACACATATATTTATCATCATGATAGTAGGCTTGTTCCCATGACCCACACTTGTGGTAGGCATTCCTGTTTATCACATCGCAGGCATCAAAGTCCAAGAGAACATATTTTGTGGGGTCTGTGAGTGGGCGCGTGGAATTTTTGAGGGCTCCATCCTCATCATTCCAGCGTATCTCAAGTACATAATAGGAAGGATTCTGTCGGGGGTTATAACAAGTCTTACTTTTCCCCTTGGTACAGATATTTAGCTCTGTACCGTTGTACACACACCGGCCGACTATACCAGTGAAAGTATAGTAAGAATGGTAAAGTAAAGTCTGAGTAACCTTCAGTCCAGTTCGGGTGGTAGTTATACAAGCTGCACAAGGGGGTAAGGCAAAAGTCTTTTCCAGGAATCCCAGGACCACCACTCCCACAAGGCAATAGTGGAAGAACATTGTGATTATAGTCTGTGGAGGTCAACTGGAATGTTGGGTACGATGAACTTGTAGGGTCTTCCTCTTCTTCTTCTCTCCTGCTTCGATGATCACCCTTGCGTGACAGGAGTAGGATTGTAGATTCTGAAGATTCTTACATTGCCGGTTGTCTCCGTAATGTGAGTCGCAATGGGGTCTCAGGGTCGTTTACTGAAGTCCATTGTCCAGGCTCAGGAGCAGCTGCCGGCTTCACTCGACTGTGATGGATCCAGGGTTCGAATTCTGCAACTTTTACTGCAGTTGGGGTTGACAGGATGACAACATAGGGTCCCTTCCAATGCGGCGCCAGCGGGGTCTTTCTCCACTCTTTGACCAACACTGATGCTCCTGGCTTGAAGGGATGCAGCGGCTCTGTCAGGTTAATGGGCAATCGATCTTGCACCCAGGCATGAAGACTCTGCAAAACAGAACCTAAAGCCAATAGTTATTGTCGAGTTATTTCAGATCCAATCTGTCTCATATCTCCTTTTATTCCCTGTACAATGGGTGGGGGTCACCCATACAAGATCTCAAAAGGGGAAACTCCTGAAGACTTGGTTGGAGCAGAACGTATCCTAAGAAGGGCTATAGGGAGAACCTGAAGCCACTTTAGGTGCGTTTCTTGACAAAGCTTGGACAACTGGGATTTCAGGGTTCTATTCATACATTCTACTTTCCCTGAACTCTGGGGTCTGTAGGCAGTGTGCAACTTCCATTGTATCTGTAGAGCTCTTGCTAACTGTTGAGTCACTTGGGATACAAATGAGGGTCCATTTGTACGCTACCTAGGTGTTATTCTGGACAAACATCTCAGCATGGACACCCATGTAAGAAATATAGCAAAAAAAGTTTACTTTAAACTAAAAATATTAAAGCAACTCCGCCCACTAATGCACCTACAGGATTTTCAACGCGTCATACAAGCAATCATAACCCCACATTTTGATTTCGCAAATCAAATCCTACTTTGCGTAACTAAGGAAGCCATAAAAAAACTTTAATTAGCACAAAATGCCGCAGCAAGAACCATTACGAAGGCCCCACCTTTCCAACACATAACCCCAATTTTAGAATATCTACACTGGCTCCCGATTCAAAGCCGTATTGAATACAAAACTATCTTAACTACCTACAAAGCTATAACAAAAACAGCACCCCTGTCCATAAATAACCTCATCAAAATAGAACCTACACATAATCTCCAAAGGAGAGACCAATTAAATAAATTAACACCACCAAAAGAATTCATTAGAGCCAATAAATCCACAAACAAGAAAGCCTTCTCACATGCAGCCCCCATCCTGTGGAACACAATCCCAATAGAATTAAGACAACTACCTGATATAATGGAGTTCAGAAAAAAACTCAAAACACACTTATTTACAAAGCATTATGGATCTATGACCAGCTCATCTCTCACCCCCCAGCTAGATAAAGGATAATCTGACACCAGGTAATACACTATTTCAACAAAAGAATGAAGCGCTGTAACCTAAGACGAAGTGATTAAGAAAAATGTAAAACAAAAATATGTATATAGTTAATTGTACATAGTTCTCTATTGTTAATTGCTATTTGTTAACTGTAATCACCTAACTTTAAACTTGTTATATGTAAAAACAGTTCACCCTGTTTATTGTTGTTATATGGAAACCGCACCTGATCAAATGGAAGGAGCGGTATATAAATAACCTGTTAATTAAATTAAATTAAATTATCTGATCCTATAGTCAATGGTATTCCAAATCGAGGAATAATCTCATGGAGCAGCACTCTAGTGACTTCTCGAGCTTTCTCAGTTAGGGTGGGATAGGCTTCTACCCACCCAGAAAATGTGCAAACTAGAACTAACAGGTAGTGATATTCGTTTGCTCGTGGCATTTCAGCAAAATCCACCTGAATATCACTCATCGAGGCCACCCCTACTGACTGAACTCTTGGGGGTGGAATGGGACCTTGCTTAGCATTATTCTTGGCACATGTCAAACATTGCTGTGCCACTGAAGCGGACAGGGGTCCTAATAGTGAGATACAGAAATGGGGCCTTAGGGCTCTCTCCATGGCCGTCTTCCCATAATGTGTGGCTTGATGAAAGGCCTGGACAAAGGCTGGCCCTAATGCTTCAGGAATGACTGTGGGACCTGGAGGTGAGCTACTTTCTGGAGGTGGCAGCACTATCCATCCTTTTTCTGTCAGGACCCCTCCCTCCTTTTCACAAAAATAATTTAACTCTTTTGTAGTGTATCGGGGTGCCCATGAGCTAAGGGGCACAGGGAATAAGGCTGCTTGCAGTGGGGTATCTTGGGTCACAACTCGTCCAGTTGTGGCTGCTTTTCGGGCTGTGGCATCAGCAAACCTAATCCCTCGGGTAACCTCTCCTGCTCCTGCCTGATGACCTCAACAGTGCATGACTGCAACTTGCTTGGGGGCCCACACAGCATCTAATAATGTCAATATTTCGGGCTCATACCTAATGGACTTGCCCCCTGAGGTAATCAATCCTTGTTCTTTATACAAGGCTCCATGTGCATGCAAAGTTGTGAAGGCATATTTGGAATCTGTGTACACATTTAAGCGGAGTCCTTCTCCTAATATCAGTGCTCTAGTGAGAGCTATCAGTTCAACTTTCTGTGCTGAAGTTCCTGAGGCCAGAGCTGAGGACTCAACTACCAGATCAAGGGTCACCACCACATATCTGGCACAACGATGTCCATTGATAACAAGACTGCTTCCATCTACAAAGAAAGTCCGTTCAGGGTCCTCTAGAGGGACATCAATCAAATCAGGGTGACTTGAAAATACAGTGTCCATAGTTTCCAAACAGTCATGATCAGGGGGCCCAGGAACAATTGGGAATAACGTAGCAGGATTTAGGGCTTGACTGACTTTTAACTGTATCTGAGGGTTTTCACACAGCATGCTTTGATATTTCAACATTCGTGAATTTGTTAGCCAGAAACTTCCTTTGTGTTCCATGAGGGTCAGGACAGAATGTGGTACAGTAACTTGAAGATTCTGTCCCAGAGTGAGCTTATCTGCTTCACTCACCAGGAGGGCTGTGGCTGCAACAGCTCTCAAACAAGGGGGCCAACCTCTTGCTACCACATCCAACTGTTTTGACAAGTAGGCTACTGGCCGTTGCCAAGATCCAAGAGATTGAGTTAGTACCCCCAACGCATTTCCTTGTGACTCATGGACATAGAGATGGAAAGGTTTCTGGACATCTGGGAGACCTAAGGCTGATGATGACATCAGAGCACTTTTCAGAGATTGGAATGCTGCATCCTGTTCAGGTCCCCACTCCAGTGGAGACTTTTCCATTCCTTTGGTAGCTTGATACAATGGTTTTGCTAGCAGTGCAAAATTGGGGATCCATATGCGACAGTATCCTGTGGCCCCCAGGAAAGCTCTTACTTGCCTCCTGGTGGTTGGAGTAGGAATACTGCATACAGCTTCTTTGCATTCAGGTCCCAAGCGTCGAATTCCACTAGACAACTGGAACCCTAGATATTTAACTTCAGTTTGACATAGTTGCGCCTTGGCTCTTGAGACTTTAGGGCATGTTTACTAAACATTCTTATCGTGCGGGGCCGCGGTAGTGTACCTGTGCCATATAAGGAGTGGGCGGATCAGGCTGCCAAAAGAAAAAAACCGGGAGTAAGCAACCGGACGTGTGCGCGTCACGGTAATGTGCGGGGTCGACATTAGCGCGCCAAAAGGCAAAGTGGCGCGCTGCCGGGTATAGAAAACACCCGAGCCGTAGTACAACGGTGAAGACACTGACCAATAGTGCAGGGGCCATGGGTTCAATCCCCCATTGTGCACAACGACAAAGGCCAGCTGAGACAGCAACTGTAATGATTAAAATTATTTTAGGAGGCAAATAAATTTTGAACGGCATAAGGCGGTGCACAGTTCTCTTTCAGCGGCATAAGGAAGCGCACAGTTCTTTTTGGGCGGCCTAAGGCGGCGCACAGGTCCTCTTGTGCGGCAGAAGGCGGCGCACCGGTCATCTTGGGCGGCAGAAGGCGTCGCGCTGATAGGCACAAAGCGGTGCGCCGATAGGCACAAGCACAGGAACGGAGCCACAGCACATTGGTTAAAACACTGACCAATGGTGCTGGGAGCAGGGGTTCAATCCCCCCCCCCCCCGTGTACACTGAAGGCAGTTGTCGGTGTTTGTTTTCTATTGGAGTCACAGAAATTATGGCCGCCAGAGGTGCGTGCGCTGCTGTACGTAAAGCGGCGCACTAATGGTATTGGAGGCCTCTGATGACTGGGAGGCATAAGTCGCGCAATGATGGGAAAGCAGAGGAACCGAGCAACAGCATGATGGTCAGAACACTGACCAATGGTGTAAGGAGCAAGGCTGTGAACACCCGCAGTGCACACTAAAGACAGCTGGCTGAGGCATAGGGGGCTGTGGTGCTGGTCAGAAGGGTGTGTGGCAATGTTTTATGAGGAATAATAATTTGGGAGAGGTAAATGGTGTTGTGCTGATTTGCAAGCACCCAAACACAATCAGTGTACAATGGTGCAGGGATCAGGGGTGCAATCCCACACAATGGCAAATGAACATGTCTGGCAGAGACAGCACCTGTAAGGGGTAAGATAGCCCCATTAGGGTGTTATCGCATATCTGTGGAATAAGTGGTTTCCAGCAAATGTACTCTCAGAGCACTGTAACATAACGTGCCCTTGAAGTCACCCCACAGGACACATCTCCAAATGCAGTGTCCACCACGCCACCCAACAATGTTGGTGAAATAGTGGCCGAGGGGGCGCCACATAGGGTGCCCTATGAGGCGGGGAAAGGTCACAGCACTCTTTCTGCTGTTAGCACTGTGCATTGTAACGTATGGAAAACATAAGTAGTTGTGCTGACACAGTTCGTGCATATGTGATTTATCAGTGAGGGACTGCAGACAGCCCCTGGTGTCTGATATCCACAGGGTGTCAGAGTTAATCTCATATTGCAATCCTCAGCCTGGGCCTGTCTGCAGCCCTTTGCTCCGAGATCAGCAATGGCAGACCTGGGTCAGTCATTAGTTACACACCAAGGAGGGGCTGCAGACAGTCCCAAGTGACGCATATCAACACAGAATCAAAGTCAATATCATCCATTAAACTGCCCCATTACCTCTGGAGATGGAAATCCACAGAGTAACACAGCTCCATGACAGCCAAGGTCGGATGAAAAATCACACACGCCTATGTCATGTATGTAGAAAACTGGTGAATACAGCAATGATGTTGCAGGGGTCATGGTCTGCTCCAGTTAATTAATAAGGGTGGGTGAGGTATGTTCCCACTCTGTGATCAAGTGTACAGCAACCACTCCTGGCATAGTGAGACAATTACACCCTTGTGCCATATATTATTGCACCTTTTATGGTGCAGCAGATGTAACATCACAAACATACCCTGTCAGCAAAGGTGAACTGTAATCTATGTCCATAGGCCATGTTGAAAGGCTGTCCACTCCCAGGCCACTATCGTAGGTACATCATAAGCTGTGTCAATCAAAGGTGTGCCAGAAGATGCCATAAGGACGTATAGGTAAAAGCAGAAAGCTGAGCCAATAACAGTAACATCCCCCAAGCTGAATGCAAACAGAGGAATGTGCTAAACACACACATAACACAAACACTGCACAGAGCAGAGAAGACAGACAATATCAAATTAAATGAAGGACCTACATAAGTTGATGGGCTGCCGAAAGCAGCTGCAGGCCATGTGACACCCATAAAATGTGAAAAACATATCATGGGCAGCTATATCCATGCACAGATTGATGGTAATGTACCCTGCTACACTGACAGTGTGAGACAGAGGATGTGCAGATGTGTGTAGTAGGGGAGTCTGAAATGGAAGAATATGTGAAATATCAGGATGACGGTGGAGTACAAGTGCTAGGCAGAGCACACACAGGAGAGGCAAGCAGGTTGAGATGCAATGCACGAATGTGTGTTAGTCGATGACGTGGTTTAGCAGCATGCACATCAGGGTAGGATGGCACATAGCTGGCAGAGAAAGGATGGATGGAAGGATGTCGCACAACTCAGTTAATGGTACAATGTGGGCATGCCACTGATGTACACACATATGACTATCACACTAATGAAAAGCACATATGCAGGACAAGCAATAACATACAACACTGCAGACAGGAACCACACAAACGACCAGTACTACAAATGTAGACGCCTAAAATGGTAACACACACCGCCCATGTGAGGCACAACAAAGTCTACATAACCAAAATAACGCATGCCAGTACACAAAACGCCTGCTGGCTGCCATGACAAACAAACACAAAAACAACTAATCTGTAGTAAATGCACATGCAGATACACCATGTACAGAAAGAATTTGCACTCTGTATCTTGCAACAACAACACCTGCACAAACACAATGAAATGTCCTGCACTGAATACAGCATGCAAAACAGGGATATAATTAAACACAACGCCATCAGAGGATGTTCCCTGGATCAGGTGAATAATCAGGAGAAGAACAGGAGACAGCTCAACATGCAATAAGGTGTAGCACACCAAACACCTGAATCTCATCAAAAAGAAAGGGCCACATGCAACAGGATGTAAAGACCCTAAAGTGTGAGGTCGTTATTACACAACAAATGTCATGGCTAGGCAACACACAGGATGCACCCTTTTCTACAGTGAAGACAGTAAAGGGTGTGTGTAGAGCTGAGGAACCTGTTGGTACCTCATGGCCGAGTGAGGCCATTAGAGATGTTAAAAACAAAACATGTGCGGAAAAAACATGCATACAGCACACGTCAAACACATGACCATAGCCAATAACAAAAAGCAATCAATGAGCACACTCTAACACAAAGATCCCAAAGGGCGTGTGTGGATGTCAAGCGTACATAGACAGTGATGTGCCATGTGGCTGTCACTAACACAGCTGGCACTGTACAAGGATGTGAGCATAGGTGACCCATGTACATGTCCAGCAAACAAACACATAAAGGGGATGTATGTGCAAATACCGGAGGACTAACATAGTGAAGTGAAACATGGCTTGCACACCAAACAAACAGTGAACAAGTCACAGAAGCACCCCATGTGGCCCATGGCAGGTCATGTAACCCACCATCACCTAGCAACAACAAAAACATCATCTACACCCTGTGACATTGAAAGGAAAATGATGGATCCATGGGCTCACAAGGAGTCATGACTGATACAAAGTCACACATTGAGCATGATGACAGACCTGAAATGCAAACACCACACGAAACACATATTGGGTAAATACAGAACTTTATTTGGTTTGCACATCACAAATAGTGTAGACAGTGCCATCATAATATCAGGGCTGGCCGCATCACCTCGGAAAGTGCTCAAAACCTTTAGCATGTCACAAAGCCACCTCCTACAGAAAGGTAACTTGGTTGACAACAAATTATCCACACCAGATATAATGTGCATCAGGTGCATACTCTGCACCTGACACCAGACCCCAAGCGCCCCCTTGCTGCTGCATGTCGCAAATGTGTCACCCACATATGAGTGCATGTACAGATGAGATGATGCATGCTGAAGACCCAATACACCTCATCTGTCCCTCAGAAAATACCCAACTGTCAAAACAGGGGTCAGACTAACTCCAAAAAGATATTTGGTGCAAAGGACTTTAATGTTCAAAAACATGACAGAAAAGTAATGATGATACTCACATCCCAATGCCCGATATGGGAGTACAAGCTACACCACTATGGACACAAACAATCATGTAAATCACAATAAGCATCTGCTAACAAATACCACATGCACATGACCACAGACATAATACCAACTCAACAACCAGCAGAAATATGCACATATTACACCATCAAGGAGGTCAACATGCAGTGTTGGTGTGGGGAAACAGTGCATCGTCACATATACCAGGATACATGGAATTTCCCAGTAAACAAGTAGTATTGACACCCACACTGCCACACTGCAAACATAATGTGGCAATGTGAGTGTCGCTAACACAAGCCATAGTCATGACCGTGAAGACGGGAAATGCAAGGTGTGTACAGACATGCAGACTGTCATGTATGCACAGTACGCAAACACACGAAGCAGCATATAAATAAGGAAATAATGGACAAACATATCACCTAAATCCACACAGAAGCCATAGGTCCACATGTGGTGTCACAGAAACATAGTCAGTGAGATGCACAAGCACCAGCCACATGGCAACATGATACAGTGATGCCACACATGCATGTAAACACCCATGGGTCACTGAAAACATCATCCCAAGATGGTCTTGTGTTTCAAAACATTGTGGAGTTTAAATGGGGATCATGTCCAGGTGGCAAATAGGTTGACGTAGACAATAGGAGCACTCCATCGTTGGCCACATGACAAATACATGGGCTGTATGCTTGTGTTGTAAGAAAAACATTAGAATATCATCGGTGCCATGTCACAGCCATGGTACAAAACATGAGACACCCAACTGTGACAAAATGTAACACCTACAATGTCCATGTCAGTTGCTGCTGCACAAGGGGGGATCATCGTAAAACGTCAGAATTGTATCTAAAATCCAAACACTCATGTTAAAAGTGTCTTTGAGGCTCAAGACATGCATAGTCAGGGGTCTGTGATCAATATACCATAGTCCTTCGAAGTCCATGTGTGTCCCCCACAATGAGGAGCACGTCCTGCCAATCAATTGCATCAGCAGTGCTATCGACACCTCTGTCAGGGTGAAAGCAGTAGTCAAAAATCAATAATGTCTATCCCAGTCATGTGTTGCACTCTCAGAGGTAAAACATCCAATGGCAAAATGTCATAGCAAAGAGTTGCATGGTGGTCTGTCCTCAAACAGGTGGGTGTTGTTGACAACAGTTGCAGTGTAAGAGATGTGCCCGGTATGTCCACTGTCCTGTGTCAGGAGAGGAGAGGTATGTAATCGTCAGACACCTTTGAAAAGAAACACAAATGTCATAACGTCACAGCTGTGCAAATGCTGAAGAAAGGAATGCAAAGTCAAACAGGACATGATAGCAATATGAAACATAACCATGTGGCCAACATCATTATGCCTCAATACAGACATGGTTGTCACATGGATATGTTAATGTCCATGCGCCTGTCACACAGGTGTGTTGCAGCTACACACCATATGCAGCTGTTCATGTGAGTCTAGAGAAAATGTTACATGCCCATCAGAACAACATTATATCATCAACAGTGAAAGACAGATGTAATGAACCCCAAAAGAAACCAATACACATACCGTGTGTGTGCATCAGGTGTAGCTCATCAATCGCTTGAGCCACTACACAACAATATCAGGAACACCTGAAGGTAGACAATGTCAGCAAAAGCTCGAGATTCACCATGGCAAGCCAACGTTGATGACGGTCCAGATTATGTGCATATCTGTAAACACAAATGAAAACAGACCAGTGCTTAATGACAACAAAAGAAACATGTTTTCTCAATGCACACAACACATGTCCATAATGTTCACAACGTTTACACCACTATGTAAGAGGTAGCATAGTCACAACAGACACCCAGAGGCACACACCCCTAACAGCACATGATAATGTATGATGTCGGAGCAATGCAACATCACACAGGCAAACGACAAATACACACACCCACAGTATGGAAATGTCTAATTGACATCTGTAACACATGGCCTGCATGTGCACAGGTGTAGATCTGTAGATATAACGGCCCAGTGACCATGCAATGATATCATGGTGTTGTCTGAGAGTACATTGTTTGGGGACAGAAAACGTGCAGCCAAACATCACAATACAACAACCTACACACACATGCAGGTCTGTTTCATATGTCACAGTGAAAGTGTGGTAGAGGACATGCTTAACCAAGACACAAGGGAATATGAGTGACACCAGCAAGAGATGGTTTACTGATGCTAAACGTAGAATATTGGAAAACAAATCATCTGTGCAATATGACAGATCAATAGGAACATATGATTTCAATTAGTGCGGTCACACACAATGTCTATGTACAACCACCTACCAAAACAAAATGATTAATTGCTGATGTAGAGACACATGGCAAAGCACCAGACCAACACCATCCAAACCACGTATGTCCTCTGCACATGGAGACACAAGATAAGCAAACAAATGTCATGTTATAGCCATGAATCACACACTGCACCGTCATGTCCCCAGCTATCACACCCCACAAGAGCCCTCAATTAATGACTGCTCCCTATCACAATGTACAGATCACATACATGTCAGAGGCATCACGGAGATGTCTAACGAGATCCTGAGGTGTGTGTAGTGTGTCCGACCCCTCCCTTACCTCGCTGTCCGTGTACACACAGAGCAATTCAGGGGTATGCGCACACCATTCTGTTGTCTCAGTCGCAGAGTGCACTATAAACCTTTTATCACCATATTGTGACAAAAGACTCCTCTACCTGTTTAATGTTGTGCCAAAGTTGTATGTTAATCCACTTACAATAGGGAAAAGCATTGGATATCTGCGCTCCCACCTCATGTATTCCCGTATCATAAACATATCCTGGTTTGTACATCTCATACCGTCTGTAATATTAACAGTTATGTTCTGATGATGTGCACAAATAACATGCATAATGTGTTGCATGTGTTAAAATGGACCACCCCATGTCTGCATGTGACAAACCCCTGAGGGCTGCATGCCATCCCAATGTGTGTTAGTCTGAACGTTGAAACATGCATACCCTACATGTGCACCTCTGATAAATAGCTGGCACCTATGTCTGTGTATGTAAGTCAACATAATCATGCCTTGCTTGTGTCTGCAAGATATTTGCTCATATGGTCTGTGTTCACGTGACCTACACACATACACAGCCTGTAGCTAACGCATGATGGATGATGTTTGCAAGAGCATCAGCAAGATATGCCATCCAATCCATTAAATACCTGCTATAACACAAGCAACACCCACATGCTGTGATCCAACTGGCTATTGTAAAACACCCTTTGCTGTATCTGGCTGATACATCTCACCATGTGTGTAGATACCCATCACTGCAGTGAAGGTAGACTCACCAAGTTAAAAGTGTTTTATCACAACCCCCTGGCTGCACAATGCAGAAGGTCCCCATCCCTAACCACATCCATGTCATGGCTACCTGATCAACAATACATTTTGACACACGTCATGTTTGACATCCACATACCACCCAAACTGTTAATATCATCTCCCCATACTAGCATCAACTATGTTTATTGTGCTTTATGTGACATGTTGCTACACACATGAAGAGCACACAAACATAGGTATGTCACAGGAGCCTAATACCAACATAAACATCACAAATGTGTCTAATCGTAGCGCTCCACAATGGACAACAGTCAACAAACAGGGAGTGACCGTCCAACATGAACATATCAACATATGGCTGACACTGTGTGGCACACATATCATGTAAGATAACACCTTCTGGTCTGACAACAGCTGTTTATATCAGAAGCATACACTACCTGTGAATTGCACCCTCCAAACAAACCACACAGATACCAACAAACCCCCACATCATCTGCCACCAACTGCTGTTGTGCAAATCCCACATTATTTGTGGCACACCCATGGACATATGTGATGTTGGCATTCAGAGTCAACTGGTACTGCAGTGTGTCATCCAGATTCCATGTTAACATTAACACATAACACAATAAACATTACACACATTGTATAGCACATGTGTGTCGTAAGCGACTTAATACGTACATGTGAACAGCTCTGCAATCAACCTCCGCCTGAACGCTGAGCCCTCCCGTGTGTCACCACTGGCACGTACAGGGGGGCACAATGGATCCTCCTCAAGATCCTCATTAATTTCTGCAGGGATATCGTGCCTGAGAGCAATGTTGTGCAGGATGCAACAGGCTATGATTATCTCGGCAACAGTGCGTGGCTCATATTGTAAGGCCCCGCCTGTCCTATCCAGACACCTGAAGCGACTCTTCAAAACGCCAAAGGTGCGCTCTATGACAGAGCGGCTGGAGGCATGGGCCTCATTGTACCTCTGCTCTGCACGTGTCCGTGGCTGACGAACAGGAGTCAGCAGCCAGGGGCGACAACCATATCCTGCATCACCTGCAGAAAGAAATGTTGCATGTAAATGTAGGGGTCCATGTGACACAGTCCTGACAGCTGTGTCGACATGAGAAAGAAACCAACAAGACAGTGTGACAACAATATACAGCTGCAAACTATGCAGCTCTATCAGATATACATATGATGACATACAAGCTAAACATGGCTTATCCAGCCCGTAAACACATATCAAATATCACAAACGACCATAGTCACCCTTAAATAATGTGTGTGTGTGTGTGCTACATGCATATGGTGATGCAGTTACTGTCCACATCTGCAAACCCACAATGGTGACACCACAATAGCAATCCAATGCTCCCATAATCACAGGGTATGTCTCATCAATAACCAAGGGAAAACACACAGCCATTTGCGTGTGGCACACATACACACCATGTATGCCATGGGGGTAGGTAAGAATGAAAAGCATATCACCTGTAGACATCCTGTTTATGCATGGCAACATATGATGTTATTTTGTCAGGCAAAATAAACTGTGTATTGTTGCGCGCCAATGCCTGTCATAGCCATAGTCTTCCCAGTCCCCCATCCTGTACACATCCCTCTGAAGGTGCGGTCGTCCAACATGCACACTGTGCCCGTCATTAGTTTGCCCCCAAAACATATGCATAGGCACATAACCGTCCGCTGTAGCTGGTTCCCATACCGCTGTGTATGCACCCACGTAGTCCCCTTGCTGTAACTGTACATTTTACACAATGTGATGTGAAATGAGAATGGCCAGACAAGATGGCACAAACGTACCCTCAACTACAGTGTCAGAGGCTACTGTAAGCACTACATATTGTTGCAAGTCTGCTGTGACATAGGCAATATGTCTGGCCAAATATATGCACACGTGTTTTCCCTGCTGGAAACCTCAACATCATCTATCAGATATTAATATACACCTACTCATGTCAGATATTGAGCCCTGGGTGACAACTCCATCACAGAGTGCGTGTGTCAAACTGACACGCACATGACATGTGTGTACTATTAGGGTTATCCAGAACCAGACATGTTAAATGACGGAGAAACATTATCCAGCAATTAAAACATCATCACAGGTGTATGTTGTGGACAAAACCACCCCACCAACCACCCCATGTTTGCATATGCTACCAACATGCACTATGAGGTCATCATCAACAACATAGATGTCTGCACTGAGGTGGCAGCACATGTACAACATGTGCATATAACGGTCATAGACTGTGAGGATAATCATGATGTAGGGTTAATGTTTCTAGTCGTACCAGACGTACAAAAACATGTAATAATGTATACCAAAACCAGTCCCTGTGACTAACATCAATCATTTGAAAAGTGCATGTGTCAAACTATATAAAACCTCTACTGTGATCACAAATAGAAACATGTATAATGACATACAGAAATAAAAGACCCTGACATACTCACCCAGCAAGATACATTCGCCAAAACGTCCCTCCTCAAATTGTGTGAATATTGCCGAGTGATGCAGGATATAGGAGTCATGGGTGGACCCTGCAAACCTAGGGACCACATTCAGAATATGCTGATTTGCATCACATACAACCTGAACATTCAGGGAATGGTAGTGTTTGCGGTTGCGGTACGCTACCTCCCTGTCTCTAGGCGGGACCAGGGCAACATGTGTGCAATCAATAGCTCCCATCACGTGTGGTATCCCGGCTAATGCCTCAAAGGCCTGGTTCAGGGTCCACCATTGTTGCCTAGTGTGGGGTATGGCTATGTAATCCCCCATCCGGCTGACCATGGCACGCAGTACCTGGTGGAGACATCGTGAGAAGGTGGGCCGGCTCATGCCACCCACTGCGGCCACAGATGTCTGAAAACAGCCGGAGGCAAAGAAATGTAAGGCAGCAAGGAGCTTGACTAAACCAGGTATGGCATTGGACCGATCAGTCAGGGGCTCGAGGTCAGGTCTAAGATCCTCATAGAGACCCCTAATAGCCCTTGTGCTCAGTCGGTAAAGGGAGATGACCTGGTCCTCTCGCATGTCATAGAGCTGGGGACGGGGCCTGTAGAGGCGTGGCTGCCGAGCCTGCACCTCGGCACACCTCCTGCGCCGTGCACGAACAACACAGGCTTGGACCGCCACCACAGCTGCAGGTCTGAGTTGCTGCGGGACTATACCCATGCCCTGTGCCCCAGCCCCATCGACACCATCTCCCGTGTTCGGCAACCCAAGCATCTCCCACTGCACAGGACACATGCAGCAGCATAGACATGCGCCATAAAAACTCCTCCCACCAAATAAGAAACAAATAACTATGTCACAGACATAAAACTTTCTAATGTCTGTACAAACTACAAGACAAACCTGTCCTTACACACACAAGACTATACAATCCTCAATACAAACACCAGCCAAAACAATCTACACATACACCTGTTCGGACTCCCTTACTGTCTCTCACCAAAACACAACTTCTACTATTCTACGCCTACAACCCTCAACGTCGACACGCTGTTCTCCCTCACCTATATTTCTTTTTACTTGCCGTGACGTCAAATGCGAATGCGCATCTGATCACAGACGAAGGTCTAGAGTCACGCGCATGCGCGACTCTACGCATGGGTGTCGCATGTGCGTGGTGACACGCAGATGCGCATCGCCTTGCGCATGCGGAAAAAAGCACCCAGACGCCCATGCGGGACTCCACGTAATGCGTAGCGTGACCATACACATACGTAGCACTATTTCCCTCGGCGCATGTGTGTGTTGACGCCTGCAAACGCCCATGCGTATGACGTCACACTCACGGCGCACGAGCGCGACGCACGAGCGTGTCCCCACCAAATACACGCCTGCACCAAATGCGCATGTGCAGAAATCAAACGTGCAAATACCGTATAAATAGGCCTCAACACGTGGCACACGGTGAGGGATGTTAGAGGAGTTTCACAAACAGACACAGAGGTAAAGAGTGAGCCAGAGCCAGAGGATAGGTTAGAGGTAGTCCAGAGGAAGGTGTGAGACATAAAGGTACAGTGTGCAATAGGGAGTGAGGCTGTGGTGGCAAGACGTCAGAGGAAGGCGGGATATAGAGATTGAAGCAGAGTCTGAGAGAGAGAGGCTGAGGTAGGGGTACGGCACAGGATAGAGGGAGAGGATAAATTAAAAAATCACTGTAGTATCTGTGTACATGTGCTCATTTACTTGACACAGCACCTGTGTTACAGTGTACTGTATTGTGTCCTCTATTGTAGTGTTATTGTTAAGCTGTTGTGTGTGCTGTGTCCTGCTGTGTGTTGGTGAACGGGGGTTGTTTGAGAGGTGCCTGTGTTCAAGGTGTAGATGGAGAGGGACAGTGACAGAGAGGGCCAGTGTGAGGAGGCGGAGGATGTGGGGCAGCCAGTTGGTGATGAGTCAACAGGGCACAGACTGCACAGCATAGCCACGAAACAGGCAGGGCCATCTGCTGAGCGACAGCCGTCACATTACAGTCAAATGGCCAAAAGAAAAAGGGTCCCTGTGCCAGCAACACAAAGGAGGAGAGCTGTAAAGTTCAGTGACAGTGAAAACCATATATTACTCTCCCATGTCCTTGACAACTACGATGTATTATTTGGCAGAATGAGCACACGCACATCTGTTGCAAACAGAATGGCAGTGTGGGAGGATCTGCGTACTGCAACTGTGTGGGGCAGGGGGCCCCACACGTGATGTAGACAGCTTAAAAAAGAGGTTTTCTGAATCAAGAGAGGTGTCAGTCAGCACATGGTTGCTGTAAGAAAAAATGCTATGGGCACAGGTGGCGGACCCCCCCTCACACCCACACTTCTCGCCCCTGGAACAAGAACTTGCAGCACGGCTTGGAGACATCTACCTTCGTGGACTGCCAGAGGCCCTGGATAGCGCACAGCCACATGCAGGTATGTACACTAACTAATCATTCTTTCTCATGTACAATCTCCATATTCCGTACAGGGCTGTCCTATGCAAATACACTCCCATATGTGTCCACAAACCCCACATCATGTTGCCATCCTGTTGTGATATGTGTGTGCAATATCCTTACCTCACCATTTCTGTGACATGTCTGGGGTTCACATCCAAAACTACCTCCTCAACCCATCCCACGAGAATATGGCATAATGAAGCACACACACACATGAGTCACCAGACACAAAACAACTGTGATTTCCATACAATGCATGACTGTGTTGGTCATTTCAAAGGCATGTTTGTATGACATGACAGCAATACAGTGCTGCATGTGCACCCCAGTGGGCCAAAGGTGATGCCTAGTTGCCATAAAGCTGCACTATGGGTCACTGCGAGTCACATGTAGCACTGAGACAATCATATCACATACAAATATGACCCATACTCACAAACCAACACACACATGCAGTGATTTGCATAAAGCAGGTGTTAGGGTGGGGGCAGTAACACGCATGTGCGGAAATATGTTACATAACGAGGAATGGGATGCTATGGGCAAACATGTGCAATGTGACCATTAACAGGAGAAAGGGCGATCTGCCACCAGTTCATGGGCACATCACACACATGTGTCCCTTACACAGACACATGGTGGTGACCCACACGTATGGGAGTGAGTCCGGTGTCTGGTATTCAGCACACATGAACGGATGCAAAACATCCTGTCTGTGTTTATGTATCACACATGTATACATATGTGGTTTGCTGAAACCTATGTGTGCTCTCTCTGATTCCGCCCAATGCAGGTGACTACAGTCAATGGGTGCGGAGGAAGAGGAGGAGGACGGGGGCAGAGGAGGAGCAGGAGCAGGATGAGGCGGTGGAGGAAGAGGAGGAGGGGGAGGTCTACATTGCAGCCCCTATGAGTCTGATGGAGGCAGAGGCTGCTGTATCTGGGGGCAGCACAAGTGCTGGCGATGAGTCCCTGGAGCCACACGTGCGCGCCATGACACCATTGCGTGAAGCAGCAATAGAGACCAGCCAACCAACCAGGCCAGCAGAACCAACACCTACACCTCTCCCGGAGTTGATGATGGCAGAGATGAGGGCCTATGGTGCATCATCACACCGTGATGCTGAAGGTGGGTGACAATAGACTGTCACAACCACAACACACACACCAGTAGTCCACAGTTGGTGTGTGTGTGGTGGCTGTTCAAACATTACCTCCACACGTTACATGTTCTGGTTGATTACCTTAGATGTGTGATACCCAAAGGTTGTAGGGTACCTGAAATGATAGCATTCTACCCCCAATAGAATAGTGTATGTTCAGGTTGATACACATGGATGCAGACATATGAGGAAATGTGTCTGACGGCCCAGCACTCTATGACAACATAAATGATACAGACATTGGGAAAGCTACATCCTGCCGCTCTGCAGATACCCAAATGTCTTGTACACAGACAGGATGACAACTTAGCCATAGTCTGCTGTGTTAATGAGCATATGTAAGCTATATGACCAGTCCTCAATGTCTGCATTTGCGGGTAGCGGGAAACATAGCCATGTTTTGTAGAGCTCTGATGTCCCCCCTGGTGCTTCCCCTGCTGTGTCCAAACAGAAAAGCGTGTAAATGTACTACACAAAGGGCAATTTGCTTATCGGCCCACTTATATGGAACTCTCTCCCTCCCGATGTGCGATCCCTGGATGATTTAAAGGAGTTCAGAAAACAACTGACATTTGTACTCTTCACTGAGTACTATGGCACAGACATCTAACATCCTCTATTATTATAGCCTGCATGTAACGTGTTTACTGTAACAGTTCCTTGATGTTGTGTCACCCAATTTTACCTTCACTGTTACGTTTAGTCAGTGTATGCCCCCCTGTCTCTGTTCTCCCCTCTTGTGTCTTGGTACCCGCTGTGATTAAAGGAAACGGCGGTATAGAAAACATGTAAAATACATAAATAACTATATAACTACACATTTGTTACATGGCCTACATTATCTGGACCAAGGACCTCCTCTGTGTTACAGTGAGGGTGCACATGTATCACTCAGGAGTCACATATGTGCAGCAGAGGTGCACATGTACAGGTAAGGTGTGTCATCCCTGTGCCTACCAGACATCCCATTGCTTCATTAACATACACATGTCCCTGTCAGAGAATGTATTTTTCCCTCCACATGTGTCATCAATTGTGATGTCATATCTCGACCTTCCTGTGTTCATCTCCGTTGGTGTCCAGCTGATGTAGTTGTGGCTCGTGCATGCGCAAGCTCCCCTACACGATGGTTACGTGAGAGCGTGTCATTGGCCAATCCTGTTGCCACAGCTGTAGTATATGGGTGTTTCAACACAGCCTGTAAATCGTTGTGAGGGCATACCACATCTTCGTAGTGTGATGTGACCTGTGGGTTTGTCTGCCTGCCATATACTACTGTGGACATTATGTATATTGGACCTCTCAATCTCTGTGATTGAGTCTGCCCTATCACATCCCCAATCGTGTGGCATGTACATTAAATGTTTGTGTATGGCGTGGAGTAGTGGAGATGTATGGAATATACACGCTGTATCCCATGCACAGGCAGTCGACGTGTTCTGGAGCGGATACGCCTTGCAGTGGAGCAAAACACAAGGCAGGTGTGTGGTGAGATCCATCAATTACATGAGGCGGTCCCAAAACATGCCCCGTCACCCGGATATGTGAGGCCCTTGAGGGCATGCTGGATGTCATGCGCCGACTTGCCTCCTGCACCACCACCAGCACGGGTTCGAGAAGAGGGTCGTGGCCGGGGGAGGGGGGAGGGTGCCCGACGTGTCAGGCTGTGGCCGACCACGTCGCCAACAATGAAACATGATATATGCAATAACATGGTTATAATCCTAGTTTTTGTTGATCTTACAATGCTCAGTTAGAGCAATTATGTATCCAGTACAACATGTTTTGAGGTGTTTGTTATGTGTGTCATGTCAATAGCTTACATATGCAGATCATATGTTGTGTGGGTGTCAGGTAACACTTTAATTTGTAACGCACACACATTAGAATATCCATGTGTATATGGAAAGCTAATTATGAGACTTACTCTGTGACAATAAACAGCTGTATTACTATACATACAGGGTGTGTGTCCAATGAGTGGTCCATGTTGTCCCATGTGTATCAGGGAGGCGGGGGGTGTTTGTGAAAACCCTAAATGAGCTGAGCCCAGGTCATCTAGTGATGGGTACAGTAGATGACCCACACACAGGTTCCCTGCTGCAAATACCTCACAGAGTCAGCTACGATTGTCATGCTGCACAGACATGTGATGTGTCACGTGCACCTTGTTTCCCAACATCCTTGGGGATGCAGCGGCACAGTGGAACAGACATCCATGTGGTCACAGGGGGACTATGTTCCCAATGGCGTGTTTACGTCCAATACTCATCGCCGTGTGAAAACCCATCATAGAACACTCATTGGTGGCATATATGTGGCTTTTTCCCTGGACCACATCAATAATCTCCTGCCTCCAAACACACCAAAGGTACGGCTGTGACAGAGGCAGATATGGTTGGTCTGCCTATGTATGGTATACAGATATGTTAAGAACATTGTTCCACATAGGACCATACCTGTCCCATGTTAATCAGTGAGACAGCTGCTACGTTGCAATGGTTACTGTAGACCCCTAATTATGAACATCTACACCTTATTTGGGGGGTGCTGTTGGTTTCACACACATGTTTGCACCACAGAAACATATGTGCACCCACACATATCACATGCTGACATCCGCACACTTGCCTAGGTCAAACACGTGAGCAATACAGGTTTTTACAAAAACTATATTTTATGATGGAAAACAGAACGGGGATAAACTCTACAGACGTGGGAAGGGGGAAAAATACCATCACCCCCCCCCCCTCCCCAAACATCCTCCCCTCCCCGCAAACGCCCACACGCAAATATAAAACACACACACACATAAAACAGACACACAGGTGACACCCACCCTCCCCCAGCATGCCCACTGATGGAAGGACAGGGCAGCACAGGGCACATGTGGTGACGTCACTAGCACAATCACTGACGCCAGTGACGCCATTGAGGGGGTGCTTGCCGACATGGCAGACGTACCACCTCGGCAACCACCCTCTCAATCACTCCCGCCAGCCAACGGCTGAGAGTGACACATCTCATGTATGCGTTGCTCCATCCCATCCAAGGCCACAGACAGGTGGTCCACGCATATGCCAACACACACACACATGTCAATGCTGTCTGTGTGGTGGCATCTGCATAGGGCCTGTCTGTGGCCCTGGATTTGGAGGCAACTGCAGTGGCTGGGGGGAGGCCACAGTGCCCTGTGATGCCCTTGTCTTCAACAAATCACTTTCTACCAAACCCCTTCTGGGAAAATCCATCCACCCCTTATACCCTCCCGAACATCCCCCACCTTCCACTTATTCCCCGCCAGCAAACCCTCAACCCTGCCTCCCCCACAGACACCCCCTTCAGAAGGTCCTTCTTGGCCCTCCTGTGTCCTTTTCTTCAGGTGCTGCAGGTGTTTGCGCCTCGTTACACCACCTCCACCTCATCATCCTCGTCCACCTCTCCTCCTCCTCCTCCTCCTCCTCCCCCTCTGTGGTGTCCAGGACCACCACATCTGCATCATGGTCGGTGTTTAGGTGTCCTTCCTGAAGAGGTGTGCAGGGGGTGTGGCCTCATCCTCGGTTGCTACCACCACTCTGTGGACCATGACAAAAGCCATTCAGCACGTTTCCTTTCTCTGGTCAGAAATATACCGCCATCCTACAATAGGGCAGGCGTAACCCAAAGGCATCTCTGATAATGGGACATAAGTTACAAATTACGTGACATTCTCATTATTATACATCATCACCCTTTTGTGGAGTTCGCACCCTGGAGGCGCTGAAGGTATGCAGCATGGTGGAGGCAGCAGCTCCCTGCACCTTCTTCCGGAGATCCTCGATCTGTGGATATGCAAAGGAAAGGTGAGGGCATTTAGTGACTGGTCCCATTCTGCTGTTTGTTGCCCACACCACACAACACACACACACACATCACTTGTGCACAGGGTCTTGCTGCGTTCAGCGACAGTGCTGTGTGTGTGCACTGTGTCATTCGTACTAGCATAGTTTGTCACCTGTCAGCAGGCAGTTCCCTGGGCAACACGCATATGTCATGCCAGGAGTTTCTCCGCTGGTGACAAGGGAGCCTGTGTGTCACAGCTGCACCTCATCCCTTGTGACGGTGTGTGTATGTCCCCGCAATCCCACAGTGTGAATGACACTTCCCCTCCCCGTTCCACATGTCGCTCTCAGGTTGAGGTATTAACAGGCTTACAACAGGGATCAACATTGAGAAAAAAACGCGTGTGAGAGTTGGACACGGACATGGATTGGGCCACCCCCCCCCCAGGGATTGGGGGGGCTGTTATGTCCCTCTGCTGCTGTTACGCCCAGGTAAACTCTGACAGGGGTTTGGCTATGCTGTCACCAGATACCACACAGAACATGGTCTATCACCTGGCTGTCAAAGTATATGTACATGCCTAGTTTGTTTTCACAGTGTGTGCTTTGGATATGTGGCTGCCCTTCTTATTTCCCCACCTCTTTCTATAGCATCCTGTGTGAGTGTCAGATAAAAGTGGGCTGACATCATTTGGGTGTGGCCCAGGGCAGTGCAGGCCAAACCGCCCCCCCCCCCCCCCCCCCTCCCGGCCATGCCTGGAAGGGCCTTCAGGGAAGCTTACATGGTTCGTGGGGCGGGTGGCCAGCAACGCGTCTTAAGTATTCATATTTCAATTTTAACGGCCTATTGGCAAAACGGTGGGAACCCTACAAAGTGACATACTCCTGTTATCTCATGGCTCACTTGTGTGTGGGGGGTTATGGAACCTCCATTTGTGTACATTGTGAACATATAGGTCAGACCTGACACACAAACTAAACATACACTGCCACACGTGTTTCACTACAATAACTAGTGTCATGCAATGACAAGACCACAGTGACCTGCTTGATGTTTTTGGCAATCCATGACCTAGGAAGAGCCATATTGCACGGCCAACATCACAACCCACACTACCCATTCGTTTGCTTATGATGTCATTGAAAATGGACACTGGTCGGTGTTTGTGCTACATGCTATCCTCGGGGTTTCATCAATATAGATATCACATGGAAGGCCCTACCTCCTGTTGTTCACAGAACATTCGGGGGTCACAGTTACCACCTGCATTAGTTGCTTTGTCTGTGCACTATGTGTGCAAGTGACCCCTTTGGGGCCAGTGTACATGGCTCCCTCAGTACATCCTGTACCATACCCTATCGCACCCTTGCATGACCTTGTAGGCAAACATTGCCACAAGTTGGTGCCCCAATGATCGTTGTCCATGCTAGTCACAGTTACACTGCATGTGCTGTGTTACACACATCTATGTTGAGATTCTCTTTAGACATCCTGGTACTCAACACAAATGGCAAACTGATATGCAACCCAATCATTGGCGCGAGTCGTGGTGAGATGGATGTCATTGTGTGGGTGGCCCTATTGACTGTGACAGGGATCACTAACATAAACATTCACCTTTGACAGGGCCCACAATATCAATGCTTGCACCACTGGCTGCATTGTGGGAGGTGTGTTCATATGGGCAAGCTGCTGGCTATGTTGACAAAACCTACGTCGCACACAGTTGAATGTCAGCGTAGTTATTGCATGGGTAGGGGTGGGTATTGTTCCTGTATTGGCCTAGAGTTATGTTGTTATGTTCATATTCACTGGTTCAGCTGGGCTGACAAGAAGGTGTTTTTGTGGAAGCATATGCGACAGGGGCCAAACCCCATAACGGCTCTTTGCATGCACAAAAAAAAAACAGTGCTCATGTGTGGGTTTATGTATGTGTTATCCAGCAACATCAGTTGCATGTTGTCACTGAAACACCAATCAGTGATTGTCCCATGTGTCTGATGTTGGTGGATTTCTCTTAGGTGTTAAGGTTTTGGACCACATTCTGCATGGTGGTATGGGGACAATGTTCCTGCTATCAGGTTTCTGATAACAACAATTATAATGGCTAAGGGGGACTGGGGTGGTCCTGTTACAAACACATTAACCTCTGCAGCTATCATATCATCTGGAGACATCACAGACATGTGTGATGAGATATTCACTTCACAAACTTAGGTATAGGTCCCAACTACCTGCCATGAACATACACTAAATCTTACTGACATACCCACCATAGCTAATTGCTGATCTGTCCCCTCTGTGGGCTGTTTGTCCTACCACAATTCATCAGCTGCACACACATTAGCAAAAGGGTGACTAACACGACGCATTGCGCACGCTCACAGGATACCTGGGGATAGGGAGCATGCATAATACCTGTTAGGCACACACAAGCATATCCCCATGGCGTGCCAGATTAGACCCTGGTATGGTTCTTCCTGGCCTCCAGGGTATAGGGAGCATAGAGCAAAACTGTTTAGAGCACACACACGCAGTCTCCATGTTGCCAGAGTAGCCACTGTAGTGTCATACCTGGCCCTCCAGGGCATAGTAGGGAGCATAGAGCAAAACTGTTAGTGCACACTCACAACAATATCTCCATGGTGCCAGATGAGCCACTGTAGTGGCATACCTGGCCTCCAGGGGATAGGGAGCCACAGCAAAACTGTTCGAGTCCACACACAACCATATATCTCATGGTGCCAGATGAGCCACTGGGGGTAGTGGCATACCTGGCCTCCAGGGCACATAGGGAGCTATACAGCAAAACTGTTAGTGCACACACAACCCTATCTCCATGGTGCCAGATGAGCCACTGTAGTGGCATACCTGGCCTCCAGGGGATAGGGAGCATACCGCAAAACTGTTAGAGCACACACAGAGCATATCCTCCAGGGTGCCAGATGAGCCACTGTAGTGGCATACCTGGCCTCCTGCCCTAGGTAGTCATAGAGCAAAACTGTTAGTGCACACAGCACCATATCTCCGCATGGTGCCAGAATGAGCCACGTGTAGTGGCATACTGCCTCCAGGATAGGGACATACCGCACAATGTTAGTGCACACAAACCATATCCGTCCATGGTGCCAGTATGAGCCACTGTATTAGTGCTCACCTGGCGCTCTGCAGGTGGGATTAGGGGAGGTCATACAAGCCCACTTGTTATTGCACACACAACCATATCTCGCATGGTGCCGGGATGATTTTGGATCCACTGTAGTGGCATAAGCGCCTGGCCCGTCCAGGGATACGGATAAAAAAAAACAAAAGGATGCAATCAGGCACAACTGTTTTAGAGCCACCCGACAGGCATATCTCCCATGGTCGCCAGAATTGAGCGCCTGTGCGATTGGTCCAGGCATGGAATCCAGGGGATAGGTTGTATGTGTTAACGCTGCCCATTCACAGACAGACAAGCATATTCCATGGTTGTTCTTAGAGCCTACTGGGATGAGTGGCTCTATGGACCTCTGCAGTTAGTGGAACGTGTTTGGGGCTCTGACAAGCAGCAGCAGACCAATATCAACGGAGGGCTGACAGCAAACACCACTGTGATGGGCTCGCTGTCCTCCTTGTGATAGGGGGGATGCCTGAAATTGGATGGTCACGCACACAGCAGTTCTCCAGGCTTATTGCTAGCCCACTGTGATGGGCTCTTTGGACCCATGCAGATAGGCGTGTGTATTGAACAACATGGCCAACACTGCCCATCTCATCTGGGTGTGTGACATACCATCAAGGCTTACGTTTCACTTATCCTTGTGCTTGGCCCAGGGTGCTTTGTTACAGGTACTGCTCGCACCATATCCATATGTTGTTGTTTCTATTTACATCTGCTGATCTAGGGTCTAGCATAATTACAGTATGTTGTTGCACAGCCATGGCGTCATCTGACATGCCACTAGGTCTAGCATGGCCCCCTCTATGACCATGTCCATCACCACCTGGGTGCAGGTCACCACACTCACAACATTACACAGATACCTATCGCTATGTCTTCTCAACGTGAGCACATAACTGACTCACAGTAACTAATGACAACAGCAAGGATATTTGCAAGTAGCACAGGCTACAGATCTCCATTTTGAGGTACAGGCGCCATACACTTAGACTTACCTCACGTGGGTAGTCTGCTTCACTATTGAAGCGTCTTTGCAGACTGTGCCACGACCTTAGGACCCTGGAGCTGTCCCTGTGCCCGGTGGCCCCTGGGAATAGCTTGTGCTGGTGCTGGCTGGTGCGATCAGCCGGGACAGGTGCCTGAGCTCTCGGAGGTTGAAGGAGGGGCTTCCTTACTCTGGGCGCCATTTTGCAGATAGTATCACCTGATTGGACGCAGCTTGCATCACGCCCACCGGCGTATGGCACCTGACGCGCAAATTTACGTGCACCTTGCGCCACGCAGATGCTTCCGTTCAGGAACGTATGGCGTCCATGTGCGCACCGAACGGCAGTTACGTGCATGTGCCCTACGCAGCTGGCGCATGTTTTGCAATATATCACGTGCAACTGCGTTCACGCAAATGCGCACATAAAAGTTTATCGCTAGAACCTGCGCGACACAC